>CM051386.1:9803987-10028987 GCA_028015245.1 Cardamine occulta | reverse complement strand
TTCAAAGAAGAAGAGCTTGAAGTGGTATGCGATGTGATACAAGAATGTCTTAAATCTGAGCAGATACATAGACCTTCAATGAAAGATGTAGCAGAACAACTAAAACAAGTTATTAACATAACTCCTGAAAAAGCTACTCCAAGATCCTCTCCTCTTTGGTGGGCAGAGCTAGAGATCTTGTCCTCTGAAGCAACTTGACCAATCAAACGATCAAACCCGCTAAACCATTCAGAGGTTTCTCAAGTCATTTAATGCTTTTTTCTCTATACGTTGTATCTATTTTTCTTCTTCTTCTGGTTTCTTTGATCAGTTTTCTTATATGAGCTTTTGGTTTCTTGATTCTTCAACATTCAGTTTGTTTTGATTAGTGTTTCCTTCTCGATGGATTTGATGATATATACGAGTTTCGATATGTGTTTGTATGATGCGCATATATAGTAGTATATATCACTTCACACTACTACGCATTATTATTATTTTGTTTAATCAAAAAAATGATGCATAGTAGTATATCACTTAGTAGACATATTATTTTTGTAATGAATGAAGAATTTTTATTATTATTAGGTTTCGCTTATTTTTTGGTCCTATGTAAATAAACTTGTAACTTCACATTCATATATTTCCATTCATGAAATTACATTCTATTCTATTCTTGAAGTTTCATTTTCTTATTATAAAGTTTTTTCACACAAAAGAAAAGAGGCAGTAAATGGAAGTTTTCTTCTTTTTGTAAAATAAAATATGAAAGAGAGGGAAAACAGACAGTATACAACAAAAGACGAAACTACCCTTAAGTATGTGTCAGTAACCATAGGAGTGAGTGACATGATGTCTTTGGTTTCCCAACCGACGTAACTGAACCTGAAACGTAGCCGTCGCTGCCAAAAACTCAACGCACTGCGGCGGAGCTAAAATGTCCAAAATACCTTTAAGCGTTTTCAGCCTCACACAATCTGCCGCCTTCACCATCTTTTCAAGCCCGGTCGCCAATCCCTTCACCGCCGCCTCCACCACGACCACCGATTCTTCACTGACGTGACATCCAAGCCTCGCCAGCTCCACCATCTTCCGATCAGCCATAGCCACCTAGAGACAAGGTCTCAAATTATCAATAAATATGTTGTACCTTTTTGGGAGAAATATAAACAAGTAAAAGTTTTTAAAATGTATCCAACTAGCACCAAACAAATGAAATTATTAGATCTAACAAAAACATGTCTTATATAACTAAAATATACATACTTCTGTAGTGTTTTAATTACTAAAACTAGTTACGTCAGACCTTACATTTGATTTATATATATATATATACAGTACTATCTAGAAGATAAAACAAGTTATGTCCGGACAAGTGCTAAAATTTGATACACTTGATAAAAAAATTAAATGAAGCTTTAAAAATATAGTTTCCAAGAAAAAAAAAACCGAAAATTGCTATACAACTATAAATAAAATTCGTGATTCCAATTCATGAATATTCAATATTTCAATGTTTGAAACAAATTTGTTTTAAAAAAAAAAATCTGAGATCCGTACGGATACAAACTCTGGACCCACCTGATAACGCTCCATTTCTCTCTCAATTTTTTGCTCCTCGAACTTGGTCTTAAGTTTCAGCTCCTCCAATTTCTTCACCTCAGCGTCCACAAGCACCACCGTTGGCCTCCACGACTTCCTCAGCCTCTCAAGCATCCGAAAAGCCGTTGACGGTTTCCATCCGGTTAACCAAAAGGAAGCTTTCTCTAACGGGTTAAGCCAAACCGGTCCGAAGAAAGCTAAGACGTCTTCTCTTATGGCTGCCCATTTGGCTGTGTAATAAGCTTTGTGATGTGTAGTTAGCTTCGAGATCAAAGCTCGAAGCTCGATCTCACTCATAGTGTTGTTGTCATGAGCAATTAAGAGTTGATGAAGATATTGCTCAAGTTGAAAAATCCAACTCTCGTAGAACCCTAGGAACTTCTCTTCTACTTGGTTTCTCATTTAGCTTGTTGATCGTTTTTCCATATAACATTTAGCATTTTGAGGCTGTATTTATACCTACGTCTATCTATATATAACAATATATATACACTTTTATTTATTCGCAGGTGAATGTATATATGTAAATTGTAATCATATTTTATCTATTTCTATTACATTGTCATGGTTTTATAAAACTACGTACGGAATGACAAAATTATAGAAAATGAGGCTAATAAATAGATTAAAAAAAATAATTACCAAAGAAAACAAAATAAACCGACATTTTGATATACTTAATTCATGATCGAACGCAAATTTATAATCTTGTATATGTTTTAATATGACTAGTACAGATTTTTACGGAATCGTAAAACTATTACACACTATTTGCTGGTTACTAATCAAACATTCTATTTTGTGTGAAGTCATTATCAAATATATTTTGACAAAAAAAAAAAGAGTCAGTGAAACGAGGACCTCGACAATGTCGACATGCAACATGTGACCGTATATAGATGTTTTAAATGTATACGTATGTGAAACCCTTTAACATAAAAAAATGTATACGTATGTATTAAAAAATCGAATGTACATAAACACCTATACGTGTATATTTACTTATACGCTCATCGTAAAAAAAACTATTTATAATAAAATAATAAATTTTATGAAAGAAAAATCAAAATCTTGAAAGAGAAGACGTAACAGATGGAGAAGGGAGATTACAATAGTTGCATGGCTTACGCGCATCACTCGCCGACTGCATCTATGTGACGCTTTGCAAAATTAGTATATAGTTAGTTAAAAAATATCTTATATGATGAATTAAATTCTATCATGCTTTTTAATGAAATCACTTAGATGTAGTATTTTTTTTTTTTAAATAACAATGAGAACATTATGCATATAAGCGTCAGAAATTGATGTATTGACAATACCAATAAATAATTAAAAATAATAGTAAGATCTTTCTTCAATGTGAAGAAGAATCGAAAAAAATGGCTAACGGGTTTTGACCTCTGAGAGACCTGAAACGGCAGGTAAACACAAAGAACAGATGGCTCACGTGCCACTCTTTTAGCCATCCTTAGCGTCAACGTGGAACATATCTCCCACGTAAGTTGCCAGTCAACCTCTACTTATGTCTTTATCTTATGGCCCAATAATATATGTACAAACTATAGTTCTTTTAGAGTGACAAAAAAAAAAGAAAGACTATAGTTCTTTTGAAGCTTTTTCTGTTTGTTTAATGATAAAAATCATTTCTTGTAAACTTTAAATAGATTTGTACTAATTTGATTTTAAAAATAAGAAAAATCACCGAAAGCATTTCAGGAAAACAGATGAATGTTGTGTTTAAATTCAAAATAAAGAATGATTTAGATTAGTTATAACAACTCAAAAATCTAAATTATAATAAAATTTAATCATTTTTACAGGGTTGCATTTTTTTTGTGATGATGATTATCTAGTAAATAAAACGCCAAAACAGACTATAATAATTAAATAATGGACATGCGGTGCTGTTCTGGGTTGGGTTTAAACGATATTTAGGTTAAGAATTTTGCGACGAGAACTATGTCATTAATGGGCTTATTCTTTTTTTGGTTTCTGCCTTTCTGGTCGGCCTTTAATGGGCTTCTGACAATTATCTTATCTTTTTTTTTGGAAGATTACCGTTTGAGAAATTGAAAAGAAAAGAGAAAACAATTCATGAACAAAAGGATTTAAAACAATTCATCGGAGAAGTTTACAAGTAATCGGAAGTATATATGACTAAAGAACGTAGAGGAAAAGTCAAGTGAGTGCAAATGTATGTCTCGTTTTGTTTGTTTTTGACGTTTCTCCATTTGTTGCAAATAATATCATTAGCTCTTTCATTCACAAAATCGTCTTGTTTTCTCTGTGGAATCAAGCATCTCATTAGGGGAGAATTATGTTTTAAGAAGATGGGTTTATGCGCTAGACCTAGACGGATATACATTTTGACGATTTCATTATAGACGATGGATTTAATCAAGCCCATATAGACATGGCGGTTTTGGCGGCTTGTGTAAAACATTTGAGGTGGCCTATATCAATTTTTTTGTGTTCAATTTATACTATGTATATTTTTCAATATTTTGACTCTGTTCCGAACTCACAGTCACAACTCAGTTCAAAAAATTTAGTTTTTTTTTTTGATAAACAAATGTAAAATAATTATGTTTTCATTTTTTATTTTTGTTACATTTGAGTCAGAAAAGAAGATTTGGTTTCTATTTGTAATTGATATGAAGATCACGTGAGTGCTGGACAAATAGAGTACGTCAAGTGTTACAGATCTATTTTTAGCATATAACACGAATCACGAAAACGACACACTTATGGAACGTGTCTACACGAAAACTCATGAAGGGAAGCCTTCACAAAGTTGTGTCTAGATTCACAACTTGTACTGTACGGCCAAATTTATCCATGCATGAATCAATTATTTTTTTCAATGTGTAGTTCAATGCATGAATGATGAATCACTTCTTTATTCAATGTTCAGTTCCATGAATCAATGTTGTTTTTATTTTGTCAAAAAAAAAAAACAAAGATCACTGTTGTTTTATACTATTAAGGTTTTAAAAATCCTAAATTGTATGTAACTAATTAATTATATGTTTCTATTTTATTTGGAATTTTTTTTTTTGGGCAGGTTTAAAAATGTGGAAATATTGAAGTACAATTAATTTTGGGACGAAAGCTAGAATGACCAAGAACTTAGCAAAAATAATTAGAATAAGTCTCTTTTTTTTAAAGGATTTTTAAGGTGTTTTAACCCAAAAGTACCCCTGAATCTTTTGTTAGGAAAAAAATAGTTTTTGAAAATGCCATTAAATTGTTTTTTTCAGTGCGCTAAAGTTGTTGGTATTTACAAAAATGTCACCGCGTTTTTTACAAAAATCTGCAGACCATGTTGCTGCACACTTATTTTTTGCACATTTGTTTTAGTTATCGTGGATTTATTTCGTACATTTGTTTTTCATGTTGTTGCACATTTATTTTCAATGTTACCGCATATTTATTATTCCGCATATTTATTTTGTCTTATGGCGGAGTTACTTATAACCGCGGGTTTGTTTTGCACATTTATTTCATCACATTATAGCGGACTTATTTTTTTTTTTTAGCCGCACAGATATTCAAAATAGTCACCGCTGATTTATTTTTACAGTTGTCGCGCATTTATTTTCTCTTGTTGTGGCGGACTTATTTGTATATGTTACTGCACACTTATTTCCGACGTTGCTTTGCACGATTATTGAAATCATGTTATCGCACGATTATTCCCTCTTGTTGTGGCGGATTTAATGTATATGTGAATGCACACTTTTTTTTATAGTTGTCGCAGACTATTTTTTAACAGTTACCGCACAGTTTTTGCTTTTGTTACTGCACATTTATTTCCTCTTGCTGTGGTGGACTTATTTGTAATGTTACTGCACACTTTTTCTTATAGTTGCCGCACACTTTTTTTAATAGTTACCGCACACTTTTTTTAATATTACCGCACACTTTTTTAATAGTTACTGCACACTTATTCGTAACGTTGCTGCACATGTATTTGTAATGTTACTGCACATTTATTTCCTCTTGCTGTGGCGGACTTATTTGTAATGTTACTGCACACTTTTTTTAATAGTTACCGCACACTTTTTTTAACATTACCGCACACTTTTTTAATAGTTACTGCACACTTATTCGTAACGTTGCTGCACATGTGTTTGTAATATTACTGCACATTTATTTTCTCTTGTTGTGGCTGCCTTATTTGTAATATTACTGCACACTTTTTCTTATCATTACCGCACACTTTGTTTTACTTTGGCTACGAAATTGTTTATACTTTGGCTGTGGATTTAGTTTTTCTGGCTGTGGATTTGTTTATTCTTTGGCTGCGGATTTGTTTTACTTTGGCTGCAGACTTGTTGTTATCAGTTACTGCAGATTTGTATAATGAAATCTGGACCACAAGATTTAGGGTTTTCCCTTGGCGTCATCTTCTCCTTCACCTCGTTCCCCTTAGTGTTTTTTTTTTGGGCAGCCATCTTCATCTTCCTCTTTCTTCATCATTTCTCTCTGATTTTGACCTTGTCTTCTTCATTTTCTTCCCCTTGGCGTAAGTTTTGTCCTTTTTCATTTTCTTCCACTTGTATGTGGAAAATGGAGGTTTGAAAAGTGTAGATGGTTGTTTGTTGTTGATGCTAGGCGAGGATCTCGAATAATGTTTGAAGATTAAAAAATAATGTTCAACATCAAAATAAATCTGCGGCAACATAAAAAAACAATGTTCAATAGCAAAATAAATCCGCGACAACATATAAATACCCATTTTCAATACTAAATTAAATCTGCGACAACATATAAATACCCCTTATAAATACTAAATTAAATATGCGGTAACATCAAATTATCCTCATCCACCTCCTCTGTAACCACCACCACAACCTCCGCTACGGTATCCACCACAGCCTCCTCCGCCGCCACCGCTTACATGTGACTGAGCCTCGTTGACAGTAATGCTACGTCTGTCAAGCTTTTGTCCTTTCATTCCTTCGATCGCATCCTTCATCGATTTCTCATCCTTGAAGGTGACGAATCCAAATCCTTTTGATCTTTCAGTCTCACGATCGTTAATGATCTGTGAAAGATTAAACGAAGCAAAATCAGCAAATTTAAAATCGAATACAGTTGAAACAAAGAATGAGATCTACGAAATCACAAAAAAAACAAAAAAAAACCGATTTATCTCCGAGCTCATCGAGGATTTAGATCGGAACAAAAAAACAAAAAACACAGATCGGAACAGATCCGTCGATGATTGAGAACAGATGTGCGTTCAAAGAGTAAGCAAATGTGCGGCCAAATAACAAATGTGCGGCCAAATAGTAAACAAATGTGCAGCCAAATTATAAACAAATGTGCAGCCAAATAATAATGCAAAACAAACAACAACTGTGCATCCAAAGAATAAACAACTCAAACAAGTGTGCGGTTAAGAAAAAAAACAGATCTAGACTTCAAATCTGCAGCCAAATAAGATTAACTCAGCAAACGAACCTTAACGAGGTGAAGATGAAATGGCGGTGAATCAGAGGCGATGGTGAAGCAGCGATGGCGGCAAGCAGCACCTGACGTCAGCGACACAAAACTTAACAAACAAGTCCGCGGTAAGATAAAAAAAAAAAAAATAAATCCGCGATAACACAAAACTAAACAAACAAGTCCGCAGTAATAGCGGATGAAGATCAATTGGCAGTGGAGATTAGAACGAACGACGAACCCACGAGGCTCTGGCCTCCCCCTGTTCTTCTAGCTTTCATTTTCTTGGCTTAGGAGGTGTTCCATCAATGGCTGAGGCGGATCTGGCGAGTTGAAGACTTTCAGAGACGGCGGAGGCTGGGGTGCTTGAGGATGGCGGTTCATTCTGACGCCGTTCTTCATAGCTCTCTCTTGCCAGCGATGCTAAACTTTCTCAGCCACGAAGCGGCAGCGGCAAGGAGAAGAAGAAACGTCGGCGGTGAGGAGAAGAAGAAGCGGTGCTGAAATCGATGAAGGAAGGTAACAGAAAGAGGAGAAGACGCAGAGAGAAGAGCCGAAGACGGAGAGAGGAGAAGACGCAGAAGACGAAGAGAGAAGAGCCGGTGCCGGAACGATGGCGGAGCAGCGGCGGCGGAGCGATGAGATTAGGTCATGACGAGGAGGAGAGTTTTTCTGATTTTTGAAAGTTTTAATTTTTTAGATATTTTAGAATTTTTTTGGGTTTTTGTCAATTGTTTTTTTTAATAATGGCAATTTTGTTATTATGTTAGGTTAGTTTGGTTTTTTAGTCTTTTAACCAAAAATATTGATTCATTTTTTTACCTTGAGTCATTCTAGTTATTTTTGCTAAAATTTGGGTCATTTCAAGCAATTCCCACATTAATTTTTGGTATTTTAGGGTCGAAAAAGTTTAACAGTAATAATTAACAAAACAAAATAGTAGAAACAAACAAATGAAAAAGAAGAAAGAAGAGATTCGATCCCAACAAATAAATGTAGTGGAGAGAGCACATATGAGTCGGTGAGTGCAGAGGGGCAGGTGAGAACTGAGAAGTAAGAACAGGACAAAGAAAAAACAATGGAGATGTTCTGTGTAGCGTAAATCTACATTAAGTTCATTAATGAACCTTTATTAAATTTCTCACTGTTATATACGACAAATCTATGTTGCACATAAATAAGAATAGAAATTTAATAAATGTTCATTGAACTTAATGTAGACTAGTTATATAAATAAAAAAAAACTAAAAGTAGACTTACGCTACACAAGTACACAGAGAATCTTCATATATAAAAATATCCTAGGTAATGGAAACGAAACATTTAAAGGACTTTTGAAAAAAAAAAAAAATTTAGAAAACGGTTACGTGGTAAAATGGCCAATTACTTCCACGGTGATTTTAATTCTGAAATAAGAAATCAACAATTAACAAAATTTCCATAGAAGTCTTTTGGCTCATTAGTAAAAAGTTTAAAGGATTTTAGTCGGATTTGACTCTTAGAAAATGTAATTTCTTGTAGATTAATGATGCAAAGCTTTTTAAAAAATTTATAATGCTGTAGATAGAGTTATCCATCGTAGTCTTATGTGTTGCAAAAAAAATTTGTATATCATAAAAATATCGTAAATCATCTGTTATAAATCCAAATGTTAGAGAGAGAACTTATCTATCATAAGAATATCATATATGCAAAACCGCTTATTAAAAAAAATTTGCATCGTATAATCATTATTTGAATAAGATATTTATCATAATCACATAAACTACAAGATATTCATATCATTATAATAGGTTTCGATAAAATATCTTTCATGATATAAATTACGGAATTTCCATGTAACCTAACTACATATATCATATATATGGTATGGTAGTTCTGCGAATAAGGTTTTTTTTGTTTTTTTTTCGTCATCTAAGGTATTTTATTGATAATGTACAACAAGTTATACAAATATTGATACTAAAGCTGGCGAGTAAACAATACCCCCAGAGTCTAAAGCTCAAAAAAGAGAGACAAACATGAAAAAGAAAATAAGACCTTCAGAACAGAAAGATAAACTAGTAACTTAAGACTAAAGTCCTCGATCTAAAACTCTGAACCAATAACATCCGCCTAGCATTCCACATGACAAAGTAGGCCGAAGAAGAACTATAGACTAAAACAGCAGGCGCTAGGACAGGTAGTCCAAAGGAACCGAGCAAAATATAGTAGTATATTTTTTTTTTTTGATAACGAGTTTTCAATATAGTTTTACGTTGTCGTTATCTACCTCTTTTTTTTGTCACACGTTGTCGTTATCTAATTTTCTTTTCTATTTTTCATCAAATGGAAGACATGGGAAACTTAAGCGAGAGGTTTACTCTTTTCCGCCTACAATGATGACCGCTTGCAAATTGCAATGAGAGAAGAGCATATACAACCAAATATATATATTTAAGAAAATAAAACTGATTCAAAAACGACAACTCCTCCGTAACCGTGTAATTGCACATAATGCATCCATGCATGCTTATTTTGTTTTCTTGCTTTTTTACATCCTCAACCCACGCGTTTTCTTCAAACTTCCTAAAACATATATATATAATCAGTTGGTATAGTGATAAAAGAAGCTGCACAAATAGATTTCTATTTTAGATTCGACATAAGTTGACTACTCAATCCATAGTTAAATATATGAAAAGAAAGCTAGATCTAAAAAGATTATAGGCCGAAAGTTCATAACTTCCGGATTAAAAAAAAAATTAAAAAATATAATATCTCTATACTATTAAAATTGAAGTACAAATAAGTTATTTATGTATCTAAACAACTCCTAATTAATTATATATTCTCTACAATCTTTACAATTAAAAAAATTATTTTCTTATCTAATATTACGATTTAATAGTATGAATTATAATTTTCCTATCACCTTTATTTAATTTGATTTTTAAATTATTTTGAACGATTATATAACACATATAATTAATAAATTTTAGATTTTTTCTATATATATCGTGATTAAATGTTTTTTAAATGAACATATACTACTCAATCGATAAAGAAAAAATGTATGTTCAACGTCCCATATCGACTAAAAAAATTGGACAATGATTAAGAGTCATATTATAGAAATGACCAAAATAATTTCAACTATAAATGAGCATGAAACTTGACTTATCAAGCATCAAATTTTAAATGTGTTATTCAGTTTAATTCGGTTATTCAGTTGAACAAAATTAAACTTTTTTAAAAGCTTTAAAATATCTAAAGTTTTTAAAAAGTTTCAAAATCAAATAAATTTTATAAATTTTATAACTATTTAAACTTTTTTATTAATTTACATATATAGACATATTTTTGTTTAAATATTTAAGTCATCAAAATATTTGATTTAAATAACTAATATGTTAAATATATATATATATATATATATATATATATATATATATATTAATACATTTGTTTAGAAAGAGTTATACCCTCTCTATTCCCCTTTAAAATCATAAATTATTTTAAATTAAAGTAAAATACAAGAATAATAATTTTGTGGATCAAAATTAGGGATCCAATCGTTCGATCTGTGCAGTGATCCATATGTTAATGTTTAAAACAATATGTACAACTAACCAGTTCTGGTGGATTAGACCTTCAAAGGGTTGCCTCTTACTAAGCATTTTTTTTAAGTCGTTTAGTTCGGCCAGTAATACTTGATCACTGATCAATGTGAATTTTGTTGGTAAGTTTTCTTAGATTGTAAAAAACTTATAAATAATAGATTTAACATTGGACCTAATACAGATTAGTGTAAAATCGTCGGATTTACTATACTAACTGCAAGTCTAGATTGAAGTATGATACAAAAAATATATATATATAAAATTGTAAAAGACATAAAATAAATTAAATAAAATATACTATTAATCTACTATTTTGTTAACTACCAAACCAAAATTTACACAAATATTTTCAATGATTTTTTCTAAATTGTTTTGGCATATGTTTTAATCAAACAACATAAATTTTATATTATTACATGAGAATACTGCATTGTCGATGACAAAACTGTGTTAAATATATTTATATTATAAACAGAAAACTACAAAATATATATATATATATTAAATTAAAAATAAAAATATTTATAAACAGTAAAAAATAAAAAGACTTCCGTTTGATCGGGTTTTGTCTCTTGAAATTCTGGATTATGTTAGGCCAGAATTTGCAAGCTTTGCCTCTAGATTTTTCGGAATATGTTAGGCCGGAATTTGCAACCTTTGTCTCTGGAAGGATTTTTATTCCTTGCCAGCTTTGTATAACACCAAGTTTAAATCATCAATAAATATACCATACATGACCAAAAAAAAATAGTAAAAAATAAAATAGCAAGTTGAAATTACGCATAGTAAATTAAAATAATAAGTTAAAAATCTAAATATTTATAAACAGTAAAAGACTAAAAAAAACTACAAGATTATATGAAAATTGATCCGTGATATCTTAGTATATACACTATATATATATATATATAAACAAAGTAAATTGCTGGTCTCGTACTGGTGGATATTTGAAACTATATAAACCGCACGAAACCAAAATATAGCTATAGAGAATACAAATTAAACCTCAAGAAAAATAACTCATATATATTAATGGAGAATCCGTACTCATCAAGCATAGAAAAACTTCAACAAGATTGTTATGACGAGTGGATGAGTTTACAAGCCAAACGCATGACGGAGCTTAAACAAGCCTTATCCAACGGTGAAAAAAACCATGACAGGCTTCGAGATTTGATACGAACCGCGATGAGAGAGATTGAAGACTACGCGGTAAAACGGTCGGAATACTCCCGTCGATATAGCTCAAACTACTTCGCTCCGACATGGAACACCTGTCTTGAAAACGCACTTCTTTGGATGGGTGGTTGTCATCCTTCTTCGTTTATACGACTCGTCTACGCTATGTGTGGCTCTCAAACCGAGCTCCGTCTAACTAACTTCCTCCGTAACAACAATATCGCCGGTAAGCCCCAGAGGCGTACGTGTCTATCTTAATCTTATTGAAAGAAAAAAAAAACAATTTTGCTCAGACTTCGGATATGTAAATTTCTTTTAGTTTAGTGTTTAAATACTTTCAATTTGGAGATTAGAGAGTTCAATATATATTTTCATATTTACTTAATTTATAATTATTAGAGAAAATTTGGAAAGATATAAAATAAATTAATAAATATGGGCTGAGTGTTCTTTTTTTTAAGACCATTTGACTAGATTTCAGGGTCTATAATTTAGGTTTTGGATTGTAAATAAGGTCTAGGATTTGTAGTTAAGTTTTAGGATTAAAATAGACTATTTTATCAATCTAAAGAGGATATATATATATAATATCTATATGTAGATTATTATTTTTTATATAATAACACCAAAATTAATTTTCAAAAAATTATATTGGTCCTCCGATCGGCAGGTCTAAACATAGCTCAGGATGACACACCTGGCGGAATCGGAGGAGGAGAGTCGATGAGTGATATAACGGCTGAGCAATTATTCAAGATCAACGAGCTTCATCTGAAAACGGTGGAGGAAGAGAATAAGCTGACTAAGCAATCGGCGAGCTTACAAGAAGACATGGCGGATATGCCTATCGCCATCACGGCGTTTTACAAAGAGGTGATCGGAGAGACTGATGTGGCGGTGGAACGTGCGCTTGATAAGCATGAAGAGGATATGGCTAGTTTATTGACTGAAGCTGATAAGCTTAGGTTGACCACATTGGCTAAAATCGTTGAGATTTTAACAGCGGTTCAAGCGGCGGATTTTCTTCTCGCCGGGACAAAACTTCAGTTGGCGATGCATGAGTGGGGAAGATCGAGAGAACGTCGCCTGCTTGAACCTTTTGGTGGTTATTCCAGCGGAGAAGTTGCCAGAGAGTAGTCGTAGTTATGTTAAATGTTTTAATTCGTAGACTATATGATAATCACTATATATTTTTTGGTTTATTTTTAGAGATTTTCTTGTGAAAGTTTTGTCTTGTCTTGTTTTGTTTTGAGCGAGTTATATGATCAGTCGGATAATATTACGTTACATATTCGGTTTTATGTTTATCGAATCCCGTCCACTTGTGATATATTTACATAACATTTTTACAGTAATGTGACGTGTATATATATATATATAAAAATAGGGACGACTTCAAATGGTGGCGACAAAAAGAAGTGACATAGGATAAGATGAAAATATGACAAATGAAAAGGTATGGTGACATAAGAATTGTAACGTGGCTGTAAAATGTTCTTCCCTTGACTATCGGCAAGAAAATCTTTAGAAGACTCGAGCGCTATTTAACTTCGTCATTTCTGTTGACCATAATTAACGGTAAGTTCTATATTTCTTCTTTTTTGGAGTTCTTCTTTTGTAATGAGTTTTTAGAAAATGATTTTTCTCTTTTTTGTTTAAGTAAGAACATGATTTTTGCACTACACACTTATGCTGTAAGGCATGTGTGTGTATATTCGAACCTAGCTCCTAGAAAAAATTTATATTTAATTTGATTGTTGATTTGAGGGTCGCTACCACGAACTTGTTTAATTTATTAACTTAGAAACATAAGTATGGAATATTTGTTACGTACGGACAATGCGCAGGCCGTCATAATAATAAGAGAAATGGAATGTTTTATAAAGATTTTTGAATAAATGATTACAAATTTAACAAGAAATATCAAGGTAATATATGTCTCCGAGAGCTTTATGCTAAGAACAATGTTTAATGTTTCCTTCAAATTCAATTTCCCTTGTACACATCGACCTCAACGAGAAGTCGGCAAATTCATACCCAAATATATATATATATATATATATATATATATATATATATAAAGTCGTAATCATACATGAATTAGGGTAATAGGCGAATTTATACCTAAAAATATCGAATTGACAAAATTCATATATAAATTTTACAAATTTGATCAATTCATATAAATAGGGGTGATTGTACATTTAAAATTGATGACATGTCATCTACATCATCTGTTTTACTATGATATGGATGACATGTCATCGACACATGATTTTTTTTTTGTTTTTTTACAAAATCTTGAAATAAAAATTAGGAATATACATCATTCTCACCCCGTCTCGTCCCTTCTCGTCTTGTCTCATTCTCAATCTCGAATTCATGTTTTAAATGGAAATGCACTCTCATATTACACACGCTTTTAATTTACGTATAGAATCGAGAATACCCGAAATTCTATTTGAGAAAAATTATAATAAATAACACTTATATATATATATTATTTTAATTTAGATTATTTTTGTATTTAATATTATATATTATATATGTCCAATTTCCTATCATTATAGCATATATATATATATATTATTCCATATAAATTTTTCTTAAATAGGATTTTGGGAATGTTTAGTTCCAAACGGGAATTGAAAGTATGTGTAATATGAAAATATATTTTATCTAAAATATGAATTCGAGACTGAGAGTGAGACAAGACGAGACGGGACAAGAATGATGTATATCTCTAATTTTTATTTCAAAATTTTGTAAAAAAAAAAAAAATCATGTTGATGAGTGGATGCCACATCATAGTAAAACAGATTATGTGGATGACATATCATCAGTTTAAAATGTACTATCACCCCTATTTGTATCAATTGATCAAATTTTTATAGTTCGTATATAAATTTTGTCAATTCGATATCTTTATGTATAAATTCGCTCATTACCATAGTTCATATATGATTTCGACTTAATAAATATGTTTGGGTATAAATTGACTAATTTCTCCAACCTCAACAGATTTTGCACTTTTGGGAACCATATGTACTTATTTACGAATTCTTTGATGAATCTTACATCTCAGCTCATGATAATACGTAGGTCAGTTAAGTCAAAAGGTCTAAATCATAATTGTTAAAATACTCCACATTGGAAGTATTTACCTTCAGACTAGTAGAACTTCTCACAATCTAGACCTTAACGAGCCGATCTCGGAACTAGCTCGTGCCAACAGTGAGAATGGGTCTCGGCTGGACCAAACTCGAATTAAGATTTTCTCGAAGCCCAACATCAATATTTATCTAGGGAGCCTAGAGTTTGTGTTCCAAAGAAAAACTCAAATATACCACATTTTAGCATATATTACTAGAGTGTACCCAATCTTTTTAGAATTACTAGAATAATACAAATCATTAAGAAAATGTTATTTATGCCCTTAAGGTTTTGAGATTAGTTTTTTTTTCTAGTTTTCGCGGTTTTTAATTTTTTTTTTTTTTTTAACAATTGGAAACTGAAACGTTTTCTCTTTTCATAACTAACATATTCAGTTTCTATTTTAGTGTTCATAACAAAAAAAAACATATGAACATAAACTCATCTCTCTCTAACTCATCTCTCTCTCGCTCTCTCTCTCTCATCGGTAATCCATCGTCGAAATCCATCACAATCTCCCCATCTTTCATCGTCGAAATCCGTCGCAATCTCCCCATCTCTCTCTCGCTCTCTCTCGCTCTCGCTCTCTCTTTCTCGCTCGAAATCCGTCGCAATCTCCCCATCTTTCATCGAAATCAGTCTCGAAATCGCCTCCTCTGTCGTCGGTAAGAAAGTTGAATTTTGTATTTTTAAAATTTACTTGCTTGTTTATGATGTTGATTTGGGGTTATTGCTTAGGGTTTACAAATTTTTGAGCACTTGCAAGTGAGTGTATACTAAATCTGAGTTATCAAGCACAACAACAACATAATCACGACACCAGATTTGGTATACAATCGATTCTGAATCGGATTTTGACTTTTACGACATGTAGTGGCTGACCTATGGGTTCCTTTACGACTGACTTATGAATTACTTTATGGCTGACTTATGTTTCTGGCTGATTTATGGTTTACTTTATGGCTGACTTATTGTTTGCTTTATGGCTGACTTATGTTTTACTTGGCAGAGTTATGGCAGAGTTATGGTTTACTCAATGACTGATTGATGGATTGCTTTATGGCTGACTTATGTTTCTGGCTGATTTATGGTTTGCTTTATGGCTGACTTATGTTTTACTTGGCAGAGTTATGGTTTACTCAATGGCTGACTTATGGATTGCATTATGGCTGACTTATGTTTCTGGCTGATTTATGGTTTGCTTTATGGCTGACTTATTGTTTGCTTTATGGCTGACTTATATTTTACTTGGCAGAGTTATGGTTTACTCAATGGCTGACTTATGGATTGCTTTATGGCTAACTTATGTTTCTGGCTGATTTATGGTTTGCATTATGGCTGACTTATTGTTTGCTTTATGGCTGACTTATGTTTTTTAATTTTTGTTTTTGACGCAGATGGAGGGACCAAGGAAATACCCACCTAGACGTTATAAAGAAGGAAAGTTTACATTGCAAAGCAAGAGTATGAACCACAATTGTGTTACCTCGAGTTTAGCATCCGTCCGAGATGCAATAGGGATTGATGTCTGGAATGAAATCGAGGGCACAAAATTAAGAATAATTCCTAAGTTAGTGGACAATGACTACCAGTGGTTTGCGAAGATTGTGCAATATCTTCTTTCTCATTAGTTGCTCCTGAAGAGTGTTAATGAAATTTGGGCAGTAATAGGTCTACAGCCAATAAGATTAGGCTTAGATGAGTTTATCAACATAACTCGCCTAAAGACTGTGGTGTGTTTTCAGTTAAGTACCTCGAGTGTCTAGCCCTTGGTGTGCGTTTCGATGGCATATGTGACGCTAACATGCAACAAATACAAGAGTGTAAGGCGTCAGATCTTCTACAAGAGGCATCTAACCTTTTCTCACATCTTAGTTGATGTAATGCCGTATTTAAGAACATTTGACTTATCTTTATTTTAGGGATTTATCATTTATTTAAGTAACGGCTGACTTATCGTTTATTTAAGTAACAACTGACTTATCGTTTTACTTTCCGGCTTACTTATCAGCTTTTAACGGCTGATTTATATAATAATCACGGCTGATTTATGATTTTAATCACGGCTGACTTATCAAAATTGCCGCCTAAATCGAAATTCAAAATTTATAATTCCTGCCTAAACAGCTGATTTATACTCTTTGATGGCTGACTTATGAGACATGATCAAGTTAATATTCTTCGAATCGAATCCTATTTTATGCGACCATACGTAACATAAACGGTATAGAGTGACAGATTAGAGGGGATACATATAATAAAAATGTGTTCAAAGTAAATAAATAGCTTATGAATCTATGCCGACGAAACTACACGTTATAAGTTTTGGCATTATGTCCAACCTGAGCACAAAGAGAACAAGTGTGTTGCTTCCTAGGACGTTTCTTCTCCTGCGCTATTTCTAAACAAGATTTCATATGAGATTTCTTGGGTCTTCCTGGCTGTTGACGAGGAACTGGAGGCGTGCAAACTAAGTTAGCTATACGATCCGGTATAGAGAGCGTCGTATCTACAGGCATGACTATGCCAGCATAAGCGTTCGCCATATAATCTGTCGTATAATTTGGGTCATATAGTAGGATACGAGATACGTTTATATACTCTACAGCAGCGATTGCATGTTCACACGGTATTTTCTCCATGTTAAAACGACGTAAGTGCATTTTTTCTCGGCCAAGTTTACAATATGTAACGAGGATCCGCATACAACTTCTATATGAACAGAATCAATCTCCTTTACGTTCGCAAGTCTTGCCCCACTAACACGGCCCTGCAGGTATTAAAAAAAAGACACGACTGACTTATCAAAAAAAGAACGGTTGACTTATCAATAAACGGCTGATTTATAACAGTATAACGGCTGACTTATAAAACAAGTTACCTCTAGCAATTTTTCAACAGCATGTGTGAGCATGGTCCTCATCGACCTCGCATCCTGGCGTCGCTCAGCAAACCACCTCGTCATCATTAACCTAATCGATTGCAAGAGTCGAATAATAGGGTAATCCCTAGTTTTTGAAAGTACCTTGTTCATCGATTCTGCAATATTTGTGGTCGTCAAGTTATATCTATTGCCTAGAAAATGAACACGTGCCCACATCCGTACATCAGCTCTCTGAAGGTAGCCATGAAGGTCAGGATTAAGGGTTGCAATTTCTCCTGCTGAATAACTTCACTAACATCGATCTCGATAAATTCTACACATAGACGTAGTTTATCGGTTTTACTCAGGGTCAAAAAGCTTTGGAGTTACCGAGTATTACAGACATAAACTGGAGGAGTATCTTGCGATAACTTTTTCATAGTCTTGTTTCCAAACATGTAGCTCAGCTGAATCTTACAGCTTCGCGAATCCAATCCGTAGTCCTCCAATATCATATCCACTAAACAGCTGAAACTTGTTTGTTCGTTTGTATTTATAACTCTGCATCCTCTCTGGTCGGGATTGAATGTGTACCGAATTTTTTGAATCCATTTGCCGGACACAATAATAATAGGATCCATCGAAGATGAAGAAGAAAAGAAGTATTGATGAAGAACGGCGCAATGAAGATGAACCTTAAATCCCTAAACATGAACCCTTAAATCCGACGTGTTATTTCATAAAATCTGACGTAATTATATTCTTGCTTACATGAAAACCAGCCACTAAATGAATTTGTAAGTCAGCCATTCCAAATTCAGCCATAAAATGATGTAATAAGTCAGTCATAACTAAATATACTATTTGAGTAATTATAGAAGATTATGAAATCAGCCATGATAACACTTAAATCAGGTGGAAAAATATAAGTCAGGATACGTTGAGTAAATCAGCCGTTAAACGCATACTATTACGATAATTCTTGATTAATTGTTTAATCAGCCATAACTAATCCAAAATCAGCGTGATCACGACTTAACATAGGTCGACCACTAAAACTCATTGAAATCAGTAGAAAAAATAATAAATCATACTTAAGTCGTACGGAACTTGATAAGTCACCATATCATAGGAATAAGTCAACCAAAATTCTCTTAAATCGTAGCTTTTATAAGTCGAGTCATGACTTATACTTGTTAATCACCGATGTTAAAGTAAGTCGACCATAACTTTTAGGTAATAACTCACTAAAAATGATAAGTCGGCCGTTTACATAAGTCTACATTTCTTGATAGTCAATTATAGCGTAGCAGAAATTTTTGCGATGAGACTTTACACGTCACCAATTTCTGTACCACGTCTGATGGCGCCAAATTTTTCGCTGATGTGGAAAATAAAATTAATGGCATTCTTGTAATTACGTTTTTGTTATAACATAGTTTGAAGGATATTTTGGAGACGGAAAACATTACAATAATAAAAAAAAAGATTTACACTAATGTAGTCATATTTTTCAATTCCATATGATTTGAGTAAACTTCCCATGTTTTATAGCTTTCCAAACAAAGTGTATTCAAAGACTTCTATTTCATTGAATATGTATCATATAAATTGTGAAATTAAGCATGCTATAAGGAAAAAAAAAAGAGTATACTAAATATATAGAATGAGTCATCTACTGCAATCGAACGAGTAGAGGCAATTTCTGACTTTGTCGGCAGGGTTAAATACTGAATCGGTAAAATAAAATGAAATATCCTCATAAAATTAAAATTAAAATTAAAAGTAAAATTAAATTTCACCCAAGTTTTTTTTTTTTTTAAAGAAGGATTTCAGTTTCACCCATGTTTCTGTTCTACGACTGGTATATGAATATATTCTTTAAAAATCCTAATCTTATAAATTATTCAGAAGTACAAATCCAAAATTAAACAGTACTACAATAATACAAATAATTAAATAAAAAACGCGGCTATCAAGGATCCGATGGTAATAAATTGGAACTGAACGTAGTCAGGCGGTGCCGGGCACATGTGACATTGGCCCTACTTGCTTCATCAAAATGATGCGTTTCGCGCTGGATCACATTCACTCACACACGAGCTTCATGTATAATAATGCTCTGCTTATTAATTATTATGGTTCCATTCAGAATAGCTTAGACAAAAAAAAAAACATATATCCAAAACACACAGACAACAACAACAACCAAAAAAAAACGGGAAATCCAAAAAGATAGTTTTATATATAAGAAAAAGAACATAATTTTTTAACGCAACAGTGATCATTATTAAATTGGTTAAGAACACTAATGAGAGATATAAGGAGCATAAAAGATGGGTTGCTCCATTTTTTAAAATATAATTTCCTCTATACATACAACATTTCCGTGCAAACCCTAATTTCTTCTTTTTAAAATTTTTTCACCGAATAAATCTTTTGAGAGAATTATCCCACCATACACGAACCTCTCTCTCAGCAAGAAATGGTAAAAACGACGCCGTGTAATATGTTTCCATCAATCTGATAGGGCTATTGACAGGACACCGTTTTCAGCTTCGGGTTTTGGCATATGGTGGTGGGACCCGTGGGAGAAAATTCTGAAAAACAAATCAATAGAAAGGAGGCGGTGGTGGAGAAGCGTATGATATTCCGGGAATCGGCGGTAGTGGTCCCTCGTATGTTGATGGCGGTGGTGGGCTATGGTGAATTACCGGTGGAGGTGGCGGACTGTAGTGGACAGCCGGTGGTGGTGGAGGTGAATTGTAGTAAATTGGTTGTGGCGGTGGAGGACTGTAGTGCTCCGGTGGTGGCGGAGGAGAATATACTGGCGTTGGTGGAGGTGGTGGGGATAGATAGTGATAAGTTGGTGGTGGAGGTGAATGTGGTGGCGGTGGTGAGTGCGGTGGTGGAGGTAATGAGTAATGTGGTGGTGGTGGTGGTGAGGTGTAGTAGTAGGGGACAGGGGGTGGAGGTGGAGGAGGGTGAGTGCAGTAAACTGGAGATGGCGGTGGCTGTGACGGAGATGGCTGCGGTGGATAGTATGTTGGAGGTGGCGGTGATGGGAAAGGAGAATAAGTCGGCGGTGGTGGTGGTGATGGGGAAGGTGAGTATGATGGCGGCGGTGGTGATGGGATAGGAGAGTATGTAGGTGGTGGTGATGGGGAAGGAGAGTATGTTGGTGGAGGAGGAGGTGGCGATAATGGGGAAGGATAGTGTGTTGGCGGCGGTGGTGATGGAGGAGAGTAACCTGTGGACGGCGGTGGAGATGGAGGAGAATGCCCTGTAGACGGTGGAGGGAAGTAAACCGGAGGCGGAGGAGGTGGTGGTAATGGGATTACACCTGGTGGACTAGGATATGGTGACGGCGGAGACGGGCCCATAATTGGTGGGCTAGGATAACCAGGTGGTGAATGAGAGCCCGGTGATGGCGGACTAGGAGAACCAGGCGGTGAGTGAGAACCCGGTGATGATGGACTAGGAGAACCAGGTGGTGAGTGAGAACCCGGTGATGGTGGAGTTGACGGAGGACTAGGAGAACCCGGTGATGGTGGAGAAGGAGGACTAGGCATCACAGGCGGTGAATGAGGACCCGGTGATGGTGGAATTGGAGTAATCGGAGATGGAGGTACCGAAGGACTAGGAATAACAGGCGGTGAATGTGGACCAGGTGATGACGGAGTTGACGGAGGAGTAGGAGAAATTGACGGTGAAGGAGGAGAACCAGGAGATGGCGTAGTTGACGGAGGAGACGGGACAGTGCTCGGAGGAGAACCAGGAGATGGTGTTGTAGGCGGTGACGGCGCAATAACCGGAGGTCTAGATGAACGCCCACATCCAAAAGATCCACAATCCACCGGCGGCAGAGACAAGAAAGCCGCACATTGTCCCGGAGATCTTTGCGCAGGTCTCGCCGGTAAACAGTTACGCCGATCATCAAACTCACGCAACCCGAGACATACCGGCGATTCTCCGGTGAAGAAATTGTTGCTGAAAGTGAAGTTCTCCAACCTCGGTAACTGACAAATACTCGCCGGAATCTTACCAGAGAATCTATTATGCGCCACATTTAACTGCTCCAACGAAACCATGCCGCCAATACTCGCCGGTAACGGCCCCACAAGGTCGTTATAACTGAAATCAAATACAGTTACGTTTTTCAACCGTCCGATCTCCGAAGGCAAACAAGAATTAAACCCATTGTTCATGAAAATGATCTCTTCCAAGTTTCTCATATCACCCAAACTCGTCGGAATACAACCGTGGAACTGATTATTCGCCACAACGATGACGGAAACCGGAGAATCTCCCAAATTATCCGGTAACTCAAACCGTAACCGGTTATGGTTAATAAAAATCGCGTCTAGATCTTTGCTGAAAAGCTCTCTAGGAACAGGTCCTTCGAACTCGTTAAACCGTAGATCCAGAAACTTCAACGACGGTAATTGAAGAACTACGGTTGGGAATATCCCGGCAAACCGGTTATTACTGAGATCAAGCTCAAAAAGAAGCTTAAGCCGATTAAACCGGTGCGGTACGGTTCCACAAAACCGGTTAGAATTAACATGGAATAGAGCGAGATCTGTTAACAAACCAAGCTCTTGAGGCAAATACCCAGCAATATCGGCGTGATTAAGATCTATTCCGGCGACGGTACGAATCCGACGATTATCCAGCGCCGGAGCACAGTAAACTCCGGTGTAACTGCAAACATCAGAACCGATCCAGTTGGTAGTGAAATTGTTTGGATCAGAGAGAATAGCTTGTTTCCAAGCTTGGAGAGCTATGTAAGCATTTCGAAGTCGTGGATTTTCGAAAACCAGAGATGGATCGACGACGACATTCTCGCCGCGGTCACCGAACTCGAGTAGCTGTCGGTGTCGGATTAGCCGGACTTCGTTGTCGGAGAGATCACCGTTGGAAGTGAGTTGAAGAGAGTGAGTGAGGCCTAAGAAGAAGAAAAGAAGAACATAGATCTGAGATGTCTTCTTCATCTTCGTCTTCATTGCTTTACACAACAAGACATCGATGTGAGAGTGGAATGGCAGGTAATGAGAGATTTGAAGGATGAAGAAGGTTAAAATAGGAAAAATAAGTGTGAAAATTTTGCACTCTTTGAAAACACGATGGTGAAGAGGGGAATTATAAATGAGAGAGACAGCTCAGCCCTACTCATATTATAACTTATAAACACGCTTTTTTATTTTATTGATGTGTCCATAAATTTCATAAGAAATTAATATATGTTAGATCGAGTTTCTGGTTACCTTTTCGAACTAATCACATGAATGATTATATATGTTACAAATTAATACAGTTCTTTAAAGATTTGGTCAACACTAAGCTTGGGTTAAAGACAAGTACATTATTACTCCGATCTTAACAACTAATATTGTAAAACATTTTATATCTAGTGATACGATCTGCATCCGATCTTGGTAAACACTTGTTAGTCATTAGCAAATACTATAACGATTAGGCAATCACTCGCATATTTTTTTTATCAATAACATGCTATTTTTGAAGGATTGTAAATTTTCTTCTATTATCCCATTAGTTTACAAATTTAATGACACAAACAAAAGAATACTGGAAAATACTCATTTCAATCGGAACTATAGACTACCAATTTTTTTTATTTTTTTTTTAAATTTAGTATTCCTTAGGTTATTCAATTGAATTGAGTCTCTTTTCTATAATTTATTTTTTATTTTTATCATTATGTTTTTCTAAATTACTACCGACACACGTCCTTGTACAATTATTTCTGACTAAAGTTTCCAGCAGAAATGACGGAGCATGAAAATAACAAAATATAAATACACATTCGTATATATATAATTTTGTTGCTATTTATACCGTCCTGGTCCGCGCTGCATTTTATTCATTCCAAATTTAAATAGACACATAAATCTCAATGTCAATCCAAAGCCAACAAGAAATAAGCTAAGTTATCACATTTCTTATTTTAATAAGTTGATCCGAAATGAACCCAACCATCGTTCCTATATTAATAAAAAATTTCCTTATCAACACTATATTATCCAAATTTAAATCTAAAGAATAACAAATTTTAATCCTCTTTCGACATGAATTATCATTGTTGTTTACGGCTATGTCTTGTTATAAACAGTATTTAGTTGAAACTTGTCTCGTGCATTCATTTTCCTTTGAGGGGTCCCAAGTCCAACCATAAAAAAAAGTTCAACAATTAACTGTACTTATGTCGGAAATCTTAAAACGACATGACCCACAGTTTATATATATTTACAATTTTACTAGACCGGCCGGATTGAGAAATAGCGTGTGTTTGATTTTATCACGAATGAGTATGTTAAAGATTCCTGTCTAAAATAAGATGAGACTTAATGTTGAATTATGATTTAAGCTTTGACTTGAAAAGCTTGAAGTATAAAGCTAAATCCTTTATCAAAACCAAAAAAAAAAAGTTGGAAGTTTTGAAGTACAGTATAAAGTTTGGCTGAAGTTCTGAAAAACTCAGATGGAAAGAAAAGGTTTCATCTTGAGCTTTTGTTCAGTGGTTTTTTTTTTTGGGTCAACAGGTCCCATTATAGAGGTACTAATTTTACAGGGAAAAGGCACATGAACTAGATCTAATTAACACTATATGTGAAACTATTTGTTTTTATATTCATAACATGAGAAAAATAAGATTAAAAATGAACTAAAAGGCCTTCAAACCCAAAAACCTTACTATTGAAAAAGCTGGCCAGTCTATGGAATCTAAACATCATCCTTACTAATTCCAATTTCCAAGCTGTTTATGTAGAAAATAACGGTGAACTCCTGATACAAATTTGAATCAAAACTTCTCTCTCTATGTGTAAAACCAAATTCTTATTAGTCTTGATAACAAATTTTGGTTGTAGAGAAAGATAGAAAAGTTGTAACCATATTAAAATTTTGCAAAGAGTATTTATATCGAGGCGTAAATCATCGGTTTGGTGATAGAATTCGTAAATCGTGAGTTAATTGTTCTCGGACTAAATATTTCTCTTCTAACAAATGAGTAATTTTTTTTTCATGAAATAAATATTCGTGAGGCTTTTTTTTCTTACAATTATATTATTGGTTTCTGTCAATTAGATTGCTAATCTTTTTTTTTGTCGGCAATTGCTAACCATTATTTACGGAGTATATTTTTATTTTTGAAAGTGAAACAGGTCCAAAATAATTTGTCGTTTTACTATATTCATCCGTGTCCTTTGGTCCGTCTCCGTCTAAAGCATCCTAAAAGGCTAAAACCACGAGAGGAAACGTCTAATCTAATAAAGGTTAAACCCACACTGTATTTCGCCAAAGCCTACCGTATGTTGATAACACGTAACGTCGTACATGCATGTCGTAATAATTACATTTTTTTTAACTCAGAGCACACACAATATATTAAAAATATACATATGCACCAATCCAATGTATATAAAGACTATAGAGCAACGTTTAAATTTCTTCCACGACCTTCCCAAAAAAAAAAAACCAAGAAAGAGAGTTATGGCGAGTAGTTAGTTCTTCGAGTTATGGGATTGAGCAACTTCAGAAGGATGTTACTATGAGTGGATGAGTTTACAAGCTAAACACATAGCTGATCTCAAAGAAGCACTCATTAGTCAACGATCCAACAACGATGACGATCACAAACTCCAGGAACTCGTTGGTAAAATCGTCGATGACTACCAAAAATACACCCAAAAAAGATCGGAGCTCTCTCATCGAAGCTTCTCGAGCTACTTTGCACCGTCGTGGAACTCTTCTCTATATAACAGTTTGCTATGGATGGGAGGATGTCGTCCTTCGTCTTTCATCAGAGTTATTTACGCTCTTTGTGGATCCCAAACCGAATCTCAGCTTTCACAGTGTCTTCTCAAGATCAAAGAAAACGTCGATGTAAACCATGGTGGTTCTATGAGTGATCTTACCGCAACGCAGCTTGCGAAAATCAATGAGTTACATATGAAGGTTATAGAGAAAGAAGATAAGATAACGAAGAAATCTATGAATTTGCAAGAGGATGTTGCGGATATGCCTATCGCCATCACGGCTTACGCCACGGATTTGGTGGAGGGTGACGTGGCGGTGGAAGATGCTTTAGATAAGCACGAGGAGGGCATGGCGGTTTTGATGGAGGAAGCTGATAAGCTTAGGTTTGAGACTTTGAGGAAGATCGTGGAGATTGTTACGCCGTTTCAAGCGGCGGAGTTTTTGCTCGCCGGGAAAATATTACATGTGTCATTGCACGAGTGGGGAAGAGTTAGAGAATAGCGTCGTTTGTCTTGTGTACGTGCAGATGTAGCCACTACCGCCGCCGGAACCGAGAAGTCTAAGAGATCAGCCGCTTGTTAATGTGATGACGTGACTCGTGAGTGTGAGTTTAAAGTTGAGTATTGCAATCTTGTGTAATATTTTCTCTAAGTAGAGATAAGATCATGTTAGGTGTCTTTATGTTTAATATGTGTCCAAGGGTGCGACGTAGTGACGAGATGATGCATGCATAAAGCTTTTGCTTTTGTATACTCCTTCCGTTTCAGAATAGATGATGTTTTATCTACTTTATCTTGTTTCAGAAAGTTTGATGTTTTAATTTTTTTATTTTATTTTTATTGATAAATTATAAATATCAAAATGTAATGATTGAAAAGAATTATGTTATTATTGGTTTATAATTATTAAAATAATTCTTGGTAAGAGAAAATAATATATATTAAAAAATAATTATTATTTTCTTAATTTGTGTAAAATATTTTTAACATCATGTATTGTGAACCAGAAGGGAGCATAAGGAATAACAAAAGCTGCAAAAAGTCAAACGACGACGTTATTTTATGAATACAAATTAAGTTGTGATGGTTTCGCTCTAAATACCATGCTATTTTTTGAAGTTATTTCTTTCAGTTTTCAATATCGAATTACTAAAATATTATGCAAATTTTCGTTACTAACTTGACTCTTTTAGCTTTGCTTTTATTTTTTTAACTATTTAATTATAAATTATGCAAATTACTCATTAGAACAATTTTCTTACTCTATAGTTGTAAAAATTTGTATTTTTTTCATTTTCTAAGTCTATTATACAAATGATGATTTTACATTCACAACGAACGGTTTTATACTTAACCATTAAACTTTCACAGTTTTAATCATATCACAAAAATTTATGATGGATAGTTCTATATGTATAAGTTCACGATGAATAGTTTTATTTTTAACACATGAAACCATGATAAACGATTCTACATATATTATGCTAGTTCATGACAAATGGATATGCTATAAGTTTTTTATTTTATTTTAAATATTTCCTATAAATTTATCTCCACTAATTTGCAGTAGTTTTATTTTCTAAGATTGGGACCTTAAACCTAATGTAAAAATATTACTTAATTATCACTAAAAATGTCATTTTACATCATTTATTTTTAATATTTATATTAGTTATAAATGATGTAAAAGACTTTTGCATTACTTAAATAAATAATTTATTTTTGTGTGATGCAAATAATTTACATCGTTTTGTTAACAACTGATGCAATTGTATATAATATTTGTACCAGTTGTTGTAAGTGATATTAATTTGTGTCAATTACCAAAAATGATGTTATCTTTTACATCACATTATGTAAGTGATGTTAGTATTTGCAACGGTTATAATAATTGATGTCAATATTTCAATCGCTTATAAATAATTGATACTAACATTAGTTTCGATTTAATAATCATATCATTTATAATAACTTGATTTTAGCATATTTTATTTTATTTAAAATATTTATATCAGTTCCATACCGATTTATTATAAATTTTGGACCAAATAAATCAAATGAGCCTTAATAGTTTTAAAAATTTAATGAATAATTGGTAGTGAAACCTACAATATTTATAACTACAATTATCAAGAGTTTATTCTCTCATCATTTGATGTGGGATATTTAAAATTTTATCATGTTTTTAGATTCGCATCATTTTAAAAATAATGCTACAAAAAATTAATAGATAAATCAATTAGATAATTGATGTAAATTTCTATTTTATATTAATTTTTGGTAAGTGATTCAAACTAATAGAAATTATATCAATTTAACATAATTGATGTATAACTAGTTAATAATAACATCAGTTAATATAATTAATGCTAAGTCATATATATTTGCTTCATTTATAAATAATTAATTTAAAATAATATCATTTTATTAAATGATATAATTTAAGTGATGTAAAATGATTTTTTTGTAGTGTATGTGACAACTACTAAACCAAAAAGATATCTACACATTTGTAAGTTTAATAATATTTTAGAACACATTTTATATAGAACTATGTTTCAAAAAAAAAAATAGAACAATATATTAGAAATTTAATATGTTTCATTACAATACGTCATACGTGGAAAACTTAACCAAAACTAGTGTAAACTGGGAATTGGAATTTTGTGGAATTTAGGTGACTGGCAGCATTGAATCTTATATCATTCGAATATTCCTATTTAGTTTTTAGATTCCTTTTTTCCAAAGTGAAAACGGTATATACATATTGGTTAAGAAGATATGAAGACGACAAATCAAAGGCTCGAAAGTTCAAAAGGTGACATGTACATCTCTAGATGGAGTCAAGAATTACGTGGCAACTACATCAACTTGTCCCCGACACACTAGCGAGATCGAGTCAAAAGGACGAACTAGATTTTATTTCTATTTAAGATAAATATGATTTTTTGTTTGTTTTGGTTAAAAACACATATAATATGAATTTCATACTCTATATAGATATTTTGTTTATTTAGCATCCAATGTTTGAAATTTGAATCACCTTAGCACATCCATGCACTCACAATATTTCTGTTCATGGCACAAACTGATTTCTACCTGTCTCAAATCTTTGTACCAACCACGCTACATATATATAACAGAATGCATATGCTATATTTTATATAAATTGTTGTTCTGTCTGTACAAACTTCTTTTAATTATTCTATTAATGGGGACATTGTTCAATTTTCTTAAAATGATATAGCACTTACAGTTTTTCTACAAAAGAATAGACATCTTCATATGGGGCTTTTAATGGGCATGTGGGTTGTGCTGGTAAATTGGGTCATCAGACTCACCACTTGCAATAGCCATTATTTCCATGAGGAAAAAGACAAAGAAGCTTTTAAATTTTCACCATAAATATAGAAACATTTTTTTTTGTTTCTTATTTCCCCAACATGTCACATTTTTCCCCCCATCATTTTACCAAGTATCGTCTGAAATTACCAGCTCCAAAACCCTAAAAACTGATATAGCCTTATTTTAAAAAAGAAACATTAATAGAAGAAAAACAACAAATAAAAAGGAAAAAAGAAACACAGATCAGACTGATGATCATCAAACACATTCAAACAAAAAATCTCCAAAAACAAAAAGAGCTACAAGTTAAGTTATATCATCAATGCATCATCATTCATCGATCAACATCACAATCACCAACATATACGCTCTACACTTACATGTAGTTTGAACAAGCATGGCCACATCAAGAAAAAAAAATTTATATCTGTGATTGTCAAATCTTACAAATATATATATATATATATATATATATATATATATATATTTCCCCAGAAAAATCCAAAAGACAAATTGCTATCAACTTAGTTAAAACCAACTTGCTTCGCACAAAGACAAACACTTAACATGGTTCCTGTCGATTTCTTTACCCATAAATATATACAATTCCAAATAGAAAAACCTCACCATCTGAATTTTCCGCCATTAAGTTCTTCAAGAAACAAAACAAGAACAAGAACATTATCGTCTTCTTGTTCTTATCCATTTTTAGCAAATAAAAGACCAAAAAAAAAGAAAAAAAAGAACAAAACCAATCATCAGATAACAAAAGTGGACTTTCAAGAAGCAGAAAGCAAGTTTGTTATACCTTTAAAAAAAGGTTTGTTTATTCATTTCATTGTTTTTATAATTCAAAGATCTGATTATGCGAAACTGTTTACAATTCTCCCATACCAAAAAAAAAAATGCTAACGATGGTGTTGAAAATAGATTTTGTCAGTTTTTTTTTCTGGTCAAACTGATTTTGTCGTTTAAATCGATTATAGTAGCCAATGAATAGTTTGTCCAAAAAAAAAAAATTGCGAATGAATAGTCAAATGGCAACAAAAGAGATTCATAAATAAGATGACTCAGATTTTCCATCTACATCTATAAAAGAAATTTACTCCTATATTTTTCACAAAAAATGTTATTTCTATAACATTTTTCACACAAATTAAAAAACATATATATATATTTTTTTTACCTTTTATTAAAATACTAAAAGCCTAAAATAGTCATATAATAAGGATAATCTGAGATTTAAATTAAAAATCTACATTATTGAAAAACAAAAATATAAGTTAAAAAAAAACACTCTTTACAAAACAATGGAGTCGTATTTTGTAACCAAAGCCCTTTTTCTGCTGCTTAACAAAATTAATCTTAACCCGTGGTTTTTAACTATCAAAACTTGGTTTCTTATATTAATGTGATTGATCAAATAAAATTGTATATGTACAAAAATCACTACAAAAAGGTCATTTTACATCACTTAAATTGAATCATTTAAGTAAGTGATATTATTTTAAATCACTTATAAATTATTTATAAATGAAGCAAAATATATATGATTTAGCATCAATTATATTAAATGATGTTATTATTAACTAATTTTACATCAATCAAGTTAAATTGATTTAATTTATATTAATTTGTATCACTTACCAAAAAGTGATGTAAAATATAAAATTACATCATTTAGATAATTGATGTATCTATTGATTTTTGGTAGCATCATTTTTAAAATGATACAAAACTGAAAATATGACAAAACTTTAAATGTCCCACATCGGATGATGAGAAAAAAAGCTCTTGACAATTGCAATTATAAATACTACATGTTCTACTACCAATTATTAACTCAAAATTATGAAGGCTTATTCGATTTATTGAACCTAAGTTTTATAATAAATTGATATAAAACTTATATAAATATTTTAAATTAAATAAAATATGTGAAAATTAGGTTATTATTTTATAATCATTTATAAAACCTACATAAATATAACATCAATTATGTCTAAGTGATTATAATATTTTAAATCAGTTATTGTAAATGATGTAATTATTAAATCAGTTATTATAAATGATACAACTATTAACATTATTTTTTGTAATTGACACAAATTAACATCAGTTACAACAACCGATGCAAATATTAAGTACAATTGCATCAGTTGTTAACAAAATGATATAAATTATTTACATCACCACAATAAAGGTCATTTATTTAAGTGATACAAAAGTTTTTTACATCATTTATAACTAATACAAATATTAAAAATAAATGATGTAAAACAACATTTTTTTTGTAGTGAATGAAAAACAAAGAGAGGAAAACTTTAATTGTAAAGAACCGAAATGACTAAACAATATCGTGGAAAAATTCCAGGATGGAGCTTAGCCATAACCTTGCGAGCGTAACTATCGTCCCCCGAACGTAGTAATACTTCATTGTTTACATATGTAACAATCCAGAAAGGAGGATATATATTTTGTATCTTAATTTATTATTCAAAGTGAAATATGTCAAAATAATTTTGTCAGGCAACTAGTATGTTCATCTGTGCCGTTTTGTCCGTTGCCATCTAAAAAAAAATCAAAGATCCACAAACCAAGAGAGAAAAATTCGAATTTAATGAAGGTTAAATCACGATCTCACAAAAAATAAAACCCACCGTGTCTTGATTTACACGTACCGCCGTACATGCATGCATTTTTAATTATACATATTCGATACATGCACCGATCCAATGTTATATAAGACCATAGAGAGGAACGTTTGAATATATTCACGACCTTAACAAAAAATAATAAGCTAGCTAGAGAGAGATATGGAGAGTTCTTCTTCGAGTTATGGGATTGAACAACTTCAAAAACGATGTTTCCATGAGTGGATGAGTATACAAGCTAAACACATAGTTGATCTCAAAGAAGCACTCATTAGTCAACGAAACAACGATCACCACCTCCAAGAACTCGTTGGTAAAATCGTCAATGACTTCCAAGTATACGTGGAAAAACGATCGGAGCTCTCGCACCGATGCTGCGCTACCTACTTTGCACCGTCGTGGCACTCTCCTCTAGAGAATAGTTTGCTATGGATGGGAGGATGTCGTCCTTCGTCTTTCATTAGACTTATTTACGCACTTTGCGGATCCAAGGCCGAAGCTCAGCTTTCTAAGTATCTTCTCAATATAGATGATGAAAACTTCGATATTTACCATGATGGTTCCATGAGCGATCTTACCGCGACGCAACTTGCTAAAATCAATGAGTTGCAAATGAAGGTGGTAAAGGAAGAAGACAAGATCAGTAAGGAATCTGCGAATTTGCAAGATGACGTGTCGGATATACCAATCGCGGCTTACGCAACGGATGTAGCGGTGAAGGCTGATGTAGAGGTTGGGGATGTTTTGGATAAGCATGAAGAGCGTATGGCGGTTGTACTGGTGGAGGCTGATAAGCTGAGGTTTGAGACACTTAGGAAGATTTTGGAGGTTGTGACACCGGTTCAAGCGGCGGAGTTTTTGCTTGCCGGAAAAAAATTACGCATGTCGTTGCAAGAGTGGGGAAGAGTTAGAGAAGAGGTTTGTGCACGTGCGCCACTGCCCCAAGAGGCAGACCCGGGAACTCAAACTAGAACCATGTTGTGAATATTTAATTAGGTTTAATAATATATAATCTTGTGTTATATATAGTATTTGTCTAAGTAGAGATGAGATCATGTTATGTGTCTTCATGTGTATGAGAGTAAGAGTAAGACGTAATTACGAGATGATGCATACATAAGCTTTTACTTGTATAGACAACTAGACGACTTTTTTTTAATAAATAATATGTTGTGATGGTTTCGTTCTATATAACACCTGATTTTTGTTTTATTTGAATTGGTTTTTCATTATCGAAGTACGAAAATGTTATTTTATACGTTTCAGGCAAGATTTAAATGTGTTTTTGTTTTTATTTGTCAACTTGATTTATTTTTAACTACACATTAATTAGAGTAAAAAATGTATATACATATCAAGTAAAAAGATGTATATACATATCAAGTAAAAAAATGGAGATATTTATGAATCAAACAAATCAAAGACTCGAAGGTTCAGATGACATGTTTCCAGATGGAGTAAAATGATTACGTGGCAACTACATCAACTTGTTCCGAACACGTTAGCGAGATCAAGAGTGCAGCAAGAGTGACTCGGTTTGATATTTTTTTCTCTTGAATCGAGGAGTTTCAGATTGCAATTCAAAATACTTTATCTAAAACTCGTAAAAATTCTAACTTTGTTTTACTAAAAATATATCAAAAATATTTTAAATTAATCCTAGACTACCATTTGTTATTCAGTTTGATTTGATTTTAAATAAATATAAAATATCATAATGTAGCATCTCTTATCATATTGTTCATTTTAATTTTAAGCAAAAACATAGATCAATATTCACAAAATTATAATAATATGTTGGTCTTGTATATATGTTTGTGTCAAAGGAAGTTTCATATCAAAGTTCTATAATTTACCTTTAGTTCATAAAATATCATACAAATTTATATGTGATTTTATTTGTTTGGTTCTATCTGCACATATTTTATTTATTTATTAAAAGATACATATCACTGTACAATTTTCTCAACAAATATATTGTATATACAACTTTTACAATACAATTCAAAGTGTTTCTAAACAAAACAAGACACCTCCAGATGGGCTTTAATGGAGCATGTGGGTTGTGCTCATAAATTGGGTCACCAGACTCACCACTTGCAAATTGCATTAGAAAAAAAAAATTGCCACTATTTCCGTGATGAAAAAGACAGGGAAAATCTGAAACTTTTTGCCTTAAATTTAGAGTATAATTTGCCGACAAAATAAAATAAAATAAATTAGTTAGATATCCAAACATATTTATTAAATCAAAATAATACATGAATTATAGTAATTAGCAAATTTATACATAAAATATCTAATTAATAAAATTCATACATGAAATATAAAATATTGATCAATTCATACAAATAGGGGTGATTGTATATTTTAAACTAATGACATATTATCTACGTCATCGATACATAATTTTTTTTCTTTTTACTAATCTTAAAATAAAAATTAGGAATAGACATCATTCCTGCCCCGTCTTATTCCTTCTCGTCTTGTCTTATTCTCAGTGTCTAATTCATGTTTTAGATAAAAATGTATTTTCATATTACATACACTTTCAATTCCCGTTTGAAACTCAGAATTCTCAAAATCCTCTTTGAGTATTTGAGAAAAGTTATACTAAATAATACATATATATATACTATAATGATAGGAAATTGGATATATATAATATATAATATTACATACAAAATTAATCTAAAATTTTTTAACTTTTTAAAAATGTACAAATTTATTATTATATTTTATATCATTTAAAATTCGTGTTTTTCTTTTATAAATTGAAAACTTATAAGTTTTAGTAAACTATCAATTAAAATAAAAATTTAATCTTTTAATTTATATAAGACAACTAGAATGTTAAATGATATATTAAGACATACAAATAATTATAATGTTAGAAAATTTATAAGCTTTTTTAAGCTTTCAATTAAAATAAAATTATAATCTCTCAATTTATATAAGACAAAAACTATAATTTTAAATGGTATAAAATATAATAACAAATCGGTACATTTTAGAAAAGTTAAAAAAAAAATAGATTAAATTTAGATGTAATATTCTATATGTCCAAATTCCTATTATTATGATATATATAAGTATTATTTATTATAATTTTTTTTCAAATAGGATTTTGAGAATTTTCTGGTTCTCTACGGGAATTAAAAGCGTGTATATTAGGAGAATGCATTTTCATATTAAACATGAATTCGAGACTGAGAATGAGACAATACGAGAAGGGACAAGACGGGACGGGAGTGATGTTTATCTCTAATTTTCATTGCAAGATTTTGTAAAAAAAAAAAAAAGTGTCGATGACATGTCATCAGTTTAAAATGTACAGTTATCCCTATTTGTATGAATTGATCAAATTTTTATATTTTGTGTATTAATTTTGTCAAATTGATATCTTTAGATATAAATTCTCTCATTACTATAGTTTATATATGATTTCGACTTTATGCATATATTTGAGTATAAATTGGCTGATTTTTCAGCAAATTACATTTTTATTTCCTTTTTTGGTTGCAAATAATACATAAAAAAGAGCAAACAGACTGATGAATCATTAAGCACATTCAAACAAAATCTCCATAAGAAGTAATAAGTTTTAGTTATCTTATTAATGCATCATCATCTTTAGCAATTCAACGTTACAGTCACATTAGAAACATAGGGAAAACCGCGTTTTTCGATCCATACTTTTTTCTTGGTGCATTTTTCTACTTATACAAACGAGCAGCGCAAATATAAACCCAAATTTAAAATAAATTTAAATTTTAAACCTAAATTTGTCATATCGTGCCAAATTCAGAATCGTCGTTAACGGATGTTAGTCAATCGTTACAGATGCTGACTCAGCTGACACGAGTTTGATGATATGGCCAAAACGACGTCGTTTTATTGCTTGGGATAAATTTTTTAAAAAAATTGTAATAGCCATGACTCAAATCCAAGTTGTTGGAAGCATTAATTCATGCAGATTACCATTTGATCAAACATATCTTACACGACAAATACTGAAACATTAACATTTATAAACTTATCTAATTTGTATGAAATTGAGGGAAAATTATATATAACCTTTTCTTCTTCTTCTTCTTCTTCTAATTCTTCTCCGAAAATGACCATTCCGAAAATTAAATTTGGGACTGGGGATTTCATTTCTTTCAATTTCACATTAGATTGAAGAAAGTTTTGATTTTTTGGAAGCAGCCACCATGGAAGTTGTTAATGGCCGATCCATACAGATCTAAACAAGAAAGCTTCCAAATTTCTTACAAAGTGTAAACAACAAATACGTCAAATTAGGTTACCATTATCTAATAACTCATTTCTTCAAGCTTTGTATGGTTCCATAAATGGCGGTTTATTTACAGAGATCTCTCGATTAACACCACAAGATATCTTTATCAGCTTTGGCTTCATCTCCAATACAATTTCGTAGCTTTCATCTTCTTCTCTGCTTTAGCAGCTTAGCTGTTATCGGATCAACCGTATTCATCATGACCCGACCCAGATTCGTTTATCTCATTGACTACTTTTGTTATCTTCATCCAGCGAGTTTTCAGGTCAAATATCAGAAATATTCGGAGAGGAAGAAAAATAACTGAAATCCCAAATTCGATTTATAAACAGTTTATAAATGTTAATGTTTGGTTAATTATTGTGGAAGATGTGTTGGATCAATTGGTAACGTGCATGCATTAAGGTGTTTAAAGTCGTGGGTTCGAATCGCAGGTGCTACCATTTAAAAAAACCAAATTTACCCAAGCACTAAAACGAATTTAGCACGACAAGTTTAGGTTTGAAATTTGAAATTTGTTTGAGTTTAAATTTATATTTGCACTACTCGTTTGTACTGGTAAAAAAAAAGGCACCCGAAAAAAAGTATTATGTCGAAAAATGCCCCGCTTTAGTCACACGTAAATCCAACAAGCTTTGCCACATCAAAGAAAAATACAGTTTTTGTGATTGTCAAATCTTTACTGTTACAATAATTTCCCAGAAGAAAAAAGCCAAGACAAATTGATATCAACTTAAAAGTTAATACCAACTTATTTCACACAAAGACAAACACTTTCACATGTGGTTCCTGTCACTTTCACATGTGGTTCCTGTCAATTTCTTTACCCACATATAGACACAATTCCAAATACAAAAAAAAAAAAAAACCTCACCATCCCAATTTCCCGCTATTAAGATCTTCAAGAATCATCAACAAAACAAGAATAAGAACATTCTTCTCTGGAATCTCTGCTTTGTTGTTCTTATCCATTTTTACCAAATCAAAGACAAACAAAACAACACAAAACAGAACAGAACCAACCAATGTTTTTACAGATAAAAAGAGGATGTTTAAGAAGAAGATAGCAAGTTTCTTTTATTTATTTCATTGTTTTTATGCATATCAAAGATCTGATTATGCGAAACTGTTTACAATTCTCCCATACAAAACAAAACAAAAAACTGCAAAAAGGTTAGTAACAACATAACTCAACTTCTCTAACAGAAAACATTACATAATACGATTCTAAATTTCACCAACCCTAAGCAGTTTTTTGTGGCCTTTCATCTTCTATTCAGTGTCAGAAGGCAAGAGAGAAACAGGTGGAGAATTCGCAATTGCTGCGGTTTCATCAACCGCTGCAACAGCCACAGGCTCTACTACTTCATCAGCTGTCAAATTCTGCAACTTGGGTTTCAATTCGTTGTTACAAAACTCTTCATACTCAGTTTTATCACCTCCTTTCTTCTTCACTTCCACAACAACTAACGATGGTGTCAATTCGAATATCTCTGCTGCAATCGTCAATGGACCTTTCACTCCTTGTCTTGAACCTTCGAGACTTACCCTACAATCCTTCTTCCTCACAGTAAAGCTCACAACTTTAGCAATCTCTTCCAACTTCGATATAATCTTTGAAACCGGAGCTCCTGAAACAAACCTAGAACCCTCACCATCGTCATCAAACAAACCAGATAAATCAAACCCTTGCGAAAACGATATAATATCGAAAGCATTCAAACTCGCAGGTCTAGGTAAAGCTCCAACTCTTCTTCTAGGCTCGAAATACTCAAGATCCGATTCAGAAACCGTAGAATCTCTATCTGACTCCACGGATTCAGACTCCAACTCATCATCATCAACAACATTACAAAGCTTATCATCTTCCACATAAAACTTAACATGCTTAAACCCTTTCTTAAACCAAGAATTCTCCATAATCTCAGGGAAAGTAAACCTTTTCTCCGGATTAGTCTCCAAAAGCTTAGACAACAACCTCGTAAGCTCCGAAGAAAACCACCTAGGACACCTAAACTCACCTTTGTAAATCTTCTTATACATAGCCATAACATTACGATCATGAAAAGGTAAATAACCAGCCATTAACACAAACAAGATAACACCACAAGACCAAATATCAACTTTAGCAGCATTATAACCTTTCCTGGCTAAAACCTCAGGAGCAACATAAGCAGGAGTACCACAAAACGTATGAAAAAGCCCATCTTGACGAATCTGATCAGAGACAGCACTAAGTCCAAAGTCGGAAACTTTAAGATTACCATTCTCATCTAAGAGAAGATTCTCAGGTTTCAGATCTCTATGGTAAACACCACGAGCGTGACAAAACGTTACAGCTGAGATCAATTGCTGGAAATATTTGCGAGCTACTTCTTCTTTAAGACGACCTTTAGCTACTTTATTGAATAGCTCACCTCCACGAACGTATTCCATAACGAAATAGATCTTAGCTTTCGTAGCCATGACTTCGAATAGCTGAACGATGTTTGGGTGACGAACACGTCTGAGAATTGAGATCTCTCGTTTGATGTGTGCGATTAAACCGCCTTTGAGTACTTTCTCCTTGTCGATAACTTTTATCGCTACGCTTTCGTTTGATTTCACGTTTCTTGCGAGATAAACCTTAGCGAAGGTTCCATGGCCGAGAAGACGACCCATTTCGTATTTTCCGAGGATTAGAGCTTGTGGGCTGCTTTTATCTTTCGGCATCGATGTTTTATCCGCCATTTATGAAGAAATTACGAGTCTTTTTTTATGGAAGAAGACGAGAAAAGAGGAATCAAATGATACACGAAGAAACAAAAGGTGGAGAAATCGAGATTCTGGGCGAGTCAAGCTCGCTCGGATTAACGAAATTCTCACCTGCTGATTCGTTTTTTTTATTCTCTCTCGTTTTGTGAATTTTGAGATGTTTGTTGTAGAAGAAGAAGAAGACGGAAGTTTCTCTTTCTCTGTCTCTTTGTTCTGTTTTTAGGGATTCACCAGAAATAGCATTTAGCTTCTGCTTATATCATCGCCGTATATATATTTAGGAATATGCTTTATGAATTATGAGTGTTTCTTTTCTTATGACCAACCTCAAAAAATTAATAAATTAGACGGGCAAAATTAAAGTTCACTTTTTTTTGTTTTACAAGATTTGGAAATTACTTTTTGAATTTAATGTAGGATTTTTTTTTGTATTAATGATTTTCTTAAGTACTGTTTTCGACTAGATTTAATACGTTACAATAATTACTAATCATTTCCCAACGATGTATAATTTGTTTCAATTTTTGTTTTCAAAAGCAAGAGTTAACCAAAAAAAACAATTTCAACTTGCCATTTTAAATTAAATTATGCTATTTGAACTTGGAGGTAAGATGTGATGATCATTTTCGAGTGAGAGCGTCATCATTCACTTGGAGAAAATTAAAATTTTATAGTCTCAATGTTCATTATTACAACTTGTATTTTAAACTCGATGATCGTTTTGTTTTATTGTTTGCTACACTTATTCCTTTTTTTTTCTCGAACCAACCGTATTTGTCATGCCTCTCATGCACCAATAATATTACAACTTGTTTATGTCAGACAAATACTTAAAACAAAAACATAAGTCATTGTCATATATTTTCATTTAAAGATTCATTTTTAGAACCGTTACTCTCAAACAATAACGCTACAAAATCGCTGAGTGATGAAAAACAAATGGTCCAATAAATGAGTTAATGTTGAATAATTTCACAAAAAAAAACTGAAGTGGTCCATACAAATTTATTTCAAATTAGCATTGCTCTTAGTAATTTTTGAAATTGTACATAAATTACAAAAGCTTTTGACTAATGAATGATAAATTGTAAAATACTCCTTTTAAAAACTTGAATTGTAAAAGCTTAGTGAAAGACAATTAGCAACAGCTATGTGAGTCGGTCAAGTTGGTGGTCTCGAGACGAATCTAGATCGTAATATTACTTATTCAAATAAAATAGATCACTTACTACCATATAACATAATCCACGTGGCGGATAGCTGACATCATTGTTTATGTGGCTGTATGTTCAAAACATTGCTACTACATATGTTTTACACGTGTCAGATTCTCAACGATTGCTTTATTTAAGTGGTCTCGACTCTCGAGTTTTCTACCTGGTAAGTTTTGGGGCCCACGTGATTTGATCAAACAGCTGTGAATTAACCACAGCCGTTGGATTACCACATGAAAACGCTTTTGTCTTTTACATAGACTCACGGAAATTATGGAATCCAGCTACAATTTGTTCACCGAAAATAATATAAGCGTGAGGTTCGTTCATAGGTTTAAAGTCATACGCCTAAACTCGATCGAATATCTAAAAAAATCAACTATATAAAATCGATTAATTAAGAAATCTAAAGTAATTATTTTAAGGTAATGAAAGTCAAATCTAAAATGGTTGTTGAAGAAGGACGGTGTGGTCGTAGGTCAACGTACGTAATGGTCGGCAAGAGTTTGTAATAAGCAAGGGAAACTCTCATAAAACAAAAACAAAAAAAAAGGTTAAGTAGTCCATTTGGAACGATAATGATATAAATGACATTTTAGCTAGATTTGCTTAAATTTAAAATGAATTTTATAAAGAAAATATCTGGTTTCCGTTGAGAAAACAAAAGTATTATTACTTCTTAGAGTATCTTTTAACAATAAAGAGAAAACAAAAGTAGTATTTGTCTACTTTCCAAGTTGCAAGACTTGGTACAAATATTCTAGAGTCTACACTAACTATTGAATAACAATAATTTTAGATTTAAAGTTAATTTTTGGTTAATAGTAGAACCGCATTTGGTAGCTGCAATAAGTTAATATATATATTTTACATTAGATTTAAAGTTGAAATGATAAAATATGCTTGTAGTATATCGTACGCACACATATTTTGGTTTTTGTTTTGTTTTTTTGCGTGTTTTAACGTGTTGCAAATTAAATATTTATGTATTATATATGGTGAAGAAGGCCAATTATTTTGGAACAAAAGAGGCAAATGCCTCCTACCTCGAATTATATATACACAAAAAGAAGCAACAACAACAATAACTTACAAACTGAAGAAGAATTCAGAATCCTGGTGGAGGAAGGCAAAAACAATTTAACATATCGCATAGGTTATTGCTCAATTTTTTCATCTAATTGCTAGGTTTCAACTAATAAATTAATAAAATTTATTATTAATTGAACCAATGGGTCTTGTTATTACTTTTTTTTTTATCGAAAATTTGTCAGTGGGCTCAACTGTTAGTTTAATTTACGTAAGGGAAACTGTAATTTTATTTATCAATGAGTTTCTGACAAGAAGAAAATGAGAATTCCCAAAGATGAAAACTCTCAGTTGGGTTTGGGCTCATATACGAAGAGTTAGATACCTAGTAAACCTGAAAAAAATAAGTTCGTATAGTTGGGCCTATATGAGTTCTTTTCTTTTGCAAACTATTCATGGGCCTTATTAAATCAACAAGATAGTTGCTTAGGAAATAAACCATACTACGGACCCGCACGTCTACTATATTTGTAAAATGAACTTATTTAATATTTAAATTTAAGATATATTTAGTTGCAACATGTATATTTTTTAAATTAATCAAAATATTTTTAATAATTTGATTAGAGGTGTTAAATTAGATTTAGATTCGGTTTTAGTTTGAATTAGTTCACTAAATAATCTAGGCATACCTATTTTGAAATGAAAAATCCATAGTATATTATCTATCAAAAATCTATTTCATAACCATTTTTTTAAATAATTATCCGTTCGATAATTCTAACCCAAAAAAATTACCCGTTCGATAATGTTTATTATAAAAATTTGAGTAAGAGTTTTAGACGGGATACATGTATTTCCCGTTTGAATATTTAATTTTTAGAAAACTAATAAAAATTATCAAAAATATATATAATTCTAAAAATGCTCTAAATATTTTCAAAAATTACCCGAAATTCTTAAAATATCTATCTCGATGAGGATTCCAACCCATCCCATAGTTAACTCTTACCAAAATTAGTAAAAATTTAAGAACTGAATTTATCTACCCGGCAAAATTTTTGATCTCGTACTGTTACACAAAATTCTTGCCCTATTTTTTAATCAAAACTTGTTTGAGTAATATTTTTTGTCACCCAAATTATTTGTTCCCATTCCACACCCACTATTGTCTGTCACAATACCAGAAATATATTGACCTTGACAATAGCATCATGATTATGTCGAATAACGATTTTAGAGTAATCAAAATTTAAATATGGTTTTTGGTTGTAGATGTAGTTAGTAAAATAAATTACTTTAAAAATACTGATATACTTTAGGAAAAAAACAAATTATATACATATGAATATAGATTTAATGTAATTTTCTTGGGGAATTTATATTTTTGGGTCAAAAAGGGCATTTATGTTAAATATTATTAATATTTATTGTATCTAAAATTAAGTATTTAAAATATTTTTATTTATTTTATATGATATAATGATTGGATTTTTATCCAAAAATTATTGGTTTAACTAAAGAACTATATTAAATTAATAAACTATTAAATTTAGATGCCTAATAAGGTAATGTTGTTTCTCATTCGAATTTTGAATCATTTTGATTCTTTTTATAATATGACTTTGAACCATTGTTCAAAACTTTTAACTAATGTGGGACTTTGAACACACATTTTTTCTTCATCGATTGAGTAATATATCTTTATTTATAAAAATTTAATTCACAACATATGCAAAAAAATCTATATTTTTATTACCTATAAGTATTATATAATAATTCAAAATAATTTGAAATTAAGATAAAACAAAGATGATAGAGGAATCATAATTTAAAATTTTTAAAAAAATCTTTAAAATATAATGACTTAAAATAAATAATATGGTATAATTAGATATGAAATCTTAGTTTTTCAATTTTGATTGGTTGAATTTTTTTTTTAAAAAATTAATTTAATTTTCGTCCATAATTAATAAGAGAGAGAAAGTGAGTTTATTTTTTTGGAAACTAATAATTATTTAAAATATTTTTATATAATTACATTAATTTTGTGATTACTATTGTACCCTTAATAATTTTATTTTAAAACACTAAAACTATTAGCATTACATGTAATATTTTTAGAACTTAAATGTTATTTTCAAATTGTGGTTTTTTTTAATAGTATATACTAGATTCGGACCCCACGTACATGTGGAGTTATATTTGTAAACAAATTTATTTGATGAACTTTTTAAACATAATAAATTTCTGGAACTCATACCAGTTGGGTATTTAGTTTAATTTTTAATTTGGTCTCAATCTGATTTATTAATGTTCGAATATTTAAAATAATAATGGTTTCATCAGTATTTGAAATTCGAAACAATCCAGCAGTAAAACCGAGATCAAACTGAACCGGGTCAATAATCGGTTAGATTTCTATAAACTTGTGAACTATCAAACTATTATCCGTTTGAGCAAATACAAATATTTATGGATGGACATAATTTCTGTTCTGATTCATCCTGATCCATTATGTCCTATACTCGTTCATAAATTCATGTTGTGTAAAGAAATGTATTCCCGATATGAGAAAATTTTTGTATTCCCGATTGGAAACATGACGGGATGAGAACATAAATTTTTGAAGTCTCGTTTGGGACAAACACAAATATAATTCATAGCATATCTATAAAAATATTACAAAATAAGTTGAGTTCTTTATTCTTATTATTTTATATTTGGTTCATCTATATTGGATTATGTTTCTCTGTTCTTAAAATTTTAACTATTATGTAACATACTTAAATGTCTTTTTTTTAAAACATTTTTATACTAGATAAATTGAAAAAACATGTTACATATATGATTGCAAGTGTTAATTTATGTTAATTGTAACATGTTCTAAGACTTTTCTTTTAAAAAATCTATGTTCCCATATCCTTTCTTCTTCCATCCTGTTTCTGTCCCGTAATTTGGTCTATTACTAATTGCTACTCTCGTTTTATTTCCTTAAAATTATAGTATAATTAAATGATGTTCTAAAACTTTATATTATTCAGTTCTAATTAAAATATAAAATATTTAGTTAACTACTTTTTTGGATAAGAATATATAATTAAGATTAGATTTAGAAAATATATTAACTTGCTTGGCATTATATTTGAAATAGTATAAAATTATTGAGGTTTCGCAAACTAATTAATGTTTGTTTCCGAATGTCAAAATAATAATAATGTTTGTTTCTAAAATATAAAATATTTGAGTTAAAAATAAATGTTTAACATATTCGTGTAAATCAAGATTTTTTCATTTTGATAGATTAGTTAATATTAATTTTGGTAAATTAATTAATACCTATTAATTAAAATTTATTTGTTAATATTTCTCCATATTTTTGGAAAACAGATCTTCGTAAGTTCTTCAAAAATAATATATTATTTTGTAATATTTATAAATATAGAAATAATTTATGAATAGTTAATTTTAATTTTATGTTATCAAATCTTTCAAAACAAATATATGAAATATTCTTTTAAAGATAATTTCTTATATTTCAAATTAAATTAATAGGTGCTATCAAAATTTAAAATTTAAATTAATAAGTGCTATCAAATTTAAAATTCAACTAATGTAAATTAATATCAAACCAAATTTTTTTTTTCATTTCACTTAAATTAAAAACAATTTTCATTTGAAACATCAATTTTTTAATATTTTAATTTTTAAATAGTATTTGTAATGTAAATTTTAAAATAATAACTATTCACTTTAAGTATATTTTTTCATATGAAAAACGTTTTATTATTATCAGTATTTTATCATATATAATATTTTTCGAATAAACATTTTAATATTAAATATTTAAGAAAATATTCCGATTTCTCTAAATATAAATTAACAAAATATTTTATTTATACAGAAATCTTGTTATAAGAGATTTGGTGAGATTATACAAAATATTTTATTTATTAATTAATATTAAAAAATCTTTTAATTGTGTTTGGATTCATAGATTAGATTAAGATACAAAGACATTTTTGCCATTAATGAAAGTTTTTTTTGTTCTTTATTTCAATGGCATAACATAACATGTAATATTTCTAAAACTTAAATGTTACTTTAAAAAAATGCTTCTCTTTTAATAGTATAGATATATTTATGATGCTTTTTTTTTTATTTTTTTGAATAAATCGTGCCATACAAAATAACAGGTGAGCAAATCGTTCAAAAACATTGTAAAATACAGGAAAACCAAAGAAACCAGATTATCATGTCTCAATGATCATAGCAAAGTAAATTGATATATCCTAATGAAGCGTGTGTTATTACATTTGGGCAAATCTCATTTCTTTTTCTTTCTTCTTTTCTCCTCTTAATTCTTCTGACTCTTTTTTTTTTTTTTTCCGGTTTCTTCAAGTTTTTCAAATCTCTCTTGAGCAAATCTTGACGAACACTTTCCACGACAGCCTTTTACTTACTGGTCGATCACTTGGATTTGGAAAGGCTTGAAGTCAACTTGGTTGTATAAATTTATGAGCCCTTACTAAAAGGCCCATTCTCCATTGGTTATGGTGGGCTAACTTTAATAAATCGTCTCGTTCAATCAACATCATAACTCTGAAGTGCACTGTAAGGATTTATACGTTCGATAACAGCAAGAACTCTCTCTCTTTTTTTTTATATACATATAAAAAATATATTATCTTAGAAAAATAAATGACAGAGAGGCTGAGATGAGTTATAAGAAGTTTGACTAAAATAAGTTTGTAGGTTTGACCAGCCTACCTTCAACCACCGACTGCCCAAGCCAACCCATCCGTCAATCCTTTTCTATCTTCAGTGTTCCCCATTATATATATATTAGTTCAATGGACATTCATTTCAAATTATTTACTACTCCAAGTATGGTCTTAACTTCATAAAATGATTTAGTTTTTACGAACTGTCCTTCATGATTGCGTTTGTTAAAAATCATAGTATCATATATGTTGTGATTTGTGAATTATATGTTGTAAATAATTCATGTCTTATCGTAAGACAATAATTTGGTTGGAATGCTTGAAGAAATGGCAAGAATATGATTCATTGATTCAAGAGGTTATGATTTATGAAGGGGTTTATGTGTTAACTTTCATTTCTTTTGCCGACGGTTAGCTGTTAGTTAGGAAAAAAAGAAAAATTAATTTTAGGATTTTCTCTTCCCTTTCGTACGAACCCAATTATTATTCTCTTTTTTATACTTAACTTTGCCTCTCATTTTCATGTTATCTATCATATGTTCGTTTAAATTATATATAGTCTTACGCAAATTATTAGTTCTTCGTTCTCTGCCTTGGTTCGAACCTCTTTCACATGGTGCACGTTATTGTGCCTTGGTCCTTCACATACCACAAGAGTTACAAACTCATAAGTCATAACTAAGATCCTTACAATTTTTTTATTTATTTATCTAACTATAATTTTCGTTTTCCATATTAAAATATGTTATCTACTAAAAATATACCAAAAGCTTATCGAGTGATACTGTTAGTATAACAGAGTCGTACAATGAAACAATCAAAATCTAACATAATTAAAGTCTAGAAAACCAGTTGTCAAACAAAAAAACATAATTAAATTATTTTATAGAAAATTAGATACATGCATTATTTTCTCTCTATAATATGAATTTATGATTCTTTAAAAGAATATATAATTGGTGTAAAAATCACACAATGATTTCACTGCTTTAAAAGTTTCATTCGCGTTATATTTCCATTTCAACAATCTTTATTTAAAATGTCCTTTAACTGAAACAGAGTGTATATGAGCATTTAAACTGGTTGCTGAAGTAAACAATTGGATACTTTCGTATATCAACATTGAAATTATTGAGCCTGAAGATAATATCACAATACACACAATATGTAGTGTAAATCCGTAGTGCCAAAAGTATGTATGTCCCATTGAACAAAAAGAAAATTATATTAATATATTTTGTTGTCTTCTGCAATGCTAGTACTGCTATCATTGTCATCATTGATTTTTTTTATATTGATGTTTCCAGAAATAAATAAATAAAGAAATAAAAAGAAAAAATAAACACAATAAGTAAAGCTACACTATTAGGTAATAGTTAAAGGCATTTAAGTCTAAAATTTAGTTATAAAACTAAAAACATTAAAAAGCTAAGACCAAAGAAACATAAATGCTTTTTCCTTCCATCAATGTCAAAAAAGAAGTTTTCCCACAAAATGGTCAAAATTTGGATCTTTGACAATCTTGTTCCAGTTCATCATGCTTCTAACTTTTTCTATTTATACCTTAGATATGTGTTTAAAAAAAAATTTGTTTACAAACTATTTGTACATACAGATGTTAGACCAACAATCTGGAATATATTTTAAGTTAAGTGGAAAAAACTATTATTGCTAGTAATTAAATTAATGTAATATTTAGGTGTCAAACAAAAAAATTAATGCAATAATTGGGTTGATAAAAGCTATTTATATATTCTTGTCATAAGATAATGGAATATGCTTTTACAAATTATAATCATGTGGAATTATATATTATATACTGATCTTAAAACAACATACTATTTTTACAATTTCACAAGGATTACCAATCAATCTTTTGGATATATATATATATATATATTTTTGGATAAAAACTTTACAAAGAAATAATGAGTGGTATTGTTGTTACATTCATTTTCCAACTTTTGTCCTTTACTATGTGTTATATACCAAAATAAAAGAAAATTTAGGCACCAAATATAATAAATATTGAGTGTAATAATGAAAATGAGACATTGACAATTCTAGCATCTAGCAATAGATGAGGTTACCTGAAATGTCAATTTAGACCTTATTAAAACCAAAGGATTTGGGAAGATTACATTCAAAATTTGACCGACAAGAACATGATGCCTTTGATCACGAAAATTCCACAAAGAAATCCGTGTCTGCGTAAATAAACAGCAAACTCAAGGGTGTTTCTGTAATTTTGAGCTTAATAAACATAAAAATTAAAAAAATACGAAAGAAGATGGCGAAGAAAACGGAAAGTAGAAGAAAAATAAAAAAAATAAAGAGAAGAGAGAGCTGGATTCACATGGTCTTGTTCTTCTTCCTCTCTCCTTTATTCTCATCTTGCGGCTTCTCTCTCTCTCTCTCTCTCTCTCTCTTCTTCACCATGATCATTACCAACCAAACTGATTGAAACCCATTTCTTCTTTCAATCCACTCCTCTCTCTCTCTATCTCTTCTTCTTCTTCTTCTTCTTCTTCTTCTTCTTCTTCTTCTCTGTGTCTCTATCTCCATGGCTGATGATAAGGTAAAGCTTCTTCTTGTGTTCTATTCTTCTTCAGGAAGATTCTGTCTTTGTTTTCCGATTTAAAGCTTTCCCCATTTTTATTATTGTTCCTAAAGAAATTTTGAGATGAGAAATCTAGTTTAGTACTTCTGAAGTTGAATAGTTTTGAGTTCTTGGTTTGTCTGAAAATTTTGATATTTTTTGTCTTTTGGAGATCTCTGAGCTCAAGGGCTTTGAGTTCTGAGAGATAAGTTCAATTTTGTCGATTCTTTAGTTGATTTTGTATCTCTTGAGTTGTGTCAATTGAGCATCTTTTTTCCTTGAGACTTTCCAATTACATAAATCAGGACAACTTAAGGTTTTTGTGAATTAACTCTGTTGGGACGATCTATTGCTATTTTTCTTGATCTGTAATTAATCTACTGTTTGTATAAGTTGCAAGATCCGGAATTGAGTAGATAGATTCATTCTTGTTTTGTTATTTATATGTTTTTTTTTTCTTTCTGTTTTACCTTTCTTCTGGCGTGACAAAAGTATATACATATTTCAACTAAATCAGATTCACTCTGCGTAACGGCTAATATATTAACCACTCTTTTATGATAAAGTTTCATTCTTTTATCAGCCCTTTTGATTCAGAGACAAGCATTATACTTTTGGCTTTTTTATAACGTTCGGAATCTATGGTTGCGTTTTTTACTGACCTTTAGAAGCTTGTCCTCTTACAGGAGATGCCAGCTGCTGTAGTTGATGGACATGATCAAGTCACTGGTCACATTATTTCCACCACAATTGGAGGCAAAAATGGTGAACCAAAACAGGTATCTTTAGCCTTAACCAAATAGATACTTCTCTTTATATATGAAAAGATTTGATCTTAAACAATATCTTTCATATGTTTTTTTGGTTAGACAATTAGTTACATGGCGGAGAGAGTTGTCGGTACAGGCTCGTTCGGAATCGTTTTCCAAGCGAAATGTTTGGAGACTGGAGAAACAGTTGCGATAAAGAAAGTTTTACAAGATAGAAGATACAAGAACCGTGAGCTTCAGTTAATGCGTGTGATGGATCATCCAAATGTGGTTTGTTTGAAGCATTGCTTCTTTTCAACTACAAGTAAAGATGAGCTTTTCTTGAATTTGGTTATGGAGTATGTCCCTGAGAGCTTGTATCGAGTTCTTAAACATTATAGTACTGCAAACCAAAGAATGCCGCTTGTCTATGTTAAACTCTATATGTATCAGGTAAACAACACACTTTCACAACTTCTGTTTACAAAATTGTTCTGATTCTGATATTAATTCCTATTTGTTATTTCAGATCTTTAGGGGACTTGCTTACATTCACAATGTTGCTGGAGTTTGTCACAGAGATCTAAAGCCTCAAAATCTTCTGGTATGTGTTACATTCAAGATTCAACTCTTTTTCTTTCTTCTCTTGTTTGTTTCTTTGTTAATGTGTCTCTGTCTGTAGGTTGATCCTCTTACTCATCAAGTAAAGATCTGTGACTTTGGCAGTGCGAAACAGCTAGTAAGAGATTGAGACATATAAACTCTTTTGTCTTGTACCGTTTGTTGTTTCGTGTGATTTTCTCATTGACTGTTTGACATTTACTTTTGCTTCAGGTTAAAGGTGAAGCCAACATTTCTTACATATGTTCACGATTCTATCGTGCACCTGAACTCATATTTGGTGCCACTGAGTACACAACTTCTATTGATATCTGGTCTGCTGGTTGTGTTCTTGCTGAGCTTCTTCTCGGTCAGGTAAACCAAATTTTCACTAATCAAATTCTTTAGTCTCCCGTGTATTCGCATTGGGACTCATTGTGATGGTATCTGGTTCTTATCTCAGCCATTATTCCCTGGAGAAAATGCGGTTGATCAGCTTGTTGAAATTATAAAAGTAAGTATCTTCAATAAGATGGTATATGCAAAGAAACATTCATTGGCTACATATCCTCATTGTATTAAGTTGTTGGAAACAGGTTCTTGGTACACCAACTCGAGAAGAGATCCGTTGTATGAATCCACATTACACTGATTTTAGGTTTCCGCAGATAAAGGCACATCCTTGGCACAAGGTTTGTATTTTTTTTCTCTTTACATCCATTCTTGTTTCAGTTTCTACTTCACACATCAACATAATCATATGTATTTACATTTTGGTTCAGATCTTCCACAAAAGGATGCCTCCAGAAGCAATTGATTTTGCATCAAGGCTGCTTCAATACTCTCCAAGTCTAAGATGCACCGCGGTAAGCATTGCTCTCGAACTTTCTTCTGTCTCGTAGAATTTAACTAAATGCTTACTATATATACATATCTTTTTACGCTTATTTCAGCTTGAAGCTTGTGCACATCCGTTCTTTGATGAACTCAGAGAACCAAATGCTCGTTTACCAAACGGAAGACCATTCCCACCTCTCTTCAACTTCAAACAAGAGGTAGCTGGAGCATCACCTGAACTAGTCAACAAGTTGATTCCAGACCATATCAAGAGACAATTGGGTCTAAGTTTCTTGAATCAATCTGGAACATAAAAGAATCTGCAAAAGACCAACAACTTTTATATATATAATGTACCATTACACAAGCCAGAAGGTAGTTTAAAAGGCAACATGGAGGACACAAATTTGAAGTTTTCCCTCCTCAAACTCGTTCCACAAATGTCTCAGACAAGTTTGATGATCAACAAAACCAGCTGCAAGCAAACCAACTTCCTCAAAACTCTCCAGTTGTATCTTCTTCTTCTTTATCCTTTTTAAGTTTGGAAAAAAAAACACAATCTTCTCTTTGTTTTTTTTGCTTCGTTGTTTCTGTATATGTAAATGAGTTAAGTCAGAGATTTTTATATAGTACAAGTTTGAGCAGAAGGAGAAGAATCTAAAGTCAATGCGATACCAAAAGTGTTTCATCGGTCATACCAGAAGAGGGGAAGACTGGAGTTTCTGAAGTTTGGTTTTTTTCTTTTTTTTCTTTTTTTTTCTTTTTCTGCTTTTGAATGTTTGTCTTCTTCTATTTTTGTTGTTATTTACCAAGATTTATGAAAATGGTTTGTATATGTCCTCCCTTTTCTTACAAATGCAAAATCCTCAAGATTTTTTGTGTTTCTGCATAAAGATTTTCTCACTATTTCAGCTATGGTGTGCATTTACCAATAAACATTAATTTATATGGGTTTAAATATTTTAGATCATAAACATAAATTCCGTTGTAGTCTAGCTGGTCAGGATACTCGGCTCTCACCCGAGAGACCCGGGTTCGAATCCCGGCAACGGAGTTATATTTTCATTTTGTTGACCTAAATGAGGGTACTTTCGTCATTAACCTCAAAAGAAGAAGCCCTAGTGTCTTTCATATAACTATCACACTTCACAGCCGACGCTTTTAATCTGCCACTCTTTTGCTCATCTCCTTCGATTTCCAATCCTTAATCCTGAGATGGTAAAGTTTCATTTTTTGAGTCATTGAATTGCTTCGTTCCTTAAGTTCGTATTTTTCTTTTTTTGGGGATTTAATTTTGTGTTGACGTGATGATGCAGGCGTCGGAGAAGAAGCTCTCGAACCCTATGAGGGATATTAAGGTTCAGAAGCTCGTTCTTAACATCTCTGTTGGTGAGAGTGGTGATCGTCTCACTCGTGCCTCCAAGGTTCGTTCTTTGTTTCCCATAGAATCATCACTGTAGAAAAATCGAGACTTTACTTGTTAGCATAATTGAATTGGGTTAGTTCATAGAGGCAGCTAAGGAATTGGAATTTGATATAAACCTGTGAAAGTTCGATCCTTTCCACTTTATGAATCGAGGGTTTTGGTAAATTGTAGGTGTTGGAACAGCTCAGTGGTCAAACCCCTGTTTTCTCCAAGGGTATGTGAGCTTATTCAGGCAGAATCTGTTATTAGGTTATGATTTTAGTGTGGTCCTGATTGCAATATTCCTTTTTGTATAACAGCGAGGTACACTGTGAGGTCTTTCGGTATCAGGCGTAATGAAAAGATTGCTTGCTATGTTACCGTGAGAGGTGAGAAGGCAATGCAGCTTCTTGAGAGTGGCTTGAAAGTGAAGGAATACGAGTTGTTGAGGAAGAACTTCAGTGACACTGGATGTTTCGGATTCGGTATCCAGGAGCACATTGATCTTGGAATCAAGTAAGTGTTTTGATGACGGATTTATGGGCTGATTTAGTAAAACAAATTTGATTATGAGGGGAATATTCTCATCATTATGCATTTCTCTCTTAGGTACGATCCATCTACCGGTATTTACGGTATGGACTTCTACGTGGTTCTTGAACGCCCAGGATACCGTGTTGCCCGTCGTCGTAGATGCAAGGCTCGCGTTGGTATTCAACATAGAGTTACTAAGGATGATGCCATGAAGTGGTTCCAAGTTAAGTATGAAGGTGTTATCCTCAAGTTAAGTCTCAGAACATCACTGGTTAAAGAGTTTATTTTCGTTTTGTTTTGTGGTGTTAGCTCTGTTTCAAGTTCTTATATTTACGATTCTGGATAGTAAGGATTTCTTGTTGTGGTTAAACCTTTTTGACTTCAGTTGGTTTAGAATCTTCGAGATATGAACCATTTTTGGGATTTTTGTTATCAATTCCAAAATATTCCAGATATTGGCATTGAATGGAGAAAAACTAACTTCACAGTTTTTGATTTTTTGAAAATATTTTAACTCACTGGATTAGTTGTCTGAATATAACAACTCTAAGCCAAATTTGTTATTGGGTTGGGACTGAAAGTTAAAATCAGTATGATCTGAGCAGCTTTAGAATTTCACTCTTCTTCAACTTTGAGTATCCTTTAATTCCTCTGTTCTTTGCAACTTCTTTGAGCTCTGCAAGTTTCATAATGTCTATCAATGAAGCTTTCTCTTCCTTGTCTGTCATTTCTCCTAAAGCTTTATTGCTGTTTGTTGCTGAAAGCTTACCTCTTGTAGCTAAGGCTGAAGGTATACGAGTTCTCTTGGCGAAACTAGATGTCGGTCTTGAAAGCTTTACTTCTCTCTTTGCTGGTGGCTCCTTTACACGAGTACCTCCTACAGTAGCAGAGTTGATTGCATCAACAAATGGCAAGAACATGGATTCGGGATTAATCAAGAATTGTTGATTACCTTCAGTTTTCTTTCTTGATTTCTCAAGAACGTCAAGAATAGCTTTGGTTAACGGCTTGTTTTCAGAAGACTCATCGCGGTTCTCCTTCTCCTCAACTCCCCGAGACTCTCCTTTGGAAATCGAAGATTGAATTCGTTTCAAGAGAGAAATGATCTCCTCTTGGTTTGATTTACTCGGGTCTCCATTAGACGGTTTCTTGCAACAAACAGATCCTTTCTTGGATTTCCCCATTGAGGCTTTCTCTTGAAGCCAGATTCTCCTATCTCCATTAATTCTTGTTCTTGAAAGACTCTGCTTAATGCTTGGGTTTTGCAACGCAAATGATGGTGAAAGACTATCTGCAATCTGTCTAAATTCAGTTAGGTGTAAAGAAAAAATAGTTTCCGCAGTACCTAAATATGGCTCGAAGTCTAGAATCCTAAATCTGTTAAACTCTAAAGATTCGATTACCTCGAATAGGAAGATGATTGGCTCTCCTGATCCCTTGTTTGATCAACGGGTAAGCACAACAAGAATGAAGAGCCAAGTCCATAGCTTTTTTTCAAATGATGATTTTGAATCGTAATCCCTTCTTGGTTCTCTCTTAAGATTCTCTATTTGGTCTCTTTACTTACACAGTCACAACAACAAAAAAACAAAAATTTATCCCAAAAAAATCCAAACTTTATATGTTGGGTCCAATTACAGCTCTCAGAAATATGTGGACATAAATGGCTAAACTTTGAAGTCTTTGAAACATCGCTCTCGAGTGGGCTCTGTATTTCAATAAAACATATCTTGCGGAAACAACCTTTACTGAAAAAAAAACCATTTTCTTACAGAAGCATTAAAATCAATTTTCCCGCGCTTTCTCGATTTATGAGTAGAGGAAGATAGAAAATGGCGATGTTGGTGACGAATTTGTCTTCGTCAAGCTTCTGTTTCTCTCACCCTCACCGATTTCAAGCCCAGAAAGAGATCGGAATCGACGTTAGAGCTCGCCAAAATGTGATTTTCAATAGAGCCTCGTTGAGAACAGTGTCAGATTTTGCGGATTCGATTTCAACATTTGATCGAAGCGTAACGGATGCGAATACTCGATTACGAAGATTCTGTGAATCAGGGAATCTAGAGAACGCCGTGAAACTGCTTCGTGTTTCTGGAAAATGGGATATTGATCCGAGAACTCTATGCTCTGTTTTGCAGCTCTGTGCGGATTCGAAATCTCTCAAGGATGGTAAAGAAGTTGATTCCTTTATTCGTGGTAATGGATTTGTGATAGATTCGAATTTGGGATCGAAACTCGCGCTTATGTATACAAACTGTGGGGATTTGAAAGAAGCGAGTCGAATTTTCGATCAAGTTAGGATTGAGAAAGCATTGTTCTGGAATATTTTGATGAATGAGCTTGCAAAATCTGGTGATTTTAGTGGGAGTATTGGATTGTTCAAGAAAATGATGAGTCTTGGTGTTGAAATGGATAGCTATACTTTTTCTTGTATTTCAAAGAGCTTTTCGTCTTTGCGAAGTGTTAATGGAGGAGAGCAGCTTCATGGTTATATTCTGAAATTAGGTTTTGGAGATTGTAATTCTGTGGCGAATTCTCTCTTGGCGTTTTACTTGAAGAATCAGAGAGTTGAAAGTGCACGTAAGGTGTTCGAAGAAATGACTGAACGAGATGTTATATCTTGGAATTCTATGATTAATGGGTATGTATCAAATGGATTAGCTGAAAATGGGCTATCTGTTTTTGTGCAGCTGTTGTGTTCAGGAATCGATGTTGATTTGGCTACTATAGTTAGCGTTTTTGCAGGCTGTGCTGATTCTCGTCTAATCTCTTTAGGAAGAGCTGTCCACAGTTTTGGACTGAAAGCTTGTTTCAGTAGAGAAGATCGGTTTTGTAATACATTGCTTGATATGTATTCGAAATGTGGTGATCTTGATTCTGCTAAAGCTGTGTTTACGGAGATGAGTGATCGAAGTGTTGTGTCATATACGTCAATGATTGCTGGTTATGCTAGGGAAGGTTTGGCTGGTGAGGCTGTGAAGCTATTTAAAGAAATGGAGGAAGAAGGTATTAGTCCTGATGTTTATACCGTTACTGCGGTTTTAAACTGTTGTGCCCGTAATCGGTTATTAGACGAAGGCAAGCGAGTCCATGAGTGGATAATGAAAAGTGATATGGGATTTGATATCTTTGTATCGAATGCTCTAATGGATATGTATGCAAAATGTGGAAGCATGCGAGAGGCAGAGTTAGTATTCTCTGGGATGCCTGTGAAAGATATTATCTCGTGGAACACCATTATTGGTGGGTACTCGAAGAACTGTTACGCCAATGAAGCTCTAAACTTGTTCAATTTGCTGTTGGAGGAAAGATGTTTAAATCCTGATGAGAGAACAGTGGCGTGTGTTCTTCCAGCTTGTGCAAGTCTTGCTGCTTTTGATAAAGGCAGAGAGATCCACGGTTACATTATGAGAAACGGATATTTCTCAGATCGACATGTTGCTAATTCTCTTGTAGACATGTACGCGAAATGTGGAGCGTTGTTACTCGCACGTTTGCTCTTTGACGATATTGCTTCAAAGGATCTTGTTTCTTGGACAGTGATGATCGCTGGATATGGGATGCACGGGTTTGGGAAAGAAGCGATCACTCTTTTCAATCAAAAAAGACAAGCTGGTATTGAGCCTGACGAAATCTCCTTTGTCTCTCTATTGTATGCTTGTAGCCATTCAGGACTAGTGGACGAAGGATGGAGATTCTTTAACATCATGAGACATGAATGTAAGATCGAGCCAACACTAGAACATTATGCTTGTATAGTCGATATGCTTGCAAGAACCGGAAACTTGTCAAAAGCTTATAGATTCATCGAGAACATGCCAATTCCGCCAGATGCTACAATCTGGGGAGCGTTGCTGTGTGGATGCAGGATACATCATGATGTTAAGCTAGCTGAGAGAGTTGCAGAGAAAGTCTTTGAGCTTGAACCAGAAAACACTGGTTACTATGTGCTCATGGCGAATATCTACGCAGAAGCTGAGAAATGGGAAGAAGTGAAAAGGCTAAGGAAGAGGATAGGGCAACGCGGATTGAGGAAGAATCCAGGATGTAGCTGGATAGAGATAAAGGGTAAAGTTAACATCTTTGTGGCTGGAGATAGTTCAAACCCGGAAACCGAACAGATTGAGGCTTTTTTAAGGAGTGTAAGAGCTAGAATGAGAGAAGAAGGGTATTCACCGCTGACTAAATACGCTTTGATAGATGCCGAGGAGATGGAAAAGGAAGAAGCTTTGTGTGGTCATAGTGAGAAATTGGCAATGGCGTTGGGGATTCTTAGCTCTGGACATGGAAAGATCATAAGAGTTACTAAGAATCTAAGAGTATGTGGAGATTGTCATGAAATGGCCAAGTTCATGTCTAAGTTAACCAGAAGAGAGATTGTCCTTAGAGATTCAAACCGGTTTCACCATTTTAAAGATGGACATTGTACTTGCAGAGGCTTCTGGTGAACATTGTACTGTTTCATGTGTTTGTACATTGTTCTTACCTGCCCGGTTTAATGTTAGACCGGTCCTGATAAAATCATTGAAATTGAAGCAATTAGAACATTGTTGGAGCAATATTTCTTCATGATAGTATCATTGCTTCAAAGGGAAACATAACCACTATATTTTACCCACTCGATTAGTTTATTCATTCAAGTTTTCTTTTTAATAACTTTTCAATCATTTATAGTTTGGTCAAGGTCCTAAGTTACTAACCAATGACACGTTTCTAATTTTGGATCATTTGAACCATGTTCAAGCGCATGTGCAGTATTGTATAAACACAACTAAGGAAGAACAATGTTTGTTGAAGAAATAATTGATAAGAATAATTCAATAATTATTACAAAATAATCCTTTAACCACATACACTTTAAATTACAACAAAACCTGAAAACAAACCTACTAAATTAAATAAAACCCACTCAAATGTGAAATCAAAGTAAAATAGGTGTAAGAAAAAAGTAAAATAGCCCCAAATAAAATAAAATAAAACTTAACCGGGATTGGTGTGAAGAACCGGTTCGGTTATTCGCCAAAAAATCATCACCATCATCTTTCTTCATCCCGTAAGAACCCTAATCATCCTCAAAGATTAGGCCTTCTTTTACCTTTTCTGTATAGACTAACGAACGCGAAGGAAAGATAACAAATATCTTGAATCAACCACACCATTTGGCTAAAAGGATCATGAAAATAATTAAGAACACAAGCGAAGAAAGTCCAATAGCAACACCAAGCACAACTTTATTAGGACCATGATGCTCTTCTTTCTTCTTCTCACTACTATCATTTTCATTACCATAATCATAATCAGAAGTTGAATCTTCCTTCTGCGGTGGTGGAGACAAAGGCAAACCATGTTTATCACACTGAGCAATACCCAATTTCATCTTAGATGACAACACAGTGTGGTTGTAACAAAGATCACTGTTACCACCGATTTTGAACACTTCAAGTTTCTTGATGAAGCTGGCATTGAATGGTAAGACTCCATGGAAAGCATTGTTAGCGAGATTCAAGTGTTTGAGATTCTTCATTTTGGTAATGAATCTCGGAACGGTGCCGTTTAGTTGGTTCCTACTCAGATCTAAGTGAGTAAGCTCTGGAATCGACGAGATCGAATCAGGGATTGGTCCTGAGAGCTTGTTGGAAGCTAAAGATAGGTTTTTTAACGAAATTAGGTCACCGATTCCGTCGGGTATAATGCCGGAGATTGAATTTTTGGATAAATTTAGGGTTTTGAGATTGGGGAGTAGTGTAATCGAAGTGGGTATTGAGCCTTTGAGTAAATTATCAGATAAATCAATGAATGTGAGATTGGAATGGAATGATTTAGGGATGGTTCCGGAGAGATTAGCTTGAGAGATTGTCAAAGATACGATCTTGTGCATATTTCCGAGGATGACGTAGAGACCAGAGGTGGAAACAGGGACGGAGGAGATAGTGAGGTCAGTGAGGTTAGCAAGACGAGCTAAGAAGATTCCAGAGAGGCCACTACGGTGGCGGAGGAAAGAAGAGACGGCGGAGAAGGAGTGGAGAGAGTCAGGGAGACGTGGAGGAGGGGAAAGAGAAGGACAGTTGAGGAAAAATAGAGAGGTTAGAGATGGGGAGAGAGCTCTGAGAGCTGTGGTGGAGATAGAGAGATCGGTGGAGCAGTTTGTGAAGGAGATTGAGGTGACGAGACGAAATGGGGAGCCGTTGTCGCAGGTAACGACGGAGGAGGAGGGTTTTGAGGAAGGACGGTGGTTGCAAGGATCTTTGACGGTGGGGATGTTGAGAGATTCGAGGGCTTTGAGCTGTTTTGGGTCTAATGGGGAAGTTGAGGTGGAGGGTGAGGGTTTGTGAGGAATGGGAGAGGTTGTTGGAGAAGGAGTTGGAGAGAGGGAAGGTGCGGCGGAGATAGTGGCTGAGAGGTGGAGGTGGAGGAGGAGAAGGAGGAGTAACGGTAATGACGGTGACTGAGGTTTCATTGTGAAGAGAGAGAGAGAGAGAGGAGAAGGAGATAGTGTCAGAAAGTAAAAAGAGAAAAAGGAGAAGAAGGAAGAGAAAGATTGGATTTTTCAAAGATGGGTCATGTCATGTGACAGTTGGGGTTTGTGTCATTTTAGTATTCTATTTTGGTTTAATTACAATCTTGACCTTCTTTGTTGGTTTTGTTGGCTTTTTAGCAAAACAATGGTTGTGTTATCATTTGAGAAATTTTGACAAATGTAAACGGAGAATCTGTAAAAAAAAGAAGAAAGAATAACCAAAATCAAAATCATTATTTCACTTGTCTTAACCAAAATCATTTGACTAGCTGAATATTTTCTGTCTTTCAATGTAACCATTCAAACTCACATGTATAGAAGCTGTTGTAAGGTTCGATTACCAAATGCTATTTCAGAGGATGATTTATGCTCTGCTCTAGATTTTACTTTTGTAAGAGAAAGAAAGTTCATCGATGTTAGGCATCAGTCCAGTCCTTATGCATTGAGTGGGGACAAGAAGAATATCATAGGAATCATCTTTTTTTTCTAACCCCATACATGAATTATAAAATAAAGGTCTTCTAAAAAGTGTTGGGACAGAACTCAATGAATAATCAGACTTAGGAACTTCTTCTTCTTATTTTTTTTGGCCGAGCAAAGAATAAATTACAAAGTTTAATAAAAGATGCATGTATGAATACAAAAACGATATTGAGTTTCAATAACCAGAATATATTTTCCTTATGATTTCGGGTATTCATAAACTAAAACATTTTAAATCAAGATGTTTTTTTTTTAGTTAAAAGGCATTTAAATCAAGATGTTGAGATCTAAATATACAGACATTAAAGCGTCTGATCTTCTCGACCAAATCAAGTTGCCCATAAGCTTTGATATGAGCTTTACTTTTGATGTATAATACAGCACATGTTCATGCTATAAATTCTCAATCAACATACACACACACACACAACTAAAATATACAGATATTTTCTTGCTCGGTTCAAGCATTTGTTTTTGGTTCTCGTGTGAGACAGGATAACAATACATACCTTGTGCAATTGTGCCTCAAGCAACCATGTGGGATAGGTTTATGGGCTCATGAGACTTATGAATTAAGTTTTAATCCCATCAATTAAGTTATATTAAGCCAAATGATTAATACAAACTCTTAAGACATTACAAAGGCCAAAATATAGTCTAGTATATGAGATAGAGATAATATTAGGAAATGCATATATAAAAATAATCATTGCATATATAAAAATTGCATATATTACAAATATATTATCAAAAATTGCATATATTTAAGAAGATAATATCATATATTTTTGATATTTTAAGAAAAATAAAGATAAACTCCAACAGAATTACAAATTTACGAATAAATAACAACACTATAATCATATTTCACTAAAATATCTTATATATATACAATAAATTTATATGATTATTAATTTATGTTATTAATGAGACTATATATTTACATAGAGATTTTAAAAAAATTATTATCTTATTATATTATCGAAATGTGTCAATTATTACACCGGTTCAACTCAGGACCGGGATAATTTATTAATTTAGAGAGGTTATTAATTTATCGAGTATTAATTTATAGAGGTTCTACTGTATTTACTCTTTTTTAATCCATTAGTTAGACCTTAGAGCTAAATGGTCAATGCACACCTTAGCATTAAAAATGGTGATTACATTGTTTGTTGACTAAGTTAATACACTTTATTAAAAAATTAACCAAGCACAACTAAATATATCACAATAAATGAGTTATTAACACATTAAAAACTTGATTAAAGTCTTACTAGCGTTTTCAGAAACATTCAACTATGTTTACCCCAAATTCAACAACACCTAATGTGTAACGTCAGAAAAGATTATTATCTCACATTTTATTTCCTTGATATTCAATATTGAATCTAGTATTATATATTTATATCAGAATTAGACAGATTAAAAAATAAAATTTTAAACAATTAACGTGAACTATATTTATAGTAATATCTTTGAAATCTAACTAGGATTTTATTTTTCTCATAGTAAACAAGTCTAAACTTCAAAACAAATTTACTTATTTTTTCCATACATTCATGTTGAGATATGATTCAAGAAAAACACCAAAATGACTAAGCATTTTAGAATTAATTAATAAAAGAATAAAATCACACTAATGCTACCAACAAACTCCAAACGTTAGATTTCAATTCCATAACAAATTAATGGGGTATAGTAAAAACACTCATTAAATGTCTTTCTTTCTTCTCCTACCTTACAAATACGAGAAAGAACAAAGCAAACACAAAAACCCAAAAAGAGTTCACTTTTTTTTTACTAATTAATTAGTTTTTTGTTCTTCATTACAAACAAAATGGAGAATTTCGTTGATGAGTGTGGCTTTGTTCCTCTAAACCAAACTATCTTCATACGTGATCAAGAATACATGAAAGAAGAAGATTTTCCATTCGAAGTCGTCGACCAATCAAAACCCACAAGCTTTCTTCAAGATTTTCACCATCTTGATCATGATCATCAGTTTGATCATCATCATCAGGGCTCTACATCTTCAAATCCTTTGCTTGGTATCCAAACTAAATCGTCTTGTATCAACAATGCTCCTTTCGAGCATTGCTCTTACCAAGAAAACATGGTCGACTTTCATGAATCCAAGCCACCTTTGATGAATCATCATTTCCAAGCTGCGGAAAATTCATACTTCACTCGTAATAATCATCATCAAGTGATCAACTTGGTGGATGAATATGATCATCATATGGATTTGGAGCAAAACAACATGATGATGATGAGGATGATCCCTTTTGATTATCCTCCTACAGAGACCATCAAACCAGTGAACTTCATTATACCAGATGAAATCTCATGTGTTTCTGCAGATAATGATTGTTATAGAGCGACGAGTTTCAACAAGACCAAACCATTTTTCACAAGAAAGTTGTCTTCGTCGTCTTCATCATCATCATGGAAAGAAAAGAAAAAGTCAACCTTAGTCAAAGGACAATGGACTGCTGAAGAAGACAGGTTCGTACGTTACGTTATTTAACATAAGAAAGCTTAAGAATCAAGTAACATAATCAAGATTTACTTGTTTTGCTTAATAGGATATTGATTCAACTCGTGGATAAGTATGGATTACGTAAATGGTCGCATATTGCTCAAGTGTTACCAGGAAGGATCGGGAAACAATGTCGAGAGAGGTGGCATAACCATTTGAGACCTGACATTAAGGTAAGATGATGTAATGATGATTAAAGAAACTAAAGATAATGATTTTGGTGGAGATTTAACTTAATTATATGTTGCAGAAAGAAACATGGAGTGAAGAAGAAGACAAAGTATTGATAGAATTTCACAAAGAGATTGGAAACAAATGGGCAGAGATTGCGAAAAGACTCCCTGGAAGAACGGAGAACTCAATCAAGAACCATTGGAACGCGACAAAACGAAGACAGTTTTCTAAAAGAAAGTGTAGATCTAAGTATCCAAGACCTTCTCTGTTGCAGGATTACATCAAGAGCTTGAATTTGGGAGTTTTGTCTGCTTCATCTGTTCCTGCAAGAGGTAGACGCAGAGAGAGTAACAAGAAGAAGGATGTTGTTGTTGTTGCGGTTGAAGAGAAGAAGAAGGAAGAGGAGATTTATGGACAAGACAGGGTTGTCCCTGAATGTGTGTTTACTGATGATTTTGGATTCAATGAGAAGTTGCTTGAGGAAGGATGTAGCATTGACTCTTTGCTTGATGACATTCCTCAGCCTGACATTGATGCTTTTGTTCATGGAATCTGATTTGTATTTTTTGTTTCTTGCAGTTTTGTTGTTTTTGGATTTTTCTTATACGAGACAGATTCCACCAAACTTTAATAAATTTTCAAGACATTTGAAAAACTATAGAATATTTTGGTTTTTAACATGTTGACAACTGACAAGTTGAAACAATACAAACCTAACTTGCGGGTCAAGCAACCATATGAGATAACTTCTCTCACAAGGGATGAAATTTTTATAAAACAACCAAAAACAGATCAATCAATCCTTAAAAAGAAAAACATAACAACATCTCTTAGCAATCGATCAAAAGACAGTTCTGAGAAAGGGAGGTCGTATCGGTTCTAGAGACGAAAGGATTGATACGAACCCAAACAAGTGAAAACACGGAAGCAAGCAAGATAGACCAGAGAACAACAATGGTAGGTGTTCTGTTTTGTCTTCCCATAAGACCTTTAAGGAAAGGATAAAGATGAAGAATCACCCAAAAGGCGAAGAAAACTTTCCCAAACAAAGGTCCCCAAGCTTCATAACCTTTGTTTAAAGCATCAGAGAATCCAGCAACCACTCCAACCAAGTTAACTATGAGAAGTGTTGTTGGAGGGATCAAGAGAGTTGTCCATTTCACAATGTATAACTCACCGAACTCTAAATCGTCTGCTGTTTTCGATGTGACTGTGAAATTTGTGTCGAGACCAGCGAGCATTTTGAGGAATCCTTGGAAAACAGCAAAGAGATGAGCTGAGACACCTCCAATTACCCAAAACTGTTCGTTTCTCCATAAGTCTTCTATGCTCACTCCGCTCCATCGAAGCTCGAGTACACTCGTTAAGATGATTGATATGAAAAGACCTAGAAACAGCATGCTTGATAGGTTTGATAGCTGCAACAAAAGAACAAGTAGTATAAAGTTTAATCATATAAACCGCACCGAACCAAATTAGTTAGTACTTAGTAGTATATGAAATAGTTACCGTTGGGATGATGAATTTTCCTGTGAGAAGGCAGATAGCAGGAAGGGTACAGTAAGCAACAAGAGGCAAAGAAGTGAAGGGATAAACAATAGTGTTTATATAAGCTAATCTCTGGAGCAACTTGAGACGGCCTCCGCTGCAACCATACCATAGAGGACAATGCCGGCTAAGGAAGATCTCGACTGAGCCAAGAGCCCAACGAAGAACTTGGTGAAGCCTATCTGATAGATTGATTGGTGCAGATCCTTTAAAAGCAGGTCTTAATGGCATACAATAAATCGACCTCCATCCGCGGCAATGCATCTTGAAACCTGTCAAAATGTCTTCTGTGATTGATCCGTAAATCCATCCGATCTGTGAAAACAGAACGAAAGGTTATGAACTTATTCACAAGATATTGTAAAGTTGAGAACTTTGATTTAGATAAAATGTTTACTTCTTTTCCCCATTCGGTCTTCTCTTCGTATCCACAGCTAATGACATGAATAGCTTCTTTGATGAGTGTTGATGGGTTTACAGAGTCAGGAACGCCACCATTCTCCATAAGAGTAGACTCGATGAAAACCGCAGAGAGACCAAACGTTTTCTCAAAGCTTGTTTGTGATATAAGCATCGATCTCTCGTACTCATCGTAGTTGTCTAGGTCACCAAGGTTAAAGATTGCAGCATCGAGCTCTTCTCGATTTGCGTCTTTGTAAATCTCGGAAGGATCTTGAGTTGGTTTCTTCTTGGTTAAACAACAACAAGAAGAGGAAGAAGATTGTGGTAACATTCTTGGTTTAGAAGGAGGACTATATCCGTAAAGTGCTTGTCTTCTAAAGACAGTACCTGTACCAACATAAACCGGACCTTGAATCCCATCAAGCCCTCTCATATTAACCTGAAATCATCAAATCACAATCACAAGAAATCAGAAGAAATCCCAAAACTTTCAAGGGCAAATGAGTTTTGAATTTGTGGGATCATTTACATCGAAGAAAACTATGTTGCGGTTAGCATATCGATCACTCTTGTCGATTCCATCAAATCTTTGAGGGAATTGAACAAAGCAAACGTCTTGACCAACAACAGGATCCATTAAAAAGCACATTGCTTCACGCACGGCTTTGCTATTGTTGACGTAGTGATCACAATCAAGATTGAGAATGAATGGAGCATTCGTTAGAACCGCAGATACTCTCACCTACAAGTAACAAAATCATTGTTACAACATTTCAGTATTGTTTCAACTAAAACAGAAGAAAAAATTATAAGTTATACCAATGCGTTCTCTGCCCCAGCCTTCTTGTGATGTTGATATCCAGGTCTCTTCTCTCTCGAGACATAAACTAATCTTGGAAGTTCGTTTCCTTCAATATCACGAGCACCGCTATATCCAAGAAAAACCTGCAGAAGAAGATAAAAGGTTTAGACAAAAACTCTACAAGTAGTATCTTCTTAGACATCTTTGAATGCATGAGGTTCTAGGCCGAAACCCGTAATCTCCCAGTCCCGAAACCACAACATGTAATATTAGTTTCGTCCCAAGCGTAATGCAGAACCTTTTATGGTCAAATGTTTTTATAACAACCTGAATCATTCCGGGATGGTCACGAGTATTGTTTCCAGGCCATGAGGTTCCATCTTGCATTGTCCATCCTTCTTCTGGTGTCTTTTGAGCCTTGGCAACTAAAGCATTCATTCTGATTTTGAACTCCTCGTAGTCTCTCTACAACAAGAGAACTCAAAGATAAGTTTTCGATTTCAATGAGCTTAAATGAAGATTTTAAAGCCTTCCCTTACTTACTTTCATGGCTCTACGTTCTTTAACAAAAGAAGGTTGAACCTTGTCCCTCAAGTAATCGATTTTAAGCGAGAAGTAAAACTCGGGAGCTCGTGGCTCAATCGAGTACTTTTTGCAGAAAGGTACCCATTTCCTAGCAAAATCTGCAGTCTCAACTAAAGACTCAAACGAAAGCATCGCAGCACCATCATCAGATACGTAGCAAGAGACTTTATCCACAGGATAATCCAGCGCGAGGATCGAAAGAACCGTGTTTGCAGTGATCAATGGTGGTTCCTTTAATGGATCAACTGTACTAACAAAGAAATCTACAGCTGCAAGCAGTGATATCTCACCTTCTCTTTCGAATCTGCAATTTTTTTGAAAATGATATTCATAAGACTTGAAGATTAGTAGTACTAACTAAGCATTATAATGGTTCTGAAAGATTTTTTGTACCTTGCTGATAACCGATCGATGTAAGTTTCTCGGTTAATAGGAGCCCATTTAGGGAACTGATCCAACACCCATGAAACAGCAAACCAAATCTCACATATCACAGATGTTAGCCATAAACCGTAAGCACTATCAACAGGATGCGTGATACGGTAGTTGAAAAACAGAGCCAAGATGATCAATCTCATTATAATGACGATTCTGTATGAAGTAATCTTTGTCCTTGGGATAGGAATCACAACCGAAAGCTCATTTGTAGCACCAGCCTCTGTATTCCTGTCACAGACCAATCAAAGTCTCAAACTTTCTTGTGAATGTATTCACCAAAGCATAACAACATAACCGTTGATTCAATTTGGGCAAGAATGTGCTTACGATGACATATCTTCCATGTGCTGTTGAGGAGGAATCTGAGCTTCATTGTCTTCAGCTTTTGTTGCTTTTGTATCTTTCTTCTTCTTCTTGCTCTTCTTGTCTTTCCAGCTCTCAACTCTGTTCTTCCATATTGGGTTTCCATATTCATCATTCAGTTCTTGAACAAAAAAATCACAATCCTCAAGTTAGTTAAAACTATTTAACCTCATCAACAGTTAGAATTATAACTTTTGAGTTTGCTTCATAGTTCTTACCACTGTCTATTGTGGAGACTGTACTTATATGTCTAGCATGAATTACAGAATCCTGCAAAAAAAAAATCAAGAAAAGTTGTTATCAAAGTCAGTTTTGCAAAATCTAATTTAAGACATAAAAAAGCAACTAATCTTAGCACATACCTGAGGAGTGTTGTTAATTGCAATAGTGGATTGAGTTTTAGTTGTCTTTGTCTCAACATCATCAAACACATTCTCTGACAAAGATAAACACCAAATTATAAATACAGTTTTAAACAAAAAATTGCAAATTTCTGAAAACCCATTTGCAGAAATTTAATTACCATCATAGGGATTGCCGCAACGCAAGCAAATTCTACGACCTTCTTTGAATTCATACTCAAGACAAGCTTTGCAGATCGGGAAACTACACTCATGGCAAGCTACAAAGAACTCTCCATTTGATTTTACACCAATATCTTCACCACAAGTGTTGCAGATCGGAGACCTAGACTCCATCATCTTCGCTTTCCCCTGCTTTGAGAACAGAGTGATAGGAAAAAGAAACCCTAATTAGGGATTGAGATTTGGATAGGTAACGAGTTTGAGAAGCCATGGAAGTGAAGGTTTTGTAAGAGGGGAAAAAAGGAGAGATTTTGGTTTAAAAAAAGTTTGGTGGATTGTGAGAAATCGGAAGTTGAAAAGTTTCTTTCGCCGAGTTTCTCAGAAGCTGATGGCTAAGCTAACACAACACTACGTTTCTTTGGAAAGATGAAAATTTTGTTACTTTTTTGAAATGATTTTTGCGGGAAATTGAAGGAAAGTTTCAGTTGTGAGAGAAGTGACACATAATCTTTGGTTCTAACCAGCGGCAGATTTTTGCTTGCCTCCTAAGCGTCACCACCATTTTTTTAGCAAAGTATATAATTCAAAATTAAAATTAGCATATAAGTTGGACAAAATTTAAAAGTTGGGTTAATTTCCTGAACGGAAATGGCTCGAAATATTATTTTATTATATTAACAAGTGATATTATAATTTTTGAATATGAATTTTTTAACAAATTGAAAATTTGTAAATAAAAAAAAAATTAAAAAAAACCATGTTACAAAAATATGTCGTGCTTCAAAATGTTCAATGTTTTAATGGTGAGTCCATCTAGAACGTGTTTTAAAATCATTTGGATAAAATATAGATTTTCATTGTTTTTGTCAGAAAGAAATTTGAATTGTCATTTGGTGTAACTTCAATATAAAGCTTCAATGGCTGACCAAAAATAAAGTTTTGACCTTTAATATCACTTCTTTATGTTTTTTTTTCTCTGGTTAATCACGTCTCTGTTCATTAGCGTCATTTACATAATTCTCTACTCTACATTTGCAATGTTACAACAAATCTCAACAAAATCAATCTACAATTTAACCGACTCAGTCTTTGCATCATCTCACATCTCAGTTTCCTCTGGTCTACTGTCTCAAATCAAACCGTCGAGCAAATGCAGCTGAACCATCCCACAAAATCGACCACACCGCTTCTGCCTTTTCTCAGATAAGTTTTAGGGTTGAAAAATTCTATAGTTTACAAAGTTTTGGTTTTCTACGTCTGTGTGGAAACAACTCTTTGTGACATTTCTAAACTCGACCAAGAAGAAGATCGTGAGCTTCTATAAGAAACAAGATAGATAATGAAACTAATGTATCCAACTATTCCAGCAAAAACCAAAAACCCAACAAAAAAACTTTCCACTTCAGCCATGAAGAAATCAAGAAGAAGATACCCATTTATCATCATCACAAACACCGCAACAGTCCACGCTAGCTTCTGCAAAGATCCAACAAAAACTCATTACAATCGAAAACACATTACACCAAAGAGAGATTCAACAAAAAATGGCTTACCTCAAGCGAAGGTCCAATCTTGAAAGAACCCATGATATGTTCTTTAGAAACCATAGTCAAAAGAGGAATAACCGCGAAAGGAATCTGCATCGATTGAAGAATGTTAAGCCATTCGTTTAAAACATCGAGCGAGCCTTCTGATGTATTAAACATAAGAGCTACAATCATAGTAGGTACAATAGCAAAGCTTCTTGTTATAAAAGCTGATAGCCATTGTTCCATCTGAAGATCTAAGAACCCTTCCATTATAAACTGACCAGCGTAAGTCCCGGTTATAGTACTACTTTGTCCAGCAGCTAATAAACCGATTCCCCAAATGTAAAGTATCGGGAAAACCCCGCCGTCATACTTCTCTTGTAAGTAATGTCCAGCGTTAACGAGTCCTATACTATCAGCTTGTTTGGTTCCATAAAAGCCTTTAGCGAAAACTGCTGTTACGAAAAGATTGATCATGAAGGAGACAAAAAGTGCGGCTGATGATTCGATATTATAGTAGTTAAGAGCTTCTTGAACTCTGTTTATATCGTTTGGGTCTGTCTTTCTTGATTGTACTAAAGCTGAATGCAAGAACACATTGTGAGGCGTTATTACACATCCCACAACTCCAACAGCTTCTCTGATCGTATTTGATCCAAGTTTTGGAACAAGAATGCCTATGAATAGTTCTTCTACACTTGGTTTAGTTTCATTAAACATCCAAGCAAACGAAAGAGCCATAGTCGCAATCAAAACCGCGAAAAGACCTTCTAATTTCCTCATTCCACATTTCTCCAAATACGAAATCAAGAAGCTGTTTTTCACAAGATAACACACACACAAAAAAATCAAACGTTTTGAATACATTCCTTTCAATTTTTGACCTAACTTGCTTACCAATCAAACGCAGTGATAATAACACCAACCCAAATAGGTAAAAACCCTTTGGTCAAGATCTGAAGAGCAATTGCACTTCCGATGACTTCTTGAATATCAGCTCCGATCAAAGCAACCTCCGCCATGAACCAAAGCAAGATCCTCGCCCAAGATGGGTACTCATTTCTACAAATCTCAGCTAAATGGCGACCGGTGGCGACACCAATCCGAGCTGAGAGAAGCTGCATCAGAAGTCCCATTAGCGTCGCCCATAGAAGAAGCCATAGAAGTGAGTATCCAGCTACAGCTCCGGCTTGTAAATCTCCTTCTATGTTTCCAGGATCTAAGAAAGCTATGCTCATTAGAAACCCAGGTCCGGTGAATTTCCATAGCTTCGCCCACGAGAATGGTGGAACGGAATTTAAATAGTTTCCTCCGTCTTCTTCTACAGTTAGGATCTGATTCTCCGGTGGCTCCGCTGGGAATTCGCGGTTATCGTCTGGCTGAGAGGTTTCGGGTAGTAAGAGACTTTTGAATTCGCCGTGACTGTCGTTAGGTTGCTTTGGGCTGTTTTCTTGGCGAGAAACGGTTGGATCCGTCATCTTAGTAACGGAATATATCGGCGTTACTGACGACGTGAGTTTTTTTTTTTTTTTGGGAAAATTTAAGAGATTACATGGATTTTCCTTTTTTGACAAATTAGAGAAGTCGAGAAAAGTCAAATAACAAAAACAAAAACAAAATTAATTTTCTAAAAATGAACAATAAATGTTTTTTCAAAAAAATCTATTATTAGAGGCTTATTTCGATGATCGAGAATTTATTTGATTTTTTTTTTCTTAATTTAACATAATTAGTTGTTGTCTTCAAGAATTAGCACAATAAATATTGGTTTAGAGATTTTTCCGGATTGAAGATTCAACAAACTAAACAAAAACTACAAACCATAGATCAGAACCGATTAAATTACAAAATCCCTTAACCGGTACAGAATCAGACCAAAAGCTAAGCAATTTTTCCTAACAAACAAATCAAAGCATAACATAGATTGTTTCGTAAGAAAAAAAAGCAAACATCTTCAAACAAAAATTTGAATGTAAAGAAAAAAAACGACCTTAAATTGAGGAAATAGATCAAATCCATCAATCTGCAAGGAACTAACAAGTCTTTAGTTCGAGCAGCAACCAGTTTTCTTAACCGCGGAAACATCAACATCGATCTTCTCTCCTTTGGAAGGAACATTACCTGAATCTTCACCAGCCTCCATTGCTTTCTTGCTCACAACATGGTAAATCTGAGTGAGTACTTCAGAAAACGCGTTCTCAACATTGGTAGATTCAAGAGCTGAGGTTTCCATGAAGTAGAGTGATTCATTCTCTGCAAAAGACTTAGCATCTTCAGTTTGTACCGCCACAAGATGGCGAAGATCGGATTTGTTTCCTACTAGCATCACAACTATGTTTGGATCGGTATGGTCACGAAGTTCCCTAAGCCATCTCTCGACGTTTTCAAATGTGGAGTGTCGGGTTACGTCATAGACAAGTAGCGCCCCAACAGCTCCTCGGTAGTAAGCGCTAGTGATTGCTCGGTATCTAAAAATAGTGGGAAAAAGGAGGCAGTAAGTACCCGCTAAATTCTTAGTCAGTAAAACTCTGATAAATAAGACAAAAGAAGAACCGAAAACACAAGAAAGACTTCAAAGCAATAAGCTTTTAGCCTTTATTATAGCTTCAATGGTAGGAATAAACTTATTTCTAAAGATATCTAAAACATCAGAAAAAGAAAAGAAATAAGGAACATAGACTGTCTATAACATAGCTTCTCTACCTATGACATAAATCATAATACCGAATAATATCATCGATCGAACTAATCAGCAAAATAACATAATCGTTGGGTTCTCTCCTTATAAACAAACACAATGTATCAACTTCACCTCTAGTAGTAAAACAATCAGAGGTTGCTACTTTCTCAAGCTTCCTCTAAGATAAAATGCTTCCAAGATCTAACGAATAAACCATAGTTTAAGCTCAATTTGACTTCCTTTGACAATTGAAAAAAACCAGAAAAACCAAAGTTTCTACCAATCCACATAAAAACAACCTAAATTTGTTTGCTTTTTAACCTATAGATTTAGTTCTCGAGAACCAAAAACAGAGAGAATTGGTCTTGAGCTTGACTCCACAATGCATCTCTAAATGCAAAGACCTAAAAAACCCAGATCGAGAAATATAGAAATGAACTCGAAATGAAGGAACAGAAAACAAAAAATAAAAGAGAATGTTAAACCTTTCTTGACCAGCAGTATCCCAAATCTGGGCTTTGATGACTTTTTCATTAACATTCAAGCTACGAGTGGCGAACTCGACTCCGATCGTGGATTTAGACTCGAGGCTAAACTCGTTCCTGGTGAATCGAGAAAGCAAATTGGACTTTCCAACACCAGAATCACCGATCAGAACCACCTTGAATAGGTAATCATAATCATCATCTGCTCTGTAACCCGCCATTAACACTGCTCACACAATCCAAAAGCTTTACACTTCGTACTGCTCTTTAAATCCAAGAAATTTAATAGATAAGAGAACAAAGACAAACACTTTAGTCTTCCATTTTGCTTCTTTTTTAAAAAATATTTCTTCTTTTTCTCTTTAGATTCAAAATTTTGTTTTCGTCTCAGATTTTCACAGGAAGACGGAGACTGTGTCTTTCTAGCTGGACCACACTCACCGATGATAGATTTTTCATTTTTGGGTGTAATTTTTGTATTGAAACTACTAAAACACCCCTGATCTGTGGAATTTTTACGCTTTGAATGTAAGGGTAGATCAGACATTTCGTTAAGATTTTGTATCTATATTGTTAAATGGTTTCATTTTCTTGAAAAGGTCATCGAGTGGTGGTTGGTCATGTTTACACATTGGTAAACGGCGATAATTTAGTCACTCTCACAATTTCGGAAAAAAATGTACAATTTTTCAGAATGATGATCTCATAGAAAATGAAATTTGTCTGGCTCTATCTGGTAAGTTGATTTTGTTTAGTAAGAAAACCCAATGGGTTCAATGTACTTATTATTCAAGCCCATATGACTTTTTTGTTTGATTTTTTTATGAATACTTTTCCTTAATTCTTTGATACATTTGGACTTGCCAATGCCATGTGAAAGAGCTCAATGATTTGTATTTTGTAATAATATACGTAATCCAAAAACGCATCTGTACATTAGAAAAGAAACAAAAAAGAGAGAAAAAACAACGTAGACAAAAATGCTATGTGCTCCTCTCCACTCATCCTCCATTATTTGCAGAACAAATCCATTATTTTGTCGTTACCATAAAGTCTCCATCAAGCCTTTCCTCGTGAAACTCTCCAATCAAAATTTTCGAATTTTTTTTACTTTTTGTCTTAATTTTTAAAAAAATGTCTGAATCTCCACCTCCATCTTCATCTTCCTCTGTTTCAACTCAGAACGTACCAAAACCAGTTTCAGACAAACTTCTTCAGAAGTACATTGACGTGTCTGAGTTTCAGTTTGATTACCAGACAAGCGGAATCTGGTCTCCACCGTTACAACGCACAGCTTTTCTTACACCACAAGGCAAAATTCTCACAGACAAAGAAATGGCAGAGAAGTTTCAGAATCTTTTAGAAGAACCTCCACGGATCAAAAGGTACAATCTTTATTGTTGTCGTAAATAAATAAGCTTTTGTAAATCTAATCTACAATGAACGACATATGGAATATACAAACATGTTTCTACACGACGACTCTTTTATTTTGCTTTTACTTTTCAAAAGATTTTTCATACAGAAGTAACAAAAAGTTATACAAGTAGTGAAACCTGGTTTAAACTGCAGCAGTGCTCTGTTCTAAAGCTTCTTTACCGGTGATTCCATCTTTCAGATTCTTAAAATAGTCGTTGTAGTCTTTCTCCGGTGGAGGATTCTCAGGATCTACCGTGAAAGGCTCGCTAAACGGAACCGTACTTTTAACCTGAAACAAACAAACAACCCCAATTGAGAAAATTTAACATCTTGAAATAAAAACTCGAAAAATCGAAAAGTTATTTTATCCTCAATTCTTTTGAAACCTCGAATGTCTTGTTTAGAGCATACGGGCTTTCTAAAGCAGCGATGCATATACGTGCTACTTCATCTCTTGATACCTTCCCCTATATAAAATGCAAATTTGGTTATGTTAGTTAACTTAAAGAGTTTTGGTTTCAAGAAGAGGCGAAATTGAAATACCGTAATGTTGTCTCCTTGATCGAATATAAGATCAGCTCCAGCAGGCTCTTCTGTTAAAGCACATGGCCGTATAATCGCAAATGGAATCCCGCTTTCGCGTATCAGATCCTCTCCCTATTCATAAACAAAAGCAGAGCTTTAAAATCTTGTGAAATGACTATTTTCTGCAGAGAAGAGAGAATAGAGAGACAAACCTTTAACTTGTAAGTGAGAATGAAATCAAGCTCCTTGTTTAATCTCACAGCTGGAGGTTGTTTGCTTAGATCCAAACCAGGTCTCTCTGGTCGAGTAACTCCCGCAGAGCCAACATGAACAAACCTGTAAACCGTAAGTAACAAAATGCCAATTCAGAGTTTAATAAAGAGTTTTTTTTTGTAGAGAGCAAGAAACTGAATCGGACCTTGGAGTGACCGGTTCTTGAATATAAGCTTGAATGCTCGATAAAGGAAGCTCGAAAGGTCCTTCTTTGAAAGTTGGGTTAAGCTTACCGTCATACTCAAATTTGCTAATCATAAGCTGAAACACCAAGTAAAATTGAATCAAACATTTAGAATGGAAAGTTTTTTAGATGGTTGATAGGAAAAGAGAAAACAAACCTGTAGTGAAATGATACTGCCTGCATTAAAAGGCGGTGCATCTGTCATTGTACGTGCGCGAAATACAGGTCTTAAAGACGAGAAAGGTAAGCGTACCTACGATTTGAATTAACAAAAATATCATTGATCCACCAACAAAAGTAGATTGAAAATGAATGACAAAAAAAGTAATTATACTTACAGATTGCCATTGGCCTGGTGAAGTGTCGAAACTAGCAGTGTAACCAACAGTATCCCAATCTTGGCTAGTCCGGACGATTAGCTTGTAACGGAGTCCATCACCTTTTAGTCTTAGCTCTAGACCATCATATGCAGAGAGATTCTCTGCCTCAGGAAAATTCTGGGAGAAATTTTTTAAGCAAAGAAGACTCATACACTTCAATAAGATAACTAAGGATAAGAAGAATTGGAGAGATTCTGACATTAAGTCGTACCCTTTACCTTGGTTCGGACACTCGTAAACCCGCCATTATTCGTTGTTGAAACAATTCCTAACAAGACATGTTATGTTTATATGAGTATAAGCCCAAGAGAAGAAAAATGGTAAATAAAGTTGTTATGTTATCACTTATCAAACCTTTGAAAATTCCGGTAGGTCCACCGTTTTCACCGGCGGTTAGATCTACTAGGAAATTACTTTCACTGACACCTCCCATTACAACATCATCCAAGGCTCCCCAAGGTAGATCTTTAAATGTATTATCTAAACAAAAACATGGGTAAAACTTTTAAATTATGGCCATGTCAAAGTTAAAAGCCTAATTAAGTGACTTGAGTCAACTTACCCCCAACACCAAAAAGAAACTTCCCATTCTCAAGTCCAACACCATCTCTAACAGCATTGATTAAGTTCTTCATTCCAATATACTCCACTAACTCAGGAGAGTCACCTTTTATCTGTGCATCACCAAAATCTATATGTTTTAGTTTTGTTGAACATTGAGCACTAAATTTCTCAAAACAAATCTCAAGAAATGTTCTCTTAGTCCCATTACCTCTGGCTCGAAGAACCTGACTCCCTGCGTTAAAACCCAAATCCAAAAGATAACATTACTCAAAGCTAGAATCTTATACTTTTGGCTTTTAAGAAAATGACATACATGAAAATTCACCTACCTGATTGTATTTTTGTCTCTCAGGTGTATCTCCTTCCTTTGGGCCGACAATAACAGAAACAGCATTGATCACTTTCCTAACTCCTTTAAACTTTTCAGGAACAAGTGTATTCTCCTTTGTAATATCTGCAACAATCTGACAACATTGAAATATATGCAAATGGTTATCAATGATATTTATAACTATAAAGACTCCAAGAATCAAAATGTGGAATTCCTCACCAAGTCAATGTCAGGTCCTAACATCTTCCGAGCCTTCTCTTCATTTCTAACCTATAAATATTCCCCACAAAAGTTAAAACTTTTACCCACATTTTCAGACCACAAGCATCGAGAAATCTATCGAAAAAGGTTTAGTACCAATGCTTTAACAGGCAAGCCTCTCTTCTTCAAGATATCAACAACTCTTCTTCCTACACCACCTGTAGCTCCAGCCACAAGTATGATTCCAGAAGTTTTCATTTCTTTAACCGGTTCCTCCGTTGATCCGTTAGTAAGTTTCTCAAAGACCGATGAAACAAACTTCACAAGCCAGAAACAAACAATCAATTACCCCCTAAATGACTATATTATATACACCTCAATGGATCAAATCAAACAAACGCTCATATATACCTTTAGAGGAGATGGTGGTCCATTGAAGTAGTACAATGTTTTGAGGAATCTACCAAAGTCCCAACCTTGAGAGCCTGATTTCACAGTGATTCGTTTACTATATGACCTTGGATTGAGAGAATGTGAAGCTTGCTTGTTACGAAGAAGTTGGCTTTTATCATCAAGTTGAAGAAATGGTTTAGGAAGTGAAGTGAACTTAGAGAATTTTACATCAATACTTGACGAAGAACCCTGCAAATAAATTACAGTATTAATTGAAAAGTCTTTGAATTTCTTATGAAATTGCAGACCCAATTTCAGAAATTAGACGAACTTGATAATATCAAATAACAAAGAAAATGATAAATTGAAGTAACCTGAAGGTTGATGATGGAAGGAGATAACGACGATGAAAGCTTGAGTGAACACGAAACATCCATTTCTCAATTCAACAACAGTCGAAAGATTTTTCCAGAAAATCTTTAAAGCGCGAGAGAATTTTTGTGCTGTGAAACCGGTAGAGATTGTAGACCACACACGTGGGGAAGTCTCAATTCCGGTTTACAGAACCGGTACGGTGGTTCCGGAGATACTGATCAAATTTAAACGACACCGTTTCGTCAGGTGAAAACAAAAGAGTTTAAAGCGTAGTTGCGTCTGCCGGGAGTCGAACCCGGGTCTATTGCTTGGAAGGCAATTATCCTAACCGTTGGACTACAGACGCTCGTCAATACAACGGAAATAGACATTAATTATCTTCATTTAAAGAAAAACTCATCATTTTTGAAGAATGCTAGGTGTTGTCATCGATTTATTTGTCTTCAAAGCTTTTTGTACATGAATTCATTTTAATGGTGTTTCAGAAAAATCAAATCAATACTATGATGCTTTCTCAATGTGTCATCATCAAGTTGTTGCTTTTCTTGTAGTTTGAAGTTGTTTCTCCTCTATTTAAAAACATTTCATTTCAATATTAGTCACACGACAAAAAGAAAAAAAGAAGTCAGTACACAATTTTGTTTGAAACAATTGAAATCTAGCTTTATCAGAATTTTGTTTTTTTAAGAACAATTGAAGTCTAGTAATTTTTTAAGAACAATTGAAATGAAACTATTCATAAACCAATATCATAATAACATGCAGGGTGATAGAAAACAAATTTCTTAATGTCAGCTATTGACTTGTAATTTTTTAGAATATATATAAAGTTTACCAAAAAAAAATTTGTTTAATAAAAGTTTACCAATATAGTACTATATTAATACAGAGAAAAATAACATGTGGGGAACAGTTTGTTTTGTGACTGAGGTTAGTTTTGCTTAAAATGCAAGACGATGAGACTGACACGTGGAGCCGAGCAAGGTGCCGCCGCAAAGTAGTAATGGTGGGCACGTGATTATAAATTTTTATAAGATGAATGAATGATACTGATTTTAGATACTGAAATTTTAGATTTGAATATAGTCTATGCATGGATACTGAAATTTAAGATTTGGATGTTGGGATTCCATTTGGAATTTGTAGCTTATTGGATTCATACTACGTACTAAATTGTTATGAGCTTACTTTTCAGATATTTATTGTAAATTTTGTTACATATTTAATGGTTTATAATAAAACATGAGTTTGTACTTTATATTTTCGTACTGGTTCGTCCATGTATGAATAATGAATACTTCAATCATTCGTTAGTTTCCGAGATTTGAATATCCAAAGCCTTAAGTCATTGTACATTACTATTTTCATATTTAAATTAGATGAAACTAGGATAAAGACATCTTGATTTATATATTTGGATTTTGACATTTTTCTACCCCTACTATAGTTAGAATATATAATATAGGTTATATATTTAGGGGTTATAAGACCAAATGCAATAGCAAGGCAAATAGGGTGTACTTTCATTTAATAGGAAGACAAATCCAAAAGGCAAAATTCCAACTCAATCGAAAAAGACAAATTTTACCTTCCATAAAATTCTAACGGGTCCCACATAACTTTTGACGTGGCAGCTTGTGATTCGCTCGCTGTTTTATTTTTTTTTTCTTTTTTTTTTTATATTTTTTTATGCTATTTTTGCTCAATAATTGATCAAAAATAAATAAATAAAATTATACCATTATTTTTTATTTTTTAACATCTATAAATAGAGACTACGTTTATATCATTTGAACACCAAAAAAAATCTCAAGTTTTAACACTCTCTTTTCATTTCTTCTCCTAAATTTATTTCTAAGTTTATTAATGTTTGGTGTTTGTTTTGTTGTAAGATTTTAATGAATTATATATGTTTGGTTTGTCTTTATTAATAATAACGAGTGTTGTTTATTTATTTAGAAAATGAATTTTTTATGATGGAGTGATGTGGAAGAAAGAAAAAATGACTTGGAGGAAAAAGAAAATAATTTGTCTTTCTATTGTAGAGTTGGATGTGAAATAAAAAAATGAAATGATGTGAAAGAATAATAAAATGATGTGAAAGGAATATCAGAGGGAAAATTTACCATCCTAGTGGAGATGGTCTAATAAGATATCAAAACCTGAGTTTATAGGTAAAAGATTCTCTTCTCCACTCTTACAAGTTCCAAGTGTTAAAGCATCAGTTTGGGCTCGAGGATCAAAATACTTTCCAACATAAAACGTTAAGTTAATGTGTCAGAGATGTGTTTACAAAGTCACTTTTTCAGTTCATTGTATTTTGGAACACCTCGGTTTAGTTGCGATTCATATAATTGCATCCCTTAGAGCACCCATATTGGATTAAAACAAAAGTCATTAAATATAAAATTAATAAAATTTTGAATTAGTATCTCTAATTGGAGAGTAGAGTATTTTTGGTAAAACACTTTAGACATGATGTCTTTAAATTTTAATATTAATTTATGTTTAAGACATCCATGAAAGTATGTGGGATAAAGATGGTTTTATACCATCTCCACTGAAGAAGGTGTCTTAACATATAATTAAAAAAAAATTAATATTGTAAGGTAATTTTTTAGGATAATATGAGACATTATGTTTAAAATGTTTTCATGAAAACACTTTTATTGAGTTTGTTATTGTCTTGGAGACATCCATAATATAATATTAATATTTTATAATTAAATTTATGTTAAAACATCCACAAAAGTTTATGCAATATGGATGCTCTTAGTTTTAAAAATATTGAGTGCAGAAACATTAAACCATAACACAAAGGTCAAGAAATCATAAATTAATTAACACATGAAATCACAAATGAAATCCAAACCACTACTTGTTACGTACTATTCAAGGTCTTTTTGATTCTCTCAAAAACCTGGTAACCAAAACCTCTATAGGTTTATTCCAATTGAAAAAATATTTGACTTTCAACTTCTTTTTACAACTTTTCTTTTTTGATAATATGTGAATATATTTACCAATTGGAACGGTTTACAAATCAGTTTTTAGAGCAGCAGAGACTTCAAAATAGGTAAAAAAAAACAGATAAAAACCCAAATGAAGCAGAAAAAGAAGCCGAAAAAAGCATGTCTTAAGCGTACTTGAACCAAAGAGATAAAAGAGAAGTGAAATCTTTCCAGACGATTTGTAATGCTCAAATCGGCCATTCAAATGCTCAAATTTCATCACTCTTCATCAAGACTTTCTAACATGTCTAAAGCTTGAGTGGGAGTCTTTACATTTCTGGTACTGCTTTGTTCTCTCTAGCAAAGAAACTTTAAAAAAATGAAGAGGGTCTTGAAAGATCTTAATAAAATGCACTATTCAGACCTGGAAAATTTGAGCATTTTACAACTTTTCTTTCTATATACAAGATTTTAAGAAAGTGAAACAATTGTGGTGGGTTAATCTTAGTGGGAACAATGACTTCCCATAACTATTTTTAACCAACACAGAGTACTTTAGGTTGTTCAATGAAATCTTTGTTCACGAGCCGTGCCGATTCTCAACTTTTTCAAAAGTAGTTGAGAAATTTAAAGTATCCACATTAGCTTCGGTGCTTCTTCACCCATTTCTCTGATCAATACAATAAATATTAATATCTGCACCGCAGATAATGTTAACAACGTTATAAATAAATACAGATAAGAGTCCAATAGTGATGTGACTTACATATGAGCCAATATTTTTTCTGTATAACTGCGATATATATAACATGAGTTTTGTGTTCTGGGGCCATTCTAATGTTTCACTTAAACTGTGATTTTGGTCCCCAAAAGTTCTTCTAGTACGTGGTGAAAATTGAAAACACACACACAAAACCCAAGATTTGACAAGATTATTTCATTAGTATGTAAGAGATATATTCATATGATTAAACCATTTAATTATATGTTAAACAAAATGTCATGGTTAACCAGTTTGGTTCTGATTATACGGAGACTAGTATTAAATATAGATCGATTCAAAAAAAAAAAAAATCAGGTGCCTAGAAGACTAGAAGGTAAATTCGATATTTTGTCCATATATAAATCCCTACACATATATATAGCATACTCTGTATACATGCATGAAGGCTGAAGCCATGTCCATATGTTTTTTTTTTGTGATAAAGAAAAAATAGTCTCATGTCTCATGAGTCTTGTAAAAAACATGTGATAACGCATTCCTTGGACCAACCAACTTACTAATTTCCAAAATATATAAATCGGTGGACCATGCTACTCCATACCCTCTTCCATTTATTATTTTATTCCGAATCCTATGTCTTCTCCTTCACTTGTGTTGTATATATACATACATTTGACTTCTTTAGAAAAAAAAAAATAAGCTATTTTTTCCTCTATATCGAATTATGAACTAATTCTGAGATGTATAACTATATGATATATGGCTAGCTATGATTAGTTAAGTATGTATACAACATAAAATTTATCAAACGTAGATTTAGTTATATATAGGGTAATAAACCCTCGATGAAAAGCAACTTGAAAATTTAGTGATCATCCACGACAAAAGAGAGTACTTTTTCCCCCTTAATGATCATCATCTCAGTTACAATGCGCGCACGTGATCGGACGTTGACCGTCGTATATTTATCGTCAGGAGGCTTTTCTTTTTGTCGTATCCGATTTCTTGTCTAATTGCAGTTTTAACATTACTCAGTTTGTCCAAAACAAAACAAAAAACATTACTCACAAAGTCTATTTTTATAATGGAACTATGGAAATTTATTTGATATAGAAGCCATTTCAATAGTTCATACAATAACATCTACAAAATATATTACTTTTTTCGCCACATTTGGAAAAAGTTATAGTCTGTGACTTACACTATTTATCTTTGACTATTTTAATGATTTTTAACATAAGTCATCTTATATGAAGAGGACTTTCCAGGGAATCAGTACGATGAAGATTCTCCACGGAATAATACATCAGTTCTCTTTTATTGGAGTATCTCAATTTTTTTTTCATATAAGTAATTATGGAAGCAATTAATTTTATATTTCTAAACAACAATTAAACCTAAATCAATATTAATATAAGTCCAACTATTAATTATACATGAAACTATTAAATTTGAATTTATTTATTTGAAATTATTATAAGTAAATATAATTTAAATACAATTTAAAACATATAAATTATATAATATGAGATTTAAAATATATCATTGTATTTTTTTTCCAATGACTATATATAATGGCGTAATGGGGTTCTCAACTTTATTTTCCTACATGTGTAAATTATATAAGCAATTAATTTATTTTTTCAAAACAACAAGTAACCTGAATAAATATTAATATATGTCCGACTATTAACTATACATAAAAATCATTAAATTTAAATTTGTCTATTTAAAATGTATTATAAGTAAATAAAATTCAAATTCAATTTAAAATATATAAATTGTATAATACAAGATTTAAAATACACCATTCTATTTTTTTTGAATGATTTAATCGTTATTTTCAAACAAATAAGGATAATTAAACTTTAATGCAAGTGAAGAAAATAACAAATGATGAGATTGAATAAGTTAAGAAGTTAACTTCAACTTAGAAAATTATAAGCCATGAAAAAATATTCAATAAACAATCGAGAAAAAAAAAATTATATTAAAAATAGAGAAGAGGAGATAAAATTGAGAAAAAATGAATACAAAAAATACAAAATTTTAAACATGGAAAAAGAGTTGAATTCAATGAAAAATATATATAATAAATAAATATTTCATAAAATAATCTATGCAAGAGATTACACATATCATCAAGAAAAAATATAGATAAAAAAAATTCTTAAATAAGCTAGAAAAAATCAATGATAAAAATAAAGTTCTAAAAACATATTATTTAAAACTCAAACTAAAATATAAATAATATTATTTAAAAAATAACTAACATGTAGTCTATAAATTATCATGTTTGGGAAAAAAGTCAAGATAATTTTAGGTAAATAAGTATAAGTTATTTTTAAAAAATTAAAACAAAATATTTTATAGTAAAATCTGCGTATATGCACGGATATTAGTCTAGTATATATAATTGATGAGACAAATCAATTTTAAATGGTTGCAAATAGAAACCTTAACTTAAACAAAAGAGGATATAAATTAAGAGCTTCCACAAATTTAGTATCTTTCTTTCGTCATGGTTAAAGGGGGAAATAAGATCATTACTTTGGATTATTACTATTTTGATGAGTTGAAAGATTTGACTAGCTTGAGTGGACATCTTCTCCTTTAACCATAGTTTTGAGAAAAATAAAAACAAATTCATTATCAACCCAAGTTAGGAAATTATTTGAAAAATAAGATTTTGAGTGGACATCTTCTCCTTTAACCATAATTTTGAGAAAATAAAAATAAAATTATTGTCAACCCAAGTTAGGAAATTATTTGAAAATGTGATTTTGTCATGAATTGAAGTTTTTGAAATTACATTTTAGTGGATATTTACAAGCATCCAAGCTGTTGAATCGACCAATGAACCAATCATGTTACGGAGGAAAAACAAAAAAAATGGCAACGACTAGTTTTTAAATCCGTACAAAAATAAAAACCAATGGTCGAAACTTTTTTGATACCTCATTGCAAAAATTCAGACACTTTAAAAATTATAAATCTTTTCCATTTTTTTATCATCAATTATATTATAAATCTTTTTATGTAGGATGTATTAAATTGAATATTTAGACAGATTTGAGTTTAAATGAGTTTTGAGGTGATTTGGTGAAATTTTGGTGAATTAGAAATTTTGTTATTAAATTATCTGAAATCTCACCTAAAATTATGAGATTTTGGTATTTATATTTTTCTACTAAGAAATCCCTTTAAATCTCATCTGAAATTTTAAAATCAAATTCTAATCATGTTTTCAATAACAATAGATTTGAGAGTATAATTTAAAATTATTTATCCAATAATACTAAAATTTAAAAAATATTTTAAAATTCATATTTCAATAACACTTGATTTATCACTAAAATTAAAATATCTCCAAATACTTAATCCAATAGATCTTTTAGGAAAAAGAGCATAATTTGAGTTGCATGCTTCTCCTACAATAGGACATTTCTTTATTGGCTTTGTTCCTAATAATCCTATCATATGCCTCTGTCTTCGTGTCTTCACAGATCTGTCTCCTCTTTAATTTTTTTTTCCCCTTTCTCTTTCAAGATTCTCATTTTTTCTCTTTCTCTTGAAACCGATAAACAACAAAAAAACCTCTACCCAAAACGGAGGTTTTAACTCTCTGCCAAAAGCCATCGTTTTCTCCAGAGAAACCCATCAGTTTCCTCTGAATCTGCATGTGAAAGTTTGGTGAAGAAAGTGGAGAGAGATCTGTGATTGCTTTTAAGAAAAAACGGTGCCGTTTCTTTGCTTTTTCCTCTTCTCCTGTGGCTGATGAGGTCACTTAGATGCCCACTTGCCTCTTTTTTTCACACTCTCTCTCTCATTAATGAGAAACAAGTTCTCATCTTTAGTGCATAAGAAGCAGAAATTTTGATACTTTAGTTTCAGGGTTTTTTTTCTTTGCTTCAATTGGCTTGTAACAGAGCTCGAAAGTTTCCATTTTTCTCTTCCCATTTGGGATTTTTCAATTTCACTAATTTGGGAACTTCTTAGAATTGAGTTTTTGAGATTCGAGACTCAAAAGGTAGAATTTTTAGGTTGTTTCAGTGAATCTTTGTGGAATTAAAGCTATTGCCATAGTTGAGGAGATTTGGTTTTGAAGATTTTTCCTATTAAGGAAACCAAAAAAATGAGATACAATTCGATTTGGTTCTTATGCAAGATTCCGAGGAGGAAAGAGACAAAGCTCTTCGTCTTCTAAAACTAAATGACGACGACGACGACGACGACAACGACAAGAGTTGCTTCTTCTTCTTCAACTAGGAATCGAATTCTGAAAGATGCAAATGGAGACATCGGTGAGCATCTTCGTAACCACATCCATTTAACCAATTGTATTCATTTGAAGAACCATATACATAAGCAGAGTCCAGTTTTAACTGACCGTGCCTTAATGAGAGACCTCATTGTTCTTCAAAGGTCACGTTCACTTAGAGATCCTTCTGCTAGCCCTCCAGCTTGGAACACTCCTTCTTCTGTTGTTGATTTGCTTCCAAAGAAAGGTGATAATGTGGAAGGAAGAAGATCTGTTGATCAAAAGAAGTCTAGTCGTAGGTTGTCTGGTTTGAGTGGTTCTTCTCCTGTTGTGAACTTTGGAACATCTAAAGTGACTCCTTCTGATGAAAGGGATAGTGGTAGGAGAGTTAAGAGAGAAGAATCTAGTAGAAAGAGTTATAGAGTTGGGGATGATTATCAAAATTTGAATGAGGTTTCTCATGGTGTTGCTTCAGGGAATTCAGGATCTAAAGCTAGTGGGAGGCATAGTAGGATTAATGATGCTATTGTTAAGACTACAATGTCTGATCAGTTAAATGAGGTTGTTGTTGGTGATAGTGATGATGTGGTTTCATCTAATGTTCGTCCACGGATTAGGTATGGAAGTGGTGGTGTTGGTGGTGGTAATACTCGGGGATGTGGAGGTGGACTGAGTCGGCCTAAAAGACGGAAGTTTAGAGGGACGAGAAGAGTTCGAGGTAAGAGTAGAGATACTGGTGGTGGTGGTGGTAAGAGTGAGATGTCTGTTGCTTCTAACACATTGCCTCAAGGTGAGAAGCATGAGGTAGAAAAAGAAGGATTTGGGGAACAGAATATGACTAAGGCTTGTGGAATTCCGTTTAATTGGTCGAGAATTCATCACCGAGGGAAAAATTTTCTCGATAAAGCAGGTAGGAGTTTGTCTTGTGGTATGTCTGATTCAAGAGGAAAGAAAGGTGAAACCAATGAGAGAAATGGTTCTGATATGATGATGATACAATCTGATGATGACTCAAGCTCATTTATCCGTTGTGATGGTGAGGCACTTCCCTTGCTAGTTGATAGTGCAGAGAATGAAGGTTGGGTGCACGATTACTCGGGGGAGCTAGGGATTTTTGCAGACAATTTGCTCAAGAATGAAGAAGATTCTGATCTTGCTTCAGAAGGAAGGTCAGGGGAGAAAAAACACAAGAAGAAGAGTCATATCAATGCTCGGCATCGACATCAGCATCAGAGTCTTACGGAGAAATACACGCCTAAAACATTCAGGGATCTTGTGGGGCAGAATCTAGTGGTACAAGCTCTATCTAATGCGGTTGCTAGAAGAAAGCTTGGACTTTTGTATGTTTTCCACGGCCCAAATGGAACTGGAAAGACCTCTTGCGCTCGGATATTTGCAAGGGCTTTGAATTGCCATTCCATGGAACAACCAAAGCCTTGTGGTACTTGCAGTTCTTGTGTGTCACATGAAATGGGTAAAAGCTGGAACATTCGAGAAGTAGGTCCTGTTGGGAACTATGACTTTGAGAACATCATGGATTTACTAAATGGTAATGCGATGGTTTCATCGCAGTCACCTCGAGTGTTCATATTTGATGATTGTGATACCTTGTCATCTGATTGTTGGAATGCACTGTCCAAAGTGGTGGATCGAGCAGCGCCATGCCGTGTAGTCTTTATCCTCGTGTGTTCGAGTCTTGATGTTTTGCCTCATGTGATCATATCGAGGTGCCAGAAATTCTTTTTCCCGAAACTTAAGGACGCGGATATAGTTTACTCGCTGCAATGGATAGCATCAAAGGAAGAGATTGAGATAGATAAAGATGCATTAAAGCTTATTGCTTCGAGATCAGATGGTTCTTTAAGAGATGCTGAGATGACTCTTGAACAGCTGAGTTTGTTAGGACAGAGAATCTCTGTTCCTTTAGTTCAGGAACTGGTAAGCACCGTTCTGTCTCACCAATATAACAATTGAAAGTCAGAAACTCTTGAAATAGTTTCGAATTAAAATTCTCTTTTAAACTTTTTTCAGGTTGGGCTTGTTTCTGATGAGAAACTAGTGGATCTTCTTGATTTAGCTTTATCTGCAGATACTGTAAATACTGTGAAGAATCTGAGAACAATAATGGAAACAAGTGTAGAACCATTGGCTTTAATGTCTCAGCTCGCAACGGTCATAACAGATATTCTTGCCGGTAGTTATGATTTCACTAAAGATCAGCATAAAAGAAAGTTTTTTCGACGACAACCATGTGAGTTTCATTGCAATAGCTGTTTTTTTTTTTTTTCCTGTTATGCTCTAACTTTTTGTTTTGTTCACCTTTTTTAGTACCTAAAGAAGATATGGAGAAACTGAGACAGGCTCTTAAGACTTTATCCGAAGCAGAGAAACAGCTGAGAGTATCAAACGATAAACTGACTTGGCTCACAGCCGCATTGCTTCAATTGGCTCCTGATCAAAACTATTTGCTTCAACGTTCGTCCACTGCAGATACTAGCTTTAACCGTAGCCCATTACCAGTAGATAACAATGGAGGTAGAGAAAGCTCAGATCACCATCTGGATCCTTCTAGCGATGCAGCGGGTGGGAAAAGTTCTGGATTGGATAGAAGAAGAGGAGATGGTAAGAAAAACCGACCCGCTGTTGAAGAAATTTGGTTAGAGGTTATCGAGAAGCTTCGAGTTAACGGTTTGAGAGAGTTTCTTTATAAAGAAGGAAGAATCGTCTCTCTTAGTCTCGGTTCTGGTAATGCATGTCGTAGTGACAAAGCTTGAATCTTTGATTAGATGTTCTAAAACTTTTTGAAGCCAAACTTTTGTTTTCTATTGTTATGGCAGCTCCTACTGTGCATCTAATGTTCAGTTCATCGTTAACCAAATCCACGGCTGAGAAATTCCGAAGCCATATTATGCAAGCGTTTGAGGCAGTTCTTGAGTCTCCGGTGATTATAGAGATCAGATGTGAGACAAAGAAAGATCCGAGAAACAACGGGCATCATCATCATCATCACCCACCTGTGAAAGAAAAAAGCCTGCCACAATCTTTAGCACTCATTGGCCAAGATTACAACATCGATGGAAGTGGAAGAAGTGAGATAGTTGAAGTTACTGAACCTACTGGACAAAGAAGACATCAACAACAACAACAGAAGCAACACGAAGAGGAGAAGACAGAGCGAGTTGGTTCTTCTGCGTTAGCCCGAGCTAGAAGGAAACATTTGGAAGCAAGCCAAAGTCAGAACCAGAGCCAAAGCATTGTGAGAAGTAAAGTCTCATTGGCTCATGTGATTCAACAAGCTGACGGATGCTCACTCCAAAACGGTTGGTCTAAACGCAAGGCCGTGTCTATCGCTGAGAAGCTAGAACAAGAGAATCTGTAAGAATCTCAAAAACACCTTAATCAAACATCCCAAAGATAGATCAATTTGTAAAAAAATGTTAAATCTTTTTATTCTTACAGGAGACTTGAACCGAGATCAAGAAACTTGTTATGCTGGAAATCCTCAAGAGGCACACGTCGCAAGGTAACAACAAAACCCTCTTTTTAATTTTAGTAAAGATCAAAACTTTTTGGTTATGTGTAAAATTGAAAAATGGAAACTTTGAAAATTGTAGGCAACGAGGTTGAAGGTGAGAACAAGAAGGGTTAGACCACATTCGTTACTAAAGCTCGTGTCGTGCGGGAAATGTCTTAGATCTCCATCAAGATAAGGAGGATATTGTCTTCTTTGATCGATCATACGCAGATTTTACTGTAATCATTAGGGGTGGGCACAAGGCGGGTACCCGCAAAATTTGCCCGCTTCTATGACTTCCTTGCAGGTAGTTCAAAATCCGCTTGATACTTGCCCGCTTCAAGCGGGTACCAAAAGCAGTGCCGTTAAAATCCACTACTTGCAAGTTACTTGCCCGTTATGACCCGTTTTTTTGCGAGTAAGGGCGGATGGTAATTACTGAGTAATAGGGATGTAGCGAATTATAGAGGCGGGTAATTGCGAGTAATTGTGGCGGGTAGCGGTATAGAGGTGGGTAATTGCGAATAATTGTGGCGGGTAGCGGATAAAGAGGCATGTAATTGCGAGTAATTGTGGCGGGTCGCGGGCATAGGGGTGGGTAATTGCGAGTAATTATGGCGGGTAACGGTAACGGGCGGATAACATTTGGTGGGTAACGGGCAAATGTGAAAAAAAAAATCTGCCTTGATATTTGCCTACTTGCAAGTAGTTGAAAATCCCGCCTTGTTACTTGACTTGCAGACGGTCTTACAGGCGGGTGGTCGGCCGAAGGCGGGGTAACGGGTAATTGTGCCCACCCCTAGTAATCATAATCAATGTAGCTTTCTTTTGCAATTTTTAATCTTTCTGGATATGTTCTTACCACAAAATAAATGGATCAGTTTTAACTGTTAATTAAGCCATTCATAAGAGCTAATTGGAGGAAAAAAAAGAGATCTTTATTGAATTGGGAGATGAATTGTGTTACGTTACGTAAAAGCTTATAGCTAAATCTTCAACAAAAGAAACATGTTTTTTGCTTCAACAAGAAAAAGCAAAACATTCCAAGATGATGATAATTTCATAAGGACGATAAATGAAAGTTTTTTTTTGAGAATGAAAGTTTGTTTAGAGGAGGCTATACAGCTTTGAAGAACTACCTTGCCAAAAAAAGAATAAAAAATAAGTAGATCTTTTGAGAAAGAGCGAAACTCCAATTGCATTAGTTACTTAACCACTTCTGCATTAGGTTGTGGAACGCATTCCGTTTCTTTCTAGCAAGAATAGTGTCCCTGATACTTCTGTCTAGGACCCAAAAAAGCTGCTCTGGAGTCGTAGTAATATGGTTATGTAACCGGTTGTTCCTTTCTTGCCAAATTAAGTAGACTATGTTTTGGGAAACCAGTATACGAAGCAATGAAGGAGAAAAAGTGGAGCTCAAAGAGGACCATTAAATTAGAGCGGTCCAAGTGACAAAAGTGGAGATAGGCATACCGAGCCTAGCAAGTACCAGATGCCAAACAGATTCACTGTACTCACACCGAAGAAGGAGGTGATCTCTAGATTCTTCGTACGCTGAGCATAAACAACATTCTAAGGTAATATGAAGATCCCAGGAAAGGAGTCTTTGGTGAGTTGGGAGGCGGTCGAGGTGTGCAATCCAAATGTTGAAAGCATGTCTCGGAGTAGCGTCTTTGAACCAAATTTTTGGAGCTCAATCTTTAATGGAGTCCCGAGGACTCCATAAATGAAAGTTGTGTAACAAAGAGAAAATATTTGATCCATCTGGTTCAACGACCATCTTCCACTTGCTAAGAAGGTTTTCGACTCTATTCAAAATGTTGTTGCCAGTTTGAAAATTCTCAATATTTTTATCCTGCGATTATAACATTTAACAGTATTCAAAATGGTTTAATGATATGATTAACTTAAAAGCAAAGAAAAAAAAAAACACTCAACTGGTTATATCTATGAACCGTGAGATTCCGAAGTTCCGGAATCGTGTGGTTACGAAAATGATCAACAGCAATAATATCTTTAAGCATTTTCAAGTAACGTTCGACAATCTTGTCCAAAAGTTGAGGTTGGCCTCTCACGAAATCAATGCATGCAAATTCAAATTGTCGTCCACTCTCAACTTTTCTAAAGCCCTATAGGTAACAACAACATTAATTAATAGCAACATCACAATAAGTTTTTTTTTTTATATATATAAGAAATTTAGAGAACCTACATATGTTTGAAATATAGAAAAGTCGTTGATTTGTAAGAGTCGAGGAAGAAGGTTTCTGCTACATTCTAGTGGATTCCAAACTATGAAACTATTGCCGTTCGGTCCCCAAGAGATTATTGAATCCGTGGAAGGATCATTTACCATTGACTATGCTTTGTGTAAGAATTCAAATACTTCGTTTCTGATAGAAGCTGTTGCACCATGATTGTTATTCTCACCACCCATATTCCTAATAATCTACAAAATCTCTTAACAAAAACACAAATAATTGGATATCGAACTAAATCAACACTGACTAATATATGAGAAGAATGCAAATATATAGGAGAACAATCAACTTACAAAACAAAAACGAAAAAAAGATTGGACCTTTCGATGGTGGTGATCTTAGTGCAATTGTCTTCTGAAACACAAAAGTGAAATAAAACCCTAAAGTGATCACGGTTTATATACAAAAGAGAAAACCGTGAATAGTAAATAAATCACGGTTTTACACAAAACCAATTTCTCTATAATTATTTAGATTTCGATATTTGTTGCAAAAAAATAAAATAAAATCAAAACTTGATCCCAATAATTTAATATTTTTAATTATTGCTCCCAAATTGAAATCAACATAGGAAATTTGATAGTCCATTGTGCATCAATATGGATTAAGACTATACCACAATTAAACAATAGCAATGAAATTTTTTTCCCTTTAATTATAATGATGGCCTTTAATTTAGCAATAGCAATGACAAAATTTTCTCTTGCAAAAGCCACCTCTCTCACTGCTACAACCTTGAAGACACCACTTGTTACAATTTCTATCATCAGTACATACTCCAAATTCGGGGTGATCGTTACAACACAATGAAGCTTCTTTGTTGGAATACCAAATTGAATCTTCATTCACCATTTTTGTGGCTTCAATATCTACAAAATAACATGTATATACACCACATATTCAAGATTTTTTTTGTTTTAATGAATAGTAATCAAACTGTATATAAAGAAAAACCATTTAGTGTGGTTGATTTTGATCTAATGAGACTAACCCGCAAGTGAAACGGAGAGAGCGAGAAAAGCAAAGAAAACAAATCTTGAATGGACCATTTTTTTTGTATCTTTTTAACACTAGATTGGTTATGTTTGATATATGTATAAGGTTTTCAAACAAGGAATTCAAAAGGAAATAATAAATTATTCAAAACAACAATACACTGATGATGATATTATTGGCACATTTGTGGAAACACGATTTATTACATGCTAAACATCGAGTCATCTAAAACAGTCAAACGGTGACTTAATTCTTTATTTAGCCATTAAAATCTTAAATGTTTGTATAAAACCAGTCAAAGAAATTTGGAAAACTATGATTTAGTAAAAACAACTATTATATAAAATTAATTTTAACATGTACTCTACTACTCTAGTAAATGTTTTTAAAACCAAAATGGAAAGACGAACTGGAAAATTTCCGGTGATCCCCTGATTCCGGAATCGTTCCGATCGCGGTCAATGATTCTTTTTTTTTTTTCTTAATTTATAAAGTTAACAAATACTATAAGTCATGACTCATTAAAAAAAATCTTCTAGAATAATTATGAAAGATTCTAAATCCAATATTTTAAAAATAAAATAATTAACAATAGTATTGTAACAAATTCTCCAACATTATAAATTTTTATACCTGGAGAAAAACCCTAATCAAGAGAAAAAAAATACCATATCTAAATCATAAGTTTGTTCCCACTAAAAATGGTTTGAACTATCTAGAAAAAAATAAAATAATAAATGACTGATGTTAAACGGGTTTTCTTTGTAAATCTTGTATATTGAACGTAAAATATTCAACATTGTTTTAATATTCACAAGGAAATTATGTGTTATTAAAAAAAGCATTACATTGGTGAATGATATTATTATTATTGGAGTACATGGTAAACAAAATCAACTAAAACGCTCAAAAGGTGACTTAATTATTTTTAAGAAGTCGTTAAAATATCAAATCTTTTACGAAAAACCAGTCAAAGGAATAATGTTGATAGATAGTTGTATAATTAAATTTACAACATGTACTCTTCTTTATCAATAAAACACAACGGGTTCGTATCGTCACTATCACCAAGTTCGAAGTAGCCGTGATATAATAACGTCTTGCCTTATTCGATAATAAGACTAGTAGTCTCCAAAATTTTGTAAAAGATAATTACAAATTACATTTTTTTATGAATCTTTTTCGGTGAGAAAAATAATAAATACAGCATGGGGTATTATTCTTTTATTCCTTTTCAGAAGAGAAAGTAGAATAGCCTGAAATTGGTGAATGCTTCAATACCAAGTCTTGACAATATAAGAGAAACAAAAAAACAAATGAAAATAAATAAAAAATCTCCTCTATCCCCATTTTGATGGAAAGAAAGAAAATTAAATTAAAATGATGAACAAGTTGGTGAGGGTGACACAAACCATACCTCAAGGTAGGTGATATGTATATCCACATGGAGAGATTTTAAGCTGTTCTTCTAAAGTAAGGACCACATCTTCCTCAAAACTCCACAAAATCTCTAACTTTGAGATGACACTAAATCCATCTATTTTACCATCTTCATGATTAAAACATACATCTCTTAGTCTAGGACCATAGAGTCCGGGACCGGTACCAATCATATTGTTATGTTGGACGAAACTCATGTTCCCGGTTTGTACTGGTTTTGTTACATGACTAGGAATACAATGATGTAAATGTAACCATCCGCAAAGCCAATAGATTCCATGATCCAAGAACTCAATGATAATACGTTACTAAGACAGCTACTATAAACTAAAAGATGGGTTGATTCTTGTGGTTCTTGGGTCGGTCACGTTACTCTGAAAGAAGAGAAAGAGAAAGAGAGCCTAAGTCTTTGTCATCAATGAAGTTTGGTTTTTGATTGATAAAATTGGTCCCCCACTTTGGTATAAATTCCAGAACATACCCAGAGATTATAAAACCCAAAAATAGAAAAAGTTTTTTTAGGCTAAAAGTGGTCACAGGATTCTTCAGGCGGGTTTGGTTCTTTTTTTCAAACTGTAACTAGCACTTACCCGTTAAGACAATATCTTCATCTCTCTATTAAACACAACGACCTAGCCATATAACTGCAGTAAGCTCTAGATACAACCCTCCATTTGCATCATATTGCTTCATACTTCATAGTCTAGCCTAAGAAAGATAGTAAAAGAAAGAAAGCACAAAACCTAGTCAGGTTCTTCGTTCGTTTGGAATGATGAGATGGGGAAGAAAGAAACCTGTTTCTTCTTCTTCCTCTTCTTCCGGGTTGTCTCGTGCTCTTCCTGTTTCTTGGTTTTCAAAGTTAAGTGGTTCTTCTGACTTGAAACCTGCAAAAGAGAAAAAGCAAGGTGATGAAGCTAGCCAGAACATGTCTGTAAAATCTTCCTTGAGTTCTACTAAACGTCGAAATGTTATTCATGAGAGCAGCAAAAGCATTCAACGAGTATCAGTAGAAAAACAGAACGCTGCAACAAGGTTAGTAGATATGGAGTCAAATGAGAAGTTTGAAGAGATAATGAGCAGTGTGAGAGAGAAAGTAAGAGATTTCCAAAGAGAGACGTGTGGCTTTCTGGAAGTAGAGGCAATGGATAGAGACAAAGGAACTGTGATCATGACGCCAAGAATTCAGGTGAACAGAGACAAGCAGGGATGTGAGAGACGTGACCAAAGGCTTCTCGAACAAAATCCAAAGAGATCAGAACAAGGCGCAGAGGTCAAGGCAAAAAAACCAGCGAGAAAGACAGGTACAGGAAGTTACAATAGAGAGGATTCTGTGAAACTTGATCATACCCTAACAAAACCGGCTCATCAGTGGCAAAAGCTCAAGGAAATAAAACTAAGAGAAGTCAAGCTGAAGGCTGACCAACAGAGGAAATCTCTATATCTAGGAAGGGAGCTAAACAAATTAGGAACAAAAGATAAGGTTAGAGTTTTTTCACCAAGAGCATCTGAAAAATGCAGAGTTAAAGCTATTGAAGACTTGAAGAAGGCTAAACTGAGAGCACGGGAGCACGAGCTTGTGAAAGAAACAGCAGATGGAGGAACGGAGAATGAAAGCTTTGCAGTAGTGAAATGCTCGAGTGATCCTCGAAAGGATTTTAGAGATTCAATGATTGAGATGATCATGGAGAATGGTATCAACCACCCTGAAGAACTCAAAGAGCTTCTGGTTTGTTATCTCAGACTCAATACAGATGAGTATCATGACATGATCATCACTGTGTTTCAGCAGGTGCATAATGATTTTAATTTTGGTGTAGAATAGTAATATAAAGATCTGTGCATGATTCATTATTGCGATTGGTGAACAGTTTCTAAATTGTTAATCCCCTAACTGCATTCCTACCTCTTGGTTATAGGCTTATAGCCTTATAGCTAAAACTAGTAGCAATTCTATAAAATTGGCATTAATAAGACCAACAAAATTTTGGAAATTACCTGATATTTAGTCGATTATTAGTCCTTCCCCAGCTAAGAACTCATGAACAACCCCGTCGACTTCAATCGCGCTGCATCCAGGCTTCTTGTTGACTCTTTCTGCTCTCATCTTTTTCCTCATCTCCATAACTTCATCCCATCTTCCATTAGAGGCATACACGTTTGACATCTGAACGAACCCTGAACTCTCATGTGGATTCAATTCCAGTAACCGATTCGCTATACGCTCTGCTTGTTCCATTCGACCAAACCTTTTGCAGGCACCAAGAAGGGATTCCAGTAGAACCGAAGCCTCATCTGCTGGAATCTCGTTCAAAAGTTCTTCCGCTTCCTCAAATTTTCCCATCCGACCAAGCAAATCCACCATACAACCATAGTGTTCAATAGTTGGCTCAATACCATAAACACTATTCATCGTTTCAAAAAGATTGCGAGCTTGGTCTAACAAACCCACATGATTGCAGGCCGATAGAACACCAATAAATGTGATACCGTTTGGTTTAAAACCTTCATACACCATCTCTGAGAAGGTCTCTAAAGCATCATTTCCAAGACCGTGGACGCTTAAACCCGAGATTATTGAGTTCCATGTACTGACATCTTTCTTTGAAGTAACTCTAAACACTTCATGAGCCTTATCAATTTTCCCGCATTTGGAATACATATCCACAAGAGCTGTTGCCAAAAACCCTTCAATCTCAATCCCATGCTTATCGATGTAAACATGTACCCATTCACCTTGACTTAAGGATCCAAGATTAGCACACGCAGATAAGACATTAACAAAAGTGAAACCATCTGGTTGCTCTGTTGAATTGTTAAGCATTTCATTGAAAACCTCTAAAACATCGCTGTAGCAACCCACATGTGCATAACCACTCACCAGTGCGTTCCAAGAAACCACATCTTTGACCGGCATACAATCAAAAAGCTCTTTGGCTTCCTTAACCAATCCCGCAGCAGCATAACCCGAAATCATAAAATTCCAAGACTCAACATTCCGTTCCTCCATCTCATCAAACAACGCACGAGCTTCTTCTATCAAAGCCTTGTCAAGATAAGCGCTCAACAACGAATTCCATGAAACAGCATCTCTCACAGGCATTCTATCGAGCACCTTACGTGCAATCTCGAAGTAACCACTTCTTCCATAGACATTAACCAATGTATTCTCCACAAACACATCAGACACCAAATCACTCTTCATAAAAAGACCGTGAATTTGCCTTCCTTCTTCAAACCCACAAAACGAAGCACACGCTTTCAACACGAACGTGAAACTGTACTTATCTGGGAAAACAGGGCCAAGAAGCATTTCACGAAACACGATTAGAGCAAGCTCAGGAGTAGAGCTATTAGCATAAGCTCTAATAACGGAATTTTGAGTGAAAGCATTAGAGGTCTCGATGCGATTGAGAATGGAGTGAGCGTAAGAGACAGTTTTGGGTTCTGGGTTTGTTGCGGCAAAGGCAATAAGCTTGCTAGCTGAAAACGTATCCTTGAAAAGACCGGTTTTGAGCATAAAGGCATGAGCTTGTTGAATCTCCGATACAGATTTAGCTCTCTCTGTAAATAACAGAATCGGTAATGAAGATGATGAACAAGCACTCATTTTTTTTTTTTTAGTTCTGTTTCCGCAATAACCGATCAATTATTTAAACCGCATTTTTAAAATGTATGCATAATATCAATATTAACACTACACAACACAAACATTTCTGATATTTTTTTATAACTGAATGATAAAATCACCTAGATTACGAAAACAATTTGCAAAATCATAGCTATAATAACCTCATCCACCATGGCTTAATTAACTTTTGATCACCCTAAAAGCTAGCAAATGATTAAAACGGGAAATATCATTAACCTTAACAAAGATATATATATTGCGCATTTGATCTCTATAATATCATTAAATCACAACTTTTTTTCTAAAAAAGGGTTTAACATAAGCAGTTGTGGTTGAAAACTAAAACAACACACAATATTCAATCATCGTCACTTTCGACATCATCACTTTCAGCTTGGTTGCTTGGATAATTCTGTTTCTGAGCTTTAAACATCTCAGCAATCTGAAAATATACATGCAACGGAAATTAAAAACTAGAAACCAAGTATTGCAAAGATATGACTGTGGTAAAGATATTCCCTTTTAACCAAATAAAATTAAAACCATACTCAATAGGTAACAATATATCATCATCATATATATATTCATACCAAAAAGAAGAAAAACGAAGTCAGCTAATGTTTAAACCTTAACGTGGTCCACAAGGCCTGTAGCTGCATCATACCTAGGGCTAATTGTCAAATCAGCTCCTTTCACTTCCCAAACCTTTAAGCAATCATATTATTTAACACTTTTGACTTATAAGATAGAATTGTTAACGTCATTAATTAAATAAACAAACCATAATGTATTTTGCAGATATCCTTACCTCAGTCGGCTCAAACCAAACATCTGGATTGAAGCTGTCTCCACCTTGGTAGCATTTCTAAATATTTGAATCATACCATCCATCAACAAGAAATTTTATCAAAGAAAAAAAAAACAAAGAGAACATATATATATATATATATATATCTTACTTTTGGAGTAGCAATCACTTTAGAACCAAGACTTGAAGACACCTCTTCAAGCATGACTTGAGAAAATCCACTACCTAATCCGTAAAACCAAGGTATAAGAAGAAGAAACTTGAGAAATAGAATAATAAAATGAAATTCCAAGGTGAATAAGACTGACCAACTTTACAAATAATCTGGAATACTTCCCTATCAGCATCGTAGGAAGCTGGTAAAAATTTACCAAAGAAACCTACAAAAGAAAGAATATAGCTAGCTTTGTTAACAACATGAAAGGATCAAAATGTATATATATATCTTGAATGATTGTCACCTGTGCGTTTGCCACGTCCATGGTAAGCAGCAATTGGTACAAGATCAACAGAGTCTCCAGTGCTGTATATATAACTCTGGAGTCAGTAAAAGACTCTTTAGACTTGGAAATTTTCCAACAAGATTGTTTAAAAAAGTAATGCCTGTCCATGTAGTCTTTCTTCAGTTTCAGCCAATTATTTGAATGCTTTGCAGGCTCATAAGTTGCATTCGAGTTCAGTGTTTTAATGATTAAACCTTCACAGCTGCAAAATAACATATATGGAGGTCAAGATAACGAGACAGAGGCCTATATGATATGGAGAAATGTCAAATATATACATACCCACTGTCAACAGAAGCTTCAAGAAATCGATATCATTGGATGTTAGAGCAGTTGCAAACTGGAAATAGCCACGTTCTTCCTCAAATGAATCATATAGCTTCTGCTAGAAGCAAGTTGCAAACAAATGATTACACATTTGCACAACAGTTGCCTCACTAAAACCAAAGGAAAAGAAAAATCGTTTTATGGATTTATTGATATGGCTCACCTCTCGGCGAATATTAAGATTCTCTTGGATAAGTTGTTAGCCATTTAGATATAACATGTCAAAAGCAAATACACATACGCCAACCTTGATGGCTTTCACCTTCTTAAGGGCTCGAGTGCTCAAAATCTGGGGCAAAAAAACAAGATATATATATATATATGAAAACCTAGACAGCAAAGTCAACTAGTTAAAGTAGCTAGCTTCAGTTACAAGACTTAAAATGAATAGACAGAATTCGTGAATATCAGAACCTGAAATGGAAGAATTTTATTTTGCTTCCTGTCGATGGCAACAATCTCACAATCCAGAACACAAGATTTCACAGAGGGCTTCTTTTATCTGCATAGAGAAAATTACACTAACTTCAATAGAAAGAGTGGCTCTTTCGAATGTTTTCAAAAAGTTAAAGTTACACTAGAAGTCTACCTTGATAAAGCAAGAGCAACATCAGGGTACTTCCCAGTGATTCTTTCACCATTTCTACTGAAAATCTCTAATGTACCATCCTCCATATAATGTATCTACAGTAATTAATTGATGATGAATTTGATAAGCCAATTAAAACATAAAATCATACATAAATAACTTTCATCATATTTGAGTAAGACACTAAAATATCACCTGTGCACGTTGGATCATACTTGTATTCGCAAGTGAACTCGGTGTCTTGGAATTTATTCAGTATTTCACTTACTTCTGTAGTTGGTTTTGCAAACATAGGTGTTATTGGAACACCAAGTGTAAACTTACAAATTTTAGCAAGATTCCACACACCACCACTTAGAAGAGCAGCAACAATATTGTCATATACAGGATGCAGAGAGAATACTTGTTTAACAATCTTCCCAGCCTATAAAGATGAAACCAAGAAACAAGGTTAAAAAACAAATGACTTTAATTTTTTTTACACACATTATAAATTGCTTAAGCCACAAGTAAACCTCTTCTAAAGGAGACTTGATATTTGACGGTGGCTTTGAGTGTTCTTCATTATATACAGCAGCTTGTCCCAAGGCAGCTAAAAGAGTAGTACCCTGAAACCCTAACCGCAAATTTGCCTCAAGTAAACGAGTTAAGTAAAGAGGTTCACAATCTCTTGTTGCTACAAGAAGTGACTTCATATGATTCTTCTTCTTTACATCATTACCTATTCAACCTTCCTGAGATAAATTATTATTCAAACAGTCCCCACTCATCAAACATTGTTTGAGTGAAATCTCATTCAAAAATCTCAATAATGGAATTTTAAAATTACCTTAGCAATTTGTCGAAATGTATTGAAAACCTTGACAACAGTCAATACTCAATAGTTTGGGCTTAGACAACATAGTCTGAGAGAATCTGCTTTCTTTTGCTACATCCCCCAAATCTCCAAGTTTCTATAAATCAAGTAGTGATACAACCTTAGAGCAAGCACATTCCACAAAACAACGATCACAAAAAGATCAACGTATCGTATTCTGCTGCTTAACTTGGGCCACAGTACTACCAAAAGCTTCGGAGATTACCTTAATAATGGACTTTGTACCAATTCCCATATCTAGACCTTGATGAGCAGAGGCAATCTTATTCGCCACAAGATATACCGTAGGAATTAAATAGTCTACTAATATTTAAATTAACTCGACAATCGACATGTATATTCGAACTGCCTTAGTATGAAAATTTAAAAAATGGATCGTTCATGCATTGGAAATCTCTCCCCATTCCTTTTTTTATATATTTTTTTTCATTTCTATTTGATTCTAAAATTTGAAATAACTAATCCTTATTTTTTATATATTTCTCTTCCAATATTTTGAAAAAACTTGCACTATTAATTTTTTCAACGATTGAAATGAACAATTTAAATATTCAAAAGTTTTCAATTTTATCTCCTTTTAAACTCAAATAACTAAAATATTTACGAATAATTTTTTTGATGTTTTATAAGTTATAATAATTTGTATTGTTTGCGCTTTAAAAGATAATGAAGAGACGAAGCAAGTAAAGGAATTAGAGGTTCGACTACAACATATATTATGAACAATAATAATATATAATCCATATGATATGGTCTAGTTTGTCATTAATATTGAAATTCGAGTTTGTCATTAATATTGAAGTTCGAGTGTATATCAGTATTCTTTTGAGATTTTGTATTTTGCTATACCGTTTGTGCAACAGTTTCTACTTTTAAATCTCTTTCTGCTTTTTGTTTCAGATCCCTTAAATTTTTTTAGGTTAAGCTCCTTGTGCAAGATTGATGTTACAGAGTAGTCTGCCACACTGAAGTGTGAAAAACATACATAACTAAAACTATAATAATTATAAATCTATCGTTCGGTACGTGCCATCAAATTTTGCAACCCACGTCTTTGGTCTCTTTTTAGCGGTCGTCTAGAAGAATTGCTCAGTGGATACAAAAAGGTGAAGTCTTCCTTTCCCAATCCTTCGCCTCAACCGGAATCATGGAGATTGGTGGATTTGAATGCGGCGAGGACAACTACCGCCAATGTACGTTTCCATCAAGATCTTAGAATCTTTTACTTCTAATGCAATTTTAATTGCTAACTTAATCATTGATTCTCTTGAATCTAGTTCTCTTATGTTGTCAAGTTTTGTCTCTCCTATCTTATGTTAAACTTTTATGAAACTCCAAATTACTAATGCAATGATTCGTCGCAACTGGTTTACAGAGCCGTATCAAGGGTTTGAGAGATTTAAAGCAAAAAAACCCGTTATATATATATATATATAGTTTTTATACGGTAAAATATATATTATAGCTAAACTTTAACATACTTTTTTTATAATAAAGTAGAGATAATAAACACTATTTTTTTTATCATCTTCTTGCAATTCAAAGAACGAAACAAAAAGAAACATAAAAACAGAGCATATGCTCTAACAGCACCGCAAAGGTATCACAACGGGAAATGGCCCTGGCTTTCTCCAAGAATCCGAGACTGGAGCCAAGCCGGACCACCAATAGAGAGGTAAGAATTGAACCGTCCATCGCGAGTTACACTTTTCGCTATGTCTCTTGCAATGAAGTTTGCTTGAGACGAAGACATAAAAAAAGTGAAACCCTGGACCCCGTCAACGAGGTGATGAATCTGATCCAAGTACCCGCGGTATCTCGGCCACTTACCACTATTTTGTATTGCATCCACTGCAGCAGCAGATTCCATCCAAATCTCACATGAACCAACCTGCAGATCAATTAAACTTCTCAAGACCCAGCAGAGACATCGTAGTTCAGCAGCAAGTCTACAGGCTACCGGCGTGAAAGCTTCTCGAGCGTGAAAAACAACTTCACCAAAATGATCCCGTAGTAACCAACCACCTCCACACATAGACGTTGCGTTACACCATGATGAGAAAAAATTACACTTCACAACTCCGAAAGCAGGCTTGACCCATCGCTTGCCTAGGCCCTGTGGCCCTGCTTGAGCCAATCTAATGTCAGTTGTCTCATTTTCCTGTTGCTTTAACCATAACTCCGTTTCCTCAAGTGCCATGGACAAAAGCACGTTAATATCTCCATGTTTTCCTTCCAAAACTAAGACATTCCTATGCTTCCATAAACCCCATATAATCCATGGAATTGCTAACCGTAGCTTCTCCTCAATATTTACATCCCCCATTAGTTTGAAAAGGTAAGGGAAATTGACGCAAATATTAGTTGAGAAGCCGGCTGAAGGGATGGGAAGTGTACTGATATCCCATACGGCTCTTGCCGTCGAGCAATTAAAAAGAACATGACTTACAGTCTCAGGTTGTTGCACACAGACTCTACAATTCATTGGTATATGAATATCATGTCTGTTTAAACACTCAGCAACTGCCAAAGCTCCCGACAGAGCTCTCCATAGAAACAACTGTATCTTTGGCAGAGTTCTAATTTTCCAAATCTTTGCTTTAAGCTCAACGAGTTATGTGCTCCCCAGGTTCAGTAAACTATCCCCCGGCATTGGTCTTGAGACAAGCCAGTTCCCACTCTTAATTGTATAGTTCCCAGACCTTGTATATGCCCATATAAAATAATCCTTCTTCCCTAAGTTAGCATGGAACGTACAAATTCTAGAAATGTCTGCTGGTGGAATTAACCATTGTAATTTGACCATATTCCAAGACCCATCTTCTTGTAAAAGCTCAGCAATCTTCAGGTTAACATCCATTGATCGCTGTAAATTTATAGGCCTCCTTGGATCATCATCAAAAACCCATTTATCATACCAAACATCAGTATCATTTCCATTACCTATGCCTTTCATCAAACCATTCTCTAATAGTTCTCTACCATATAAAATACTCCGCCATGCATATGACGGTCGATAGCTGTTACTGCCTCTAAAAAGCTCTTCTTAGCATAATATCGACCCTTATAAATCCGAGACAAAAGTGATGTAGGATCTGATAGTAACCTCCAAGCTTGTTTTGCTAAAAGCGCTTGATTAAAATTACTAAGATCACGAAAACCTAGACCACCATCCTCCTTAGATTGATACATCTTCTCCCAAGAAACCCAATGCATTTTGTGTTTATCTTCACACGAGTTCCACCAGAAACTAGACATTGCACTCGTGATCTTATTACATTGGTCTGTTGTTAACTTGAAACAAGACATCGCATACACTGGTCAAGCCATGGCTACAGACTTTAACAAGACCTCTTTGCCTCCCAAAGATAGAGTTTTAGCATAGCAATCACTCAACCGAGACTTCAATTTATCCATGATGTATGCAAGGATCTCTCGCTTAGAACCACTAAAGCATTTAGGCAACCCTAAATACATCCCAGCTCCTCCTTGTTTGGATATACCCATAAACTCTCCAACTAGCGTTCTCATATTCGGTTCCATCTTCTTCCCAAAGGTGATTGAAGATTTTTGAAAATTTATTTCTAGGCCTGACGCATCACCATATAATTTCAAACATCTTTTAATCTCCAATGCTTCCACAAAGTTTGCTTTACACAAAAACAAACTATCGTCTGCAAACAACAAGTGTTGTATTGATGGACATTTTTTAGTTAGCCGCATACCCATTAACTTCTTCCCTTCCTCAGCTCTATTCATTACATGCACCAAAGCTTCCGCACATAGAATAAACAGAAAAGGAGACATAGGGTCCCCTTGCCGAATTCCCCGAGTAGGCTTAATAAACCCATACAAATTACCATTCAGTAGAACATAAAATAACACTGATCTTATATAGCTCATCACCCATTTCGTCCACTTTATATGAAAGCCAAGCTTATGAAATAATTCTTCCAAAAAATCTCACTCAACTCTATCATACGCCTTTGACATATCCGTTTTAATTGCCATAAACTCTTCATCACAATTCGGATTTGTTCTCAAAGCATGCACCATCTCATGTGCAATCAAGATATTGTCTGATATGAGTCTTCCGGATACAAACGCACCTTGAGCCTCATACACAATATCTGGTAAAAACTTCTTTAATCTTGCACTCAGAACCTTAGACACAATCTTATATAAGACGGAACATAGGCTGATAAGTCTCAATTCATTCATTTTCCGCGGATTCTGGACCTTTGGTAACAACACCAACTGGGTAAAATTCCATTCACTAGGCAGTGGATCAGTCTCAAAAAATAATTTTACATCTTTAATGACCTGTTCCCCCACCACAGACCAATAAATTTGAAAAAGACTTCATTCATGCCATCAGCTCCAGGAGCCGGGCTTTTTTAATGTTGAAAGTTGCTCGTTTGATCTCGTCCGACGTCACTGTCTTTACTAGCTCTATATTCATCGCCGAAGTAATCCTTGGTTCTAACCCTTCCAATAACTGTGTCGGATCAGCTGGATTCGACGTTGTAAACATCGCTTGAAAATACCGGACAGCGATATCACCTTTTGTACCCTCCTCAAAATACTATATTCCATCATCATCAATTAATGAAAATATTTTATTTTGAGCTCTTCTTCTTTGAACACTTCCATGGGAAAACTTGGTATTTTGATCCCCATGTGCTAACCAGCTTTCCTTACTTTTTTTGTTTCCAATACTTTTCCTCTTCTCTATATGCATCCTCTAAATCCCACTTTAAATTTTTTAGCAAATATAGATCAGGAAACTGTTTGCTCCCTTCCTCCTCCAAACCCACTCTTAAGGCATTAATATTTGTTTTTGAGTTCGATACAAAACTCTTCTTCCATTTAGAGAGGCCTCTGCGAACGTTAGCTATTCGGTCCAACAAGCTAATCGATCCATCATTCTCTGTCACACACCAGCCCTTTCGAATCACTTCTAATGTCTCCGGCTTACTTGTCCACCTCTTGTCAAACATGAATCTCCCAGACCATGATAAATTTTCATTAGTAAATCTCACTAATGAAGGTCGATGGTCAGACCCAACTCTTTCAAAAAACTCACAATTAACGCGAGGGAATAACTGAAACCACTCAACATTTCTCATTGCTCGATCTAAACAACATTGAACCCATATCTTCTCGCGTTCACCACCCCATGAGAATCTACAGCCGGTACTTGGAATTAATCTCAGCCTACAATCATTGATCATATTTCTAAATGGAAAAAAAGACGCCTCCTCTCGTACCGGACCACCAAGCTTCTCCGAGTTGTCAACTAACTCATTTAGATCTCCCACAACCATCCACGGCTCATCTCTACCAGAGCCAATAAGTGTTAAATTATCCCAAACCACTTGCCTTAAGTGACATGCCGGCTCTCCATATACAAAGGATATAAAGAATTCCAGAGATCCTAGCCTAACTTTCACGTCAATAATCCTCTTATCCGCTTGGAGTACTATCACTGTATCATATCCGGGTCGACAATATGACAATGATCATATCCCAACCCTTGCTGTAAATTCACCAACCGATCACTGGAGTTTTTAGTTTCCAGGAGGAAAAAAAAATTAGAAAAATGAGCACGGCGCATTTCCCTTAAAATCTGAATTGTCAAGTTGCTCCCCATTCCTTGACTGCAAGACCGTTAATGATAAAAATTGTGGAGTTTGACTAAATTAAAATTGATTATGTATAATTAATCATATATTTTATTATTTTAATTAATTTTGACTATATAATTTTTATATTTAAAAATCTAAACAACTTAATTAAAATCTATTTCTTGCACAAAAAACAAATTAAATATTCAATTTACAGTTTTAATAAATTATTCAATAACAGCAAAAAATTCAAAATAATGAAACAACGCAAAGTTTTCTAGTTACTAACTTACTAGTAATCATTGATTATATAGTTCGATAATTGTGAAATAGTGGATATTTTAAAAAAAAAATTTGTCAAAGCTTTTTATATTTCCATTAACTTGAAAGAATCTTACAATTAATTTCATAACAGTTATATTTCTTTCTGCTTTTTTTTTTTGTTTTAAGTCACTTAGTAAAAATTTTTAGGTTAAGCTCCTTGTCTTGCAAGATTAATATTACAGAGTAGTCTGCTACAATGAACTGTGATCAAAAGAACTACATGGATAATGAAATAGCAGAACCAGACTCAAATACTTATTACATGAAGACAACAAAACTGTGAAGAAGAAGAAAAAAAAAACCTATTTTACAAGAAACTAAGAACATACTAGAATTTAATCTTAAACATATCTAACTTCTCTCTGAAGAAGTCAGATGACCAAGCTGTTCTGTAATACTATTTACATTCCTTGAATCCCACCAACATTTCTCACTACGATCTTCAGCTTCATCCTCTTTCCTATCTAATTGAACTTCTCGTTGCTCGGTTGAGCCAGGATTCTCTGTAAAAAACTGTTGCCAGAAGACATCATTCACTCCTGCTACTGAAGGAGCAGGAGGATCAACAACAGTGTTCTGTTCTTTCGAAACATCAGGCTCAGCGTTCATGTCAATGATCCTTGGAGAAGGAGGAGATTTAGGACGTGTATCGATACTTAGCTGTATACAAGAAAGAGGAGGGCTTTCTGGACAAGTAGATGATTCATCCACATCAAGTGTCATCATACTTCTTGATTGTTCCATACTCTCACAAGACTCCGATACAAGATTCTCCCAAATCGCTATTGATGACTCTAACTGTTCCAATTGATGCTCTGTTAACTGTGAAGCCACCGGGCTTGTAGAAGTAGTACCATCCTCTCTTACATCAACACATGCTTGGTTCTCTTCCAACATTGGTTCATCGGGCAAGAACTCGATCCTAGGGAACCTTCTTTTCCTCTCGTTTGTTTCGGGTAGACAAGGCGACAGATTCAAAGCAAGACCTGGTTTTTCCAATACTTGAGAAACAAAAGAAACCATTGTTTTCTGACGTTTCTCCATGTATTGTAACCGATCTTTTAGTTCTTTGACTTGCTTCTCAAACCCTTCTCGTTCCTCCTCTTGTTTATGTAACTCTTCAAGTAACCCTTCTTTCTCTTTTGTCAATCTCTCGATATGATTCCTCATTCTCTGACGTTCTGTATCTGCCAACGGGTTTTGCTGAGCTTGAAGATTTGGTAAAGAGTGGCTATGAACAGGTTTCCGTCTATGAATGTTTTTCATAAGGTTAGGTTGACCTCTTACAAAATCATCATTTGCAAATTCCCATTGCTCAGGATCAGCTTTTCTAAAACCCTAAACACACAGACAACAAAAAACAAATCCAATAAACTAAACCAAACCAAACCAGAAGATTAATCAAAACTACAAAAAGGATTCAAAAACACTTACATATGTGTTGAGTTGGCGTATGAAGCTTGAGAAGTTGTTGTGTTTGAAGAATCTCGGAAGAAGATCTCTAGAAAACTCCGGCGGATTCCAGACGATGAAACTCTTGTTGCTCTGACTCCACGAGACGATTGAATCCGATGAAGAATCATCAACCATCTCATATGTTTTGGTAAGAAAAGGTGGGAGTGAGCTTGAAGAACCTCCATGATTATTCTCATCCATCTCTAAAAACCCCAAACTCACAAAAGCTTAAAGATTAAAGCTTTCAATTCCAAAGAACTAACTATCACTAATTTCGATCAAAAATCTAGAATTCCCTCCAAAAAGATTCGTACTTTCAATAACTCAAACACTGTTTTGTAATAAATTAAAAGCCAATCAAACAAAAGCTTCTAAGAAGCTCTAAACCCTCTCTTTAAATTCAACGAATCTAGATCCCTTTTAGCATTTAAAATCTCACCTAATTCAGGAAAATGAAATAAACCCTCTTTGCTTCTCGAACCCAAAAAAAAGCTTCTCGACTTGGGTATTTATTCAGACACAGAATTTCAAACAGTTATGATTTGTCTTCTTCTGTATGTAAACCATTATTGCTACGAAAAAATATCAAAGATATTAATCAGACTCTGTGGAAGAGAAGACCAAAGAAAAGTAAACGAGTGGATTGACCCGGTGGTGATGAACGAAGAAATCGTCAAAAGCTTGAGTCGTCTTTGATTGATGTTAAAATTAAAACGCGTAACCGTGAACAAACAAAAATAAAAACGAATTATAATTTTTAGCTTTTGATTCCAAAAAGGTTATGAAGCGAATGGCAACAGAACAGCTGTTTACAAAAAGATTGGGTTTGGTGGAATTTTTTTTTTTTTTTTTTCAACTTACCCCATGTGAGAATGAGAGAGCTGTTTTTTTTTTAATTAATAATTATATATAAAATTTGCTTAATAGTCAATGAATCTAACAGAACAAAAAAAAATCATAACAGATCTTGGTTGTGTATGTAGAAACATTTATTAACGTAAGAAAATTCGTTATCTTTTTGGGATTTTTATAACTGTAGAAAGTCTTTGATATTTTTTGGGGGGCATAGAATTGGAAGGTCTTGTTTGAATATTCAAATGTGATGGCATTTGGTAAGCTAATGTGACTATCATGCCTTTCTTTTTTTTAACTTCAGAAATTTGTTTTTCATAATTCTGATGAACATATAATAATCATGGAAAAACTTAATTGTAAGCCAAATTGGAGAAATCTATCATCTATGTGTCTATGTGGTCATTGGTTGTTGAGGAAAATAACTCTTTAATATGTGGAAAATATGAGATTTAATGTAATTTTACTTTTTATATTGTTTTTGAAAAGGTTTTGCAATCTTCACGTTTCAAAGATCTGATTGCGAGTGAAGAAATTGTGGTTGAAATTTACAAAAGCGTCAGATTTTTCCTCACTACTAAATTTGCAATTTTGCATTATGTGAAAAAATTAGGTAAATTGTTCTCATCATTTATAAGTTTAAGAAAATATATATTTGAACTCCTAATATTACAGCATCACCTAAATCTAATACAACAGTGGTTAATTGGTACTACTCATAGTGATTAAAATTGAACAAGCTGTCCAGCGATGAACCAAATTTTTAAACACAAACGGTTAAAATTTACAGTTTGGATAAAATAATTGAAAAAAGTTTAGATTTTACAACTGCATCTTACTATAAACAACCTCTTTGATATACGGATGTTTAAGTACATATATTCAAGTTATTTAAAATTTTATTCTAATTATCCATAGTGTCATACTTACTTTTATAACTAAAAAACGTTTATAGCATTTCAAAAAATATTTTTGTTAATTCTTTATATTAATCAAGAAGTTATGGGGTATAATTGGCTCATAATCTCCCTTGCCCCAAACCAGCTTTTAGTAATGTTTGTTAATTTTTACACTAAATTAGTTTACTACTCAAATTGTGTTTTTAGTATTTACTTGACTCTACCAAATCATATTCTAAATTATCTTACATGACTTTTAAGTGCATGATCGTTTACTCTGACGATCTTAATCGTACGAAAATTTAGTTGCCAATTAGAAATGTTCTTCCCTGACTTTTATATATGTAGAGCATACGTACGTGCTTAGTTCACTGTCCCCGTCATCGCTATAGTCCAATGCCAATACCAAAATATAATATTAACATCCAATAAGACAAATGATAGTAATCAAAAAAATCAATAATTTGTTAAACTCAGTAGTTATTATAATCGTAAAACAAACAAAACTCATCTATAAGTTCAGGATTACTCTGCTTCTATAAATCGTAGAAAACCAACATGTAACCGCAATTACGTAAAAATGTTAAAACATGTAACATAAAGTGATGAGAAACTTATACAGGGAGCTAATAAAAGGAAATTATTTAATAAGGATTAAATATGTTGTTTCAACTTTGGCCAGTCGGATGAAGTGTCTCTCCTTCATAAATCATAACTCATATTATCAAAGTCATTACTAGAGTCGAATCCGCGGTAGATCGCGGGTCAATGTTTTCTTAATCATTGTAACAAATATTTATATTTTGTGTTCAATTTTCCAGATAATTTATAAATTTTTAGATTTTATTCGTTTAGTTTTTAAAATTATTTTTCTTTTACTTATATGTAATTTAACTTCACTAAATTATAAAGTGTTAGAGTTGTTAGTAAGTTGACATATATACCGATTTTTTTGTTGTTGTAAGTAGTTTTTATGTCCAACTCTGCTTTGCTATGTCCAACGGGTTAGCGAGTTACCCCGTAGATTTTATTCTTATAATTTAAATAAATAAAATATTTTTGAAAATTAAAATTAACAACATTTTAAATAGAATTATTTTTAATAATTTCTTTTTCTAAATATTCTAATTTTATACATAAACTCTTTATATTTTTCAAATAAATCATAGATTATATTTCATCAACTATATACAATTATTTATTTATATATATATATAATTTATTTATTTTTATTTAAAATTGGTAGTATGCGGACCGACCTAACCAATCCGTGGATAAATCTCGCTAAATCTATGGTCCACTATGGGTTTGTCCATGATGTCCACTTTTAATGGGCATAAAATTGTATGTCCATCTCCCTATGATGGATTTACTTGTACTTATCCCGAGAGTCACCGACCCGATTTGACATCTACCGATGCGGAATGTTGAACACACACTATTGAATAATATATGTTTATTAAAATTTGAATCACAACATATGTAGAAAAAAATATGAAATTTTATTAATTTTATGTATTATATAATAATTCAAAATAATTTAAAAATAAGATCAAACAAAGATGATAGAATAATTATAATTTATACTATTAAAATCTTAATATTAGATAAGGAAATGATTATAAAGAATTAATTTATTATTTATTATTTATGTAGAAATAAGAAAAATAAAGAAACTAAATATGAGAGTGATTGGACACATGTATAAGTACTTGTTGTTTGGATATATGGATATTTTTTGTATTTTAATTTAATAGTATAGAGATAATATTTAAAATTTCTTATAAAATTTTTTAGTCGAGGTCATCGACTCAGTAATTTATGTCCATTTTTAAAAATTTAAATCATAACATATATAAAAATCTAAAATTTTATTAACTATATATATTATATAATAATTTAAAAATAAGATCAATTTTTTTGACATATTACATAACGTGTGTATAGTTGATATACATACATATTTTCATATAACACATATATAGACATAAAGGCAAGTGTGGATTGTACTATACAGTAAAAACTCTATAAATTAATAATGTTGGAGTTATAATATTTTATTAATTTATAATAATATTAATTTATAGTATAAAATAATATTATTAATTTATAGAGAATTTTGTTAAAATAAAAATATATAAATTAAAAAAATTTGATCTAAATAAAATTAATGTTTTGGATGTTATAAATTTTAATAGTTTTTGATTTGAAAGATTAAAATTTAAAAGAAAATCAGATTAATAAATAACAAAGATTATAGATGAATTCACTTATATAAACGATTAACATAAATTTAAATTTATGATTAGTGACCTCAATTGTTGTATTTAAACAGTCTATACGACTATTGAAATAAATATTATGCATATTTAGAATTTAAAAACTTATAAAAAAATTTGTTTATTTTTATGACAAATTTATATACGTTATAACAATATAAGATAGTTTAAAATACAACCTAATATTTTCTTATATAAAAAAAGTTAGTGATGAGTTCTAACCGAAATTCATTTAAAAGAAATACTAAAAGTATATTATATATATATGTGTGTAAATTTATATGATTATTAATTTATGTTATTAATGGGACCATATATTTATATAGAGATTCTAAAAAAATTATTATCTTATTAAATTTTGTTAATTTTTACATCGGTCTAACTTGGAACGAGTAAATTTTATTATTTTATAATGTTTATTAATTTATCGAGTATTAATTTATAGAGGTTTGACTGTATTTATTTAGTGTCAGATAATTTAAGGAGTGGGTAGGTAAAACAAAAAAAATGCGTTCATTAGAAGAAATTTAGAAACATAGGTGCTGATATCACGAACAAATCTTATGTATGTTTTTTAAATATATAGTAGTTGTACGAATATTTTTTGTTTGGGTAACTAACAGATGGTACGAGTGTGGTATAATAATTTCAAAGAATAACTAATTTATTCTAATTCTAATTACTTAGACTAAATAAAAAGTTATTAATGAAAAAGAGCAATTGAGTCACGAGTAATGACAAGTGGATGGGAAGATCGGGAGCATCACGTGACCCACCTGATTTAACGGTCATGATTGGATATAAAACTATTTGTGGTCCCCAATCTATAATAAAGGTTGTGACCTGTCACATTCCTTAAGATGCCGCAGTATCTGCCACAATTAATTAGTTTAGCTAAATGCCTAAATCTAGATTAGTAACATAATATGTTTTTTATTCATAGTCCCTCTTGGATGTGGATAGTCCATAGTTGGAAAAATGCTGTCATTGGATAAAAGAATAAAAATACATTGATATATATAGTCATTATAGAAGCTAGATTTATTATATACAAAACTAGACATTATGTTGACACAAAGAAAAAATATTACAGAAAGCAGCTTGATATTCTTGACTTTTAATTTCGAATCAAAGAGTTAAATTTCCAAAGGAAACAAAAATAAACCTAAGAAATTCTTCATACAAAAACGACGTCGTTGTAGTCAAACATATTTTCTATTTTCTTCTTCTTTATTAAAAAAAGCCTGAGCACGTGTTAACACATAAAGATGCATACTTGTAAATTACAATATACGTTAAGGGTAATTTCGTCTTATCATTACCGACCTCCCCTTTTTTCTTCATTTATTATTTACTTACCAGAAAAAACTCAAAACCAGAAATTCCCAAAAAGAACAAAAAACAAACAAAAGCGCGAAATTAGTTTTCACCGGCGAGTTTTTTTGTTTTATTCTCTCTACGAACTAACAAAAGCGACACCGGTTTTTGAATTCCGGTGATCTGAGAATGACGTCAGGGACTAGAACACCGACTTGGAAAGAGAGAGAGAACAACAAACGTCGAGAACGGCGAAGACGCGCGATTGCGGCGAAGATCTTCACCGGACTTCGGATTCATGGAAACTTCAAGCTCCCAAAACACTGCGATAACAACGAAGTTCTTAAAGCTCTCTGCAATGAAGCTGGTTGGACCGTTGAAGAAGACGGAACTACTTACCGCAAGGTAAAAAAAAAAAACTCGATCTTAATAATATCTTTTAATCATTCTTTTTTTTCGTTTTGTAATTTCTTTGAAACTGTGAATAGATCTGAGCTTTTCGATGTTGGGAGAGAAAACGTAAATATTAATTTCATTATATTTTTATTAGCTAATGTAAATCGGACGGTTGAGATTTAATATTTGACTAGTTTAGTCGTCATTTCAAACGACAGATCAAAACCGTTCCGATGAACTGAAACAACAAAAGCATGAAAATGTCGTAAGATTTGCTGATGTGTTTAGACGATTACACACTCTCTGTTCACTTTCGGATAGAGAATATGCCTAATTACTAAACTATCCTTAATTAATCACACGGTCTTGGAAGAATTTGTCTGGGTATTATAGTCATTTTAAGGATCAATTCGTTTTTTTCTTCTTCTTGTGAGGTAATATTAAAATGTAGCTTTATTTATATATATTTTGCTTTGATAAATTTTTATTTTTGTGTTTTTCTTTGATTACCTTTTGCTTTGGTTAAAAACTTTAGGACACGTCTGTTTCACGAAACTGCCATTGGTAATGGGTTGGATGGATTCTTTAGTACAACGATCGAGGAAGACTTTTTTTTTTCTCCTTTTCTTTTTTTTTTTTGTTCACATGGTTTTTTTTCTTTCTTTTCAGACTGACGCTTTCTCTGAAATTCCAATTTTTCCTTTTTTTTGAATCATAAATTTCTTTTTGACAAATTTCTTTCTTTTTTCTGCTTATGTTCTCACACTTACAGTTCCTTCCATTTTGTTAGATTGACATCAAAATAAGTTAATTTATTTACTTTTTACATATGTAGCTGTGGGTTTAGTAATTACCAGGAGTAATTCTTAAGAAAATAAAATAAAGACTTGGATTCTTGACCCGTGTGATTCAATAATTTTCATGAGTGTTTGTTATCGTCTGATAAATACGTATTCATTATATTAATTGTCTTAATTCTCATTTACCGAGTCAATTTGTGAGACTATGGAAATGATTTTCCTTTTGCCAAGATCTAATGATGATGTTTGGATTTTGTTTGTGTGGGGGGAAGAATAAAATGAAATTATTCATTGTTTGACCTTAAAAATGCTAAAGAAAATCATTGTTCTTTACTTCTTTTTGTGTGTTCTTTAGCTGCATTTGGATTTTCAATTATCAATCATAATGTCATCTTGTTTGTTCTCACCAGCTTTTGCATTTCGTAAAAAAATAACATTTTAAATTCACTTTTAGTGAGATATTCTCAAACCATTAACAAAGATTGTTCTTTGACCATTATATAGTAAGATACCAAAGAAAATCATTGTTTTTTACCTTTTTTCGTATGTACATTTCGATTTTCAACTATCAATCATAGTGATAGTGTCATCTTGTTTATGCTCACCAGCTTTTACATTTCGTGGAAAATAAAATATAAAAAAAAAACATTTTAAGCTCTCTATTATGTTATTAATCCATTAGCAAAGATTGTTCTTTTGAGATATTCTCGATCCATTAGCAAAGATTGTTCTTTGACCATTATAAAACCAAACAAAATCATTGTTCTTTACTTTTTTCCTTGGTGCATTGGGATTTTCAATTATCAATCATAATGTCATTTTATTCGTTTCTCACCAGCTTTTGCATTTCGTAAAAAGAAAAAAACATATTAAGCTAATCAATCCACTAGCAAAATATTGCTCTTTTGAGAAATTTTCATCTTGAAATGAAATGTTTTGGTTATATGTTTGTTGTATTTCTTACACTTTTTGCATAAACTCATGTGTAGGGATGCAAACCAATGGATAGAATGGAACTCATGAATGGTTCAACTTCAGCGAGTCCATGTTCATCGTATCAACATAGCCCTCGTGCTTCCTACAATCCAAGCCCTTCATCTTCGTCATTCCCAAGTCCTACAAACCCATTTGGTGATGCTAACTCACTAATCCCTTGGCTCAAGAACCTCTCTTCAAACTCACCTTCCAAGCTTCCATTCTTCCACGGAAACTCGATAAGCGCCCCCGTGACTCCACCATTGGCTCGAAGCCGTACTCATGATCAAGTAACCATCCCTGACTCTGGATGGCTCTCAGGAATGCAAACTCCACAGAGTGGACCATCTTCTCCTACTTTCAGCTTAGTTTCAAGAAACCCGTTTTTCGACAAAGAGGCTTTTAAAATGGGAGATTGTAATTCACCAATGTGGACTCCTGGACAAAGTGGAAATTGCTCTCCAGTTATTCCTGCTGGTGTTGATCAAACCTCTGATGTGCCAATGGCTGATGGAATGGCTGCTGAGTTTGCGTTTGGTTGTAACGCAATATCTGCGATTGGAATGGTGAAGCCTTGGGAAGGAGAAAGGATCCATGGAGAATGTGTTTCAGATGATTTAGAACTTACACTTGGAAACTCAAGAACCAAATGATGATTTCAGAGAAGAATCAATGTCGTTTGATATATCAATCAACTCTCAATGTCGTTTAATTCTTTTTTTTTCGATCTTTTTTTGTCTGTTTTTTTTTCAGTGTGATCTTGAAAGGTGATTGAGAGGGGAAAAAAAGGGGGAAAAAAAAGAAAGGAAGAAGAACATTTTGAGCTTTTTTTTTTTTTTTTGGCTTTTGACTAAAGTTGTAGTTAGAATCTATTTTTATCTCTCGAAGCTTTCTTTTTTTATTATTTGTGGAAATTCGATTTGAGATTAGTATTGTTATTAATAGAGTGATGATTCATATAAAATATTGAAGCGAAATTGGACTTTTAATAACATTTTGAACGTGAGAAAAATATCAGTAATCTATGGTTGAAAATTTGGTATTATTACATATAGAAGATAATAATAATAGATCACGTTGAAAGATCAAAGATATGTCCAAAAAGTCGTACGTAACCCAATATAAAAGTGGAAAGTCAAGGAACCAATGACGACCACATGTGATTTGATATTTTTAATTAACGTACGTTAAACGCGACAATATGATTTTAGTTAGACCGCAAGTACTTTGACCTAGTTATTGCACGAATAATAATATGAGTTGTGGATTCAGTTTAAGTTCTTGATCGGCTAAATATGTGATATGGGCCTAATTGGGTCATATGACTGCACTGTTGTCTTGGTAAGTGTTTTAAATCTTATAAGTTATAAGTTATATAACCAACCTATAAACAACAAGTGTTTTATAGGTAAGTCTCAAAAATGAAACTGTGAAGGGCTTTGATGTGCGTCAAGCCTCAACTTCAACCTCTGATTTAAATCACTCTCGAAGCACATAACAAACCAGTCATTTCGTAGTGTAATGGCTATTTTGTTGTTTTCTCCATAAAAAAATGGCTTATTATTATTTGTGGCTCAGTGTTTCATCACAAAAGCAAATTAGTTTTGTGGATCTAGCCTAGAGCTGTCAAATAGTGTCGTCCGCGCCCGCCTGGACACGCCCGTCTATGCCCACCGCCTTCTCCGACCGCCGCGGGTCCGCCCGCCAAGGACCGCAGACAGAAAACCTCATGGCCATACCCGCCCCGCAAAACCTAGCGGGTAAGCGGGTCGGCCCGCGGGCATCTTAAATGGTTAGATCCGTTAGCTCTTTCGTCTTTGATTTATGTTCTTGTTAATTTTTTGCTTCTTGTTCTTGTTAGTTCTTCGATTCTTGTTCTTGTTTAGCTTCTTGTTCGGTTAGATTTGCTTCTTGTTCGGTTAGATCTTCGATCGATTGAAGTTAATTGATGCTATCTAGCTTTGAATTTTCTTGAGTCTTGAAGTTAATTGTGTTTATTTATTGTTATATTTGTTGTTATCCAGCTCTTTCCCTTTCTCACTAAAGCCGCTCTGCTGCCTCTGTTTCCTCCACTTCTTAACAGACTCAATATCATCATTCTTCTGCTTCGCAAGTTCCTTCATCCTCTGAGACTGTACTTCCTTAGCCATTCTCTTATTATCCCTAGCCTTCGTCCTCTTTTCAGACTCCTCAATCTGTTTCTTCTCATGTAAAAGTCGAGACTTCACTTTCTCCATATGAGTATCAGATTTCACCATCTCTGCATAGTAATCCGAGTATCAGAGTTCTGTATCTTTATCGATTGAACAAGATTTGTTGTAGTTATCTTTATTCTTTAACTTTGAAATTGATTTTAATGTTCTGTATCTTTATCTTTAGGCTCTAGCATTAAAGATTGGGTTTTTTACATCATTCCTCACTTTTGATTCAAGTTTGTTTTGAAAACAAGTTTCATGTACACAATCTCCCTCAAGAATAATATCAAGAAAATGAACTTGAAGAAATGCGTCAGAGGCTTGGAGCAAAGAAATTGCTGGTGGACAAGACATCAATTGCTTGCAAAGTTATTGAGCAGGATGTTAAAAAGAAAGAGGATAATCTCAGTACAGAAGTCAGATATTTGTTAGTTGGTGGCACAACCCTTTCCATCGCTAAAAGCAAATTGCAAGTATTAATTACCTCATTCAATGCAAAGGGGTTTTCTTAGGAAGCAAAATGAATCACCTTTTAAGCATTTACATTTCTGTTGGGACTATTAGCTATTTCAAATTAGGTGTTTCACGTATTATTTTGTTTCCCAATGTTCCCTTGGCCCCTTCTTTGATAGGCTTCCAGTTTTGATTTCTATTTGCATTTTTTACGACTTAAGTTTTCTTCATTCAACTGTCTTTTTGTTCATTTATGAGTAAATGCTTTGATGACAGTGGCCTTAAGAAGGCAAACTAAATTTTCTGCAGTATATTTTTCATGTTATGACCAATTGGCGAATGATTGAATCAATAGATCCTCTATTTTAGCTTATTTTGTTTCTGTTATAGGAGTCAAACTGCCAACTACAAGGAGACAGTGGTCATGCACATCTAAAGTTTGTAACGAATAAGCTGAAAAAGATGCAGCAGTTCATGATATCTCAAGTTTCATTTATCTATCCCTTGAAGATTGAGGCTGGACAAAGTTGGTTTGCCATAATTCGACTTCTAGCTAATGTATAAATGCATAACTCTATGCTGCTTTTCTTTATTATAAGCTTCTCTGCCGATACTTAGTGATTGTTTAATTGATGTTTGCTATTGCAGCCTGCTTCTATACGTCCAATATCAGAGCCTGGTCCTGATGCATTGTTGGAGCCTATGACAGTTGAGGAATTTGCAGAAAGCTTAGCTAAAAATAAAATAACCATAAAACCTCTTCTACTTGATCAGGTTCAGAGTTCAATTCTTGTTTTTTTTCTTACTTTTATGCATCTTTCAGGTCTTTCTTATCCTTACCACTTATCACAATAACTAGAACTTGGTTATATGACATTCAAAGCCTGCAATAACTAGAAAACTGCTTTGATAGTTTTTCAGGATATGACGTGTAAGTGTGGTTTAATTAGTGTTGTGATTTTTTGGGTGTAAAAATTTAACGAATGCATGTAGAAAGCTTGAGAAAAGTATGTTGTAGTTGACATAGAATTGATTGAATGATATATGGATTTTCTCATGATTTGATCGATTTATCCTTCTCAATACAGATTTAGTAACTTTACTTACCATTACAACTTCAATATGGCTGTGATCTGTGATCGATTTTGTGTGAGTGTGAAGCTATGATGGATGAATGATGATTGCGAGATTGTCGTTTGATGTTGAATTATGATTTCTAAAAGCTCTGATTCTGTTTTTTGTGTCTAATCGTGACTTATGTAGTTATGTTTCTTGTAAAGAAAATAAACAATCACGTTAATTTTTTTTTCTAGGATTTAAGAGTCAAACCTCTACAAAAGAAGTTTGACTTTTAAGCATGTAGAAAGCCTCTAAAAGAGAAGCTTCAAGATGCGGTCAGCCCGCGCCATGAATCCATAGCGGGTAAGCCGGAAAACCATTCGCCGGGTCTTGGCCGCATTAGGCCTACTTCATGGACATTTTTTAATTTGTCGCGCATAATACACATTTTGGTATGCCATGGCATTATTATGACATCTAATCTAGCCCACTTAAAGTAAACCAGCAATTTAGAAAAGTTCATGAATCCACAGTTTGTTTATACAAGTCGTTAACGTCGAGGTTTTACTTAATTACATTTTTCACAGTTTTAAGGTTTTCTATGCAACATTTAAAAATTCAAGGCTTGTAACATAATATTTAAATAGTTTTGGGGCTTTTTTTAATGCTTCCCCAAATTTGTTTCTTCTTCTTCTTCTTCTTGCTCGGCGCCGTTAAACCCTTCGACCTACAAAATTGAACCTTTTTTTTCTTAACTTTGTTTGTTGTTCATCTTCCTTCTGCGCCGCTTTCATCTAAACGTAAGTTCTTTTTGTTTCCTTCAAAAATCTTTAAGAGTTTTACGAAAGCAATCGAATTTATATGTTCCCGGTTTTCTATCGCCGACGATATCTCTTTCGTCCGGCGAAGCTAATATAATCCGCCGCGAATCCTGATTGATTGCAGAATCTAAGCTCCGGCTGTTGTCTATTTTTCCCTACTTGTTCATATTTTCTCCGATTAAAAATGTGATTTTTTAATCTCTGTTCAATTCGAATTCAGTGCTTGGGTTTACTCTTTATTTTAATTTTTGATTTTTGCAAATGAAATTTCATTGGTTTTGTGCCATTTGCAGAATGATAACTGCAGTATCATGGATTCCAAAAGGGAATCTAAAAGCAGTTCCTGATGTTGCTGAACCTCCTTCAAAGGAAGAAATCAAAGAGCTTATTGAGAGTGGAGCTTTCCAGAGAAGGTGAAATTTTGTTTTTTTTTTTTGTTTGTTTAATATTGTTCTTGTTTCTCTAATTTAGGATATGTGAAGATTATGATATGAAATTTGGTTGTATTGTATAGCGTGGATGGTAGTAATGAGGATGAAGAAGAGATTGAAGAAGATGGAAATCAGATTAGTGAAGTTGACCATGCTAAGGCTGTAGCAGAAGCTTTTGGTAAATCTTCCAAAAGCAATAGTGCTTCTTCTTCAATGGAGGTTGATGCGGTTGCTGATGGATTGAAAGAACTCGACATGGATAATTATGATGAAGAGGATGATGGTACGTTTAGCTCATTCCACTTTAGTAGGCTTTTTGGTGTTTGTTCTGCAAATATACAAGTGAAATGTTGTATGTTTCATATGTAAAGTTACCTTTTTTTTGGTTGTGATTGACTCAGGAGTTGAACTCTTTAGCTCTGGGCTTGGGGATCTTTACTATCCAAGTAATGAGATGGATCCATATCTGAAAGATGTTGATGTAAGCCATTTACCTATTTCTATTTACATTGAACCTTATCGTCGTTAGAATGTTTTTGTATACAGTATAAATGTTTGGTCTTTATAGGATGATGAGGATGAAGAGGATATTGATGACACGACAATCAAGCCAACTGATTCAGTGATTATCTGCGCTAGGAATGAAGATGAAGTCAGTCATCTAGAGGTATGGTCAATCCTTCTCGCTCTGTAGGTTAAATGCTTACATTGGGGCTCATAAGAAAGATATATATATATGACCAGGTTTATGTATACGAGGAATCAGCTGGTTCTCCAAATTTGTATGTTCATCATCACATAATTATACCGGAATTTCCTTTGTGTACTGCATGGATTGATTGTCCTCTTAAAGGAGGGGAAAAAGGTTAGTGTACACTCTAACGATTCATCTGAAGCGGGATTCTTCATTCTTGATATAGATAAAATGACATTTTTACTCTGTTTTTTTCCCTTGGAATTGGCAGGGAATTTCGTAGCTATTGGTTCAAAGGATTCACCGACAATAGAAATCTGGGATCTTGACGTTGTATGTAGAAGTAACTCACTTTGTATTTATGTTTGCTTTAATCAAATCATGAGTCTATTGATAAGGTTACTATAATGCTTTAGAGGGACGAGGTGCTACCTTTTGTTCAACTAGGAGGAATAGAGGAGATGAAGATAATTACAAAAGAGAAGAAGAAGAAAGATAAGAGTAAGAAAAAGAAGAGTGTGAAAAAGGTGTGCGCATCAAACTCCTCTGTTATACTTCTTCTAGATTTCATGGAAAGTTTTTATGTATCCGTTAAGTTAATTTTTTTGGTCTCTGTATTTTTCTTTATAGATATACAAAGAAGGTAGCCATACTGATTCAGTACTTGGTCTTGCTTGGAACAAGGAGTTTCGGTATGTTTAAGCGTACTAGTTCCACAACAGAAAGTTTTTTTCCCGGTTTGCTTTCTAGGCGTGACTAATTTTCTTTTGATTTATTGGGATAAAAGAAATTTACTTGCTAGCGTTAGTGCGGACAAAAAAGTTAAGGTTTGGGATATAGCTACTGGAACATGTAAGATTACTATGGAGCATCACACAAAGGAGGTATGAACAAGGTTCATAGAATGAGAACTTCCTTAATTCTATGGCATTCTCATGGTTTATTTTTTGTATGGTTCACAGGTTCAAGCGGTTGCTTGGAACCATTATGCTCCAGAAGTGCTTCTGAGTGGATCGTTTGATCAAACTGTTGTATTGGTATTCACTTTTTACCATGTTTTTATTTCGTTTGTTCCATTCTTTTACTTCAAACAGTTGTCATTTATATTGGTTTGTGTATGATGCTGCAGAAAGACGTAAGACAACCTTCACACTCGGGTTTCAAATGGTCTGTCATGTCTGATGTTGAAAGCTTAACCTGGGATCCGCATTGCGAACACTCCTTTGTGGTGCGTTACATTTTCCCTTTTCTTTTGATAGACGAATGAGCGGTTTAAAGACATTTTCAATGAATCGTTTTGTTGCTTTCTTTCCCTCTTCAGGTGAGTCTCGAAGATGGAACCGTGAAAGGGTTTGATATACGTGCTGCAAAGTCAGGTTCAAATTCTGATTTAAAACCAAGTTTCACTATCCAAGCGCATGACCAAGACAAAGGAGTCTCCTCCATTGCATACAACACTTCTGCATCCAATGTAAATCTCTTTCTCTCATTTACGTCCTTATAGCATTGCTTATTCTTGTTTGTTAATAAGTTCTCACCATTTATGAACTGCAATTAACAGCTTTTGGCTACGGGGTCTATGGATAAAACGGTAAAACTTTGGGATCTTTCAAACAATGAGCCTTCATGCATTGCTTCACACACACCAAAAGCTGTAAGAACCAATCAACATAAATCTTCTTTTCTCTTATTAGTTTCGTCTTCTTCATTACTAACCATTTCAAACCTTTGTTAATCATAAATCACCAGGGAGCTGTTTTCTCCATTTCCTTCTCCGTGGACAACCCTTTCTTGCTCGCTATTGGTGGCTCAAAGGGAGAGTTACATGTGAGTGGAAATTAGATACAAGAAACTCAATCATGTAGTTGGACCAAATCATTGTTATTAGGAAATATTAACTTATCTTGTGCTTTATATTTTTGCAGGTTTGGGATACAATGTTGGACGCTAATGTGTCTCGCAAATATGGGAGCAATCGATCTTGAAAAAGACCCACAAGGATCACTTGTTTCTTCGAAGCTGTGATGGTCGTTAGATTTGATCACAGTCGTGCCAAATTTTTGCAGTTTCTTTTCAGTCACTCTTTAGGTTTGTTTTATCTCCTATGATTATGGTTAATCGTGTGAGGGTGTGAGTTTATATGTTGGATTCTTAAAAGATTGGCTGAGTCTTTTTCAAATTATCAGGAAGCTCTAAGTTTATATCATCATCACATGCTCACATATGCATCGAGTTCATGAGTTCTAATATGATGTAAACTACCATTTCCAATTGTTGTATCTTAAAAGAATTTTGCTATGTATTAAGAAATTTCTTTTGACAATTTTAATTTGTGATATAAAAGAAAATTCAAACTATATATATAAGAAACTCAATGAACGCATTAAAAAGGGACATCACAACAATAAAAACCCGTCATGCTTCAACCTGCAGCCAAGCTATAGTTATAAATTTAATAGTTGAAGAACACGACGAATAGATTAGGGAACCGTGTGATTAGTTAACGGTTATGCTAACGACTTTTACGACAGTATGTAATAAATTTCAACACAGGAAAAAAACACAAATGTCTAGTAAATAAAGTCTGTCTGCCACAAAACATATGAAATCTTAACTACTTCTACCTTTATGACTTAAGAGTCAAAAGCCATAGATCGTAACAAAATCCCGATTCGTATCATTTGAAGTCAAGTCACTTTTTTTGGTTAATCAAATATAGCAATGCAAAAAAAAATCATATGAATCAATACTTTTAACTCTCAAGGAAGAGACTAATCCACGCAACAATGTATCTATACATATTTGATCGTGAGTCTATTAATTATCTAATATTGTTTTCAATGTCGTATCTTTCAAAATTATACAAGCATTCCGCATTTTTATTGGGAACAAATAAAGTCTTTTTAAGTAACTCAGATTTTTTTTTGTAGTATTGATTTTTTTAGCTAAAACATGTATACAAAGTACTATAAAATCTTTTCGAATATGTTTAAGAACTTGATTTTATATCTATTTGATGAGTTACAACTCAAATAACAATCGATTTTAAATTAACAATCAAATAAAGTAATAAGCACTGATTTTCAAAACGAAACCATTTTTTCTAAAGCCACTTGTAAAAGTCACATGGGAATGGGATCTTTGTTGAATGTAAATGTAAATCGTAGGAGGTTAGAGAATCTGTGCATGCGCATTGGGAAAAAAATTGTAACCGTCCAAGTCACTTCTTTAAAGTACAAATTTTAGTTATGGTTCATCATTAAATTCATAATTGTAACAAGTCTTTAAATATTGTTAAAAAATTTCATATTATTTAATTGAAACGTTCAAATTCGATGGACGTATTAGTCAAAGTCCATGTTTTAAAGAAACTTCTGCATTATGTCAATAACAATATTATTGATTATCTACTCGACCACAGCATCATGATTGGTCTGTGCAAATCGTGATATATATGGTTAAATATTATTGTAATTTCTGTGACATAATTATTATGAAATCAACACGACATCATTCAATAGATTATTCCTTCTCTTCTTAATCTCGTCGCTTAAAATTCCGTTGATCTGACGACATTTCCTCATTGAAGCTTTTGTTGTCACATATATCAGCAGAAAATGGTTTTACAGTTGTCAAAACATCGTTGGAACCAAGTGGTGGTATCTCAGTGGCTTGAGGTTGGGTATGTGTCTGCTTTGAAATCCGGATTCGAATCTATTTGACCACCCAACTCACAGCGAAACTATGCAAAAAAAAAACTGGATCTAAGGGAGATTAATTTGGACATAAGGCCCAGAGAAACTTCTGGATTATCAAAAAAAAAAAAAAAAAAAAATGGTTGTATAGTTGTATTAATTCATACTGTAATATCCCCATGTATTTTTAACTGTTTAGCAATGATATATTGATAATGATCATATGAATATCATATATAATTGGGGAAAATACTATAAAAAAAACTTTCAACTTTATAACTTTTTCCAACTAAAACTTCCAACTATTTGTGTTTCCAAAACAAACTTCCAAATTGACAAATTTTTCTAACAAAAACCTTAAACTATTTTTGTTTCCAAAACAAACCTCCAAATATAAAGTTTTGCTTAGTTAAATCTTCAATTTCCCAATCTTGATTTTCAACGAATGTTAATTGACGGTCAACGATAACTCCATAAACACAGTAAACACATCTTAAGTATTTGTTAATTTTTTTTAGTTTCGAATAAAAATCCTAGATGAAAAAACTCAGTCATGAGTCTGATTGAGGGTTAACTGACAGTCAACGATAACTCCAGTTAACACAGCAAACGCATGTTAACTCTGTCAATTTCGAATATGAACCTTAGATGAATAAATCAATTTTCTGTAGTTGTAAACTCATTTTCTTCTTAATAAATAACTAAATAACAACAAAAAATACGTTAAAATGGACAAACATAGTTAACAAATAGTTAACGGAAGTTATCGTTGATTGTTAGTAAACTCTCAATAAAACTCAATATTAATGGGAACTTGAGGGTTTAAATAAGCAAAAATTTATACTTAGAAGTTTGTTTTGGAAACAAAAATAGTTTGAGATTTTTGTTGAAAATTTTTATCAACTTGAAGGTTTGTTTTAGAAACACAAATAGTTTGAGGTTTTAGTTGGAAAAAATTGTAAAGTTGAAATTTTTTTTATAGTATTTTAATATAATTATAATTTGAGCTGTCTAGTTCCAAAAGTTTTAAATTAAAGAAATTTAGTATATCTTGAATATTTTAGTTACTAAACATGTGACTAGAATTTAAATCGAACAAACAATATTAATAATAATGATTTGCCCCGTGATCCGTGGTAGCTGGCCGGCTGCCTCATGACCATTTTGGAGTTAATATATAGTAACAAGTTTGTATTCCGGAGTTAAGACATCTCTTCCCTTCTCATAGGAACACAATAAGTCAAAATATGTTATTTGATTTATTGATACAAAGTTCAAGTATGTCCGAAATATCTAATTTGAGGGGATGGGTGGAAATAAAAAAAAACTCGAATAAATTATAAACTATTTATTTTTAAATGTTTTACTAATAAATTTTAAATTTAAGGAAGAGTTAATCAGATAAATGATTTTATGTTTTGAACTATAAATAAAATCTTATACTGTTATTCAATTGTAAGCTATTTATTTTTAAAGGTTTTACTAATAAATTTTAAATTTAAGGAAGGGTTAATCAGATTAATGATTTGATGTTTTGAACTAGAAATAAAATCTTAAACTGTTATTCAATTATAAACTATTTATTTTTAAAGGTTTTACTAATAAAATTTAATTTTATATTGTTATTCAACCAATAACGTTAAAATCTTTTATTCTTTCTATTTCATATTAAGTGTCATTTTAAAATAAGTGCTATTTTATATTTTCGACACAATTTTTTTATAAAAAATTTCAGTTTTATCTATAATACTTTAATATGGAGTATTAACCAAGGAGAGAAAGTATGTAATACGCTAATAAGAGCCTAAGAACATGTGTATTGAGAAGAATCTCTCTTAGAAAGTATATGGATTTTAGCAAAAAAAAAAAATGCATTATAACGTATTGGTGCAAATGATCTTTCAAAGATCCAATGCTACATTTCCATTCACTCAATTTAGTGAAAAATCCAAATAGTGAATGGAAAAGAAATTTCCTTTTGCATTATATATTATCCTCATAATAAGATACTTTTTAGGATGGATAAGATCGTACGTAACTAAGACACTCACATATTTGGAAACTCAAAACTGGGGTAAAAATTTTAAATTTGATATGGATCGAAATCTAGACAGTTACGGTGGTAATATCATCTATCTATATAAAGACAAATACAAATATAAAATAAGTAAAGTGCGTCCATATTTCCGGTTGGTAGTTGAAGACTTGAAGAGGCCTTCATCAATTCCATCAAGTGACATTTTTCAATTTCTCATAAATGATATTTAATTAATTTATTATAATGTTTGCATGACGTTATATTTTTCTGGTATATATGATACGAACAATTTTGGGTGTATCAACATCTAACCAGTAGGGGTAGATACCAATAGCAGAGATCCGATATATGAATATCATCTGATCCATTCTAAACATTAGGTTATCTAAAGTTTTCGAGTTTAGAATCAAATATTTTAATTTAAGAGTCTGGATGTTCAGATTCATGAATGTGGATTGTCGTCCATATATAACTTTTAAAATATATGTATTCTATATAATTATATATCATATACTAAAAGTATATGATATATTTTGAGAATGTCTTTGGTAATTATGTTCTAAAATATTCATAAAATTGCATATATATATATATAGATATATGATATTTTAATTAATTTAATATTTGATTTAAAAATATAATTGATTTTAGATTTATAATATTTTAATATTTTTATTTTGTAGATCCAAAAATCCAGATTTCATGGATTTTAGATGATTCAGAATTGAAGCATTATTTCTTGGATCCAAATATTTAAAAATTTCAAGATATTTGATGATATTACTACATCTACATGACATCAAATGTCACAGAAAATAAGAACTGTGAGTTCTAATATTTGGTTTAACACCTATATCTACCAGTCTACTACATATCTAAAATGTCCAATACTTTTAGAAACAACAGTTTAGTAACAAAAGTTTTCTTTGTTTATTTCTATAGTTAAAATATAAGTGAATTTCTTCGACGGTTTTACTAATATATATATATATATATTTAAAAATCTATTGTTGGTTCATATGATATACAATCATTCAAAACTTTATTTATGAGGCGTATCTAAGATACAGTTAAATCTCTATAAATTAATATTTGATTCATTAATACCTCACTAAATTAATAATTTTTGCTGGTTTCAAATTGCTATTTTGACCCAAATATCATCTCTATAAATTAATAACCTCGATAAATTAATTAAATATTATAAAAATATATTAGTCTTAATATTATTAATTTATAAAAGTTTTACTATATAACGTGATAATGATATCTCTAAAAAAACATGGATAAATGCCACATTAATGATATGACGATTAGATTAACCACATGACGTGAAATGATTTGGTTTTTCGAAACATTCTTTTATTTTGTTAAAGAAAGAAACATACTTTTATGGATAATATCATATTTATCCATTTTATACTTTATAGTATAACCCATACTAAAAATTTACGGAATAGTTTAAAACATTTCCTAAAACACAGATATGATTGAGATGATTGATTTTGGAGAGTACGTTTATCAAAATTAACGCTTACACAGAATTTACAGATAAGATAATCAACAGATTCAGGAATACATCCATTTTTAATTTTAAAATAACAACTAAGAAATAAAGGTGATAACTGAAAATAATATTGTAAATATCAAACAAAACAATGTTTTTAAGAACAAAAGAATTATTCCAAAAAATTAATTTGGCAGACACTGTTGCCACAGATAGATATGTTAAATTCCTAATAAAGCAAAATAATGGTCAAATATATAATGTGAAATATTTTCTCGTTTTTTTAATTAATAAAATGGTCAAAAATAAAATCGTCAGACAAGTCCAATATCTCTTTCTTTCTTTATCTCTCACGATTCGCTAATAAATTGGAGCTAATCGCTACCAAACTTCTCACAAGTCATAACAGTCGTTTAAAGTTTTGATATTTTTCTCTTCTTTGTTTCTGAAAAGAAAAAGAAAAAAACTAATTCAATACTATGGCGGAGATCTCTGGAAATGGCCATGGTGGCGATGCTAGAGAAGGAGCAGTAGTGGTGAATCTCAAGGAAGAAGAAGAACATCAACAACAAAAAGAAGCTATTCATAACCCTAAACCTTTGAAGAAACAAGACTCTCTTCTCTCTATCTCTGTCCCTTTCTTACAAAAGGTTTTCACTTCTCCAAATACCTTTTTATTTCGATAAAAACAAAAACATAAATATCTTTAAAACTTATCTCTATTTTGTTTGTTTAGAGAATAAATTTCTCTTAAGATTGAAATTACAATACTCTGTTTTTATTTTTGGGTTAAATTTGCTCTGTTTTTTATCAGTTGATGGCGGAGATTCTTGGAACATACTTTTTGATATTCGCCGGTTGTGCATCGGTGGCTGTAAACACACAACACGACAAAGTGGTGACTCTTCCAGGGATTGCCGCCGTTTGGGGACTCACTGTGATGGTTCTTGTTTACTCTCTTGGTCACATCTCCGGTGCTCATTTCAATCCGGCTGTCACTATCGCCTTTGCCTCTTGCCGTCGTTTCCCCATCAAACAGGTTTATACTACATTAACACTTTTATAACTTATAACGATTAATCAAGTTTTGTATTTTTATGTATGATTTTTATTCTTTGAACTTGATTAACAAACTAAAGAACATTGAGACATTTGTTGTTTTGTGTTTGATAGGTTTAGTTTAGCTGTCATCTTGATTGTATTGCACGAAACTTTAGGTTATTATTAAACGATTATATATTTTTATATTATTTTTTGGATTCTAAAGGGTTTGCATTTTTTTTTTTATTTTTTTTTTTGAAGTTTGCCTTGCATCAATGGCACTCTATACTTCAATTTACTTTTTGTTTTTCTTTCTTGGTGTTGTACACAATAACACAATTTTTAAATCCATTGTATCTTTCAGTAATGAATGCATATTGATGGGTATGACTCATATCATATGCGTGTAGATGAGTGATTCAGAGACATTTATTAGTGTCGAAGTATGCGTCTACGGTCGTATAGCAGCCGGATTCTTAGGGATAAATCGAAATTTGTTTTATCCAAATGGTTGAAAAAGTTAAATATGTTTTTGTTAGTTTCCAAATTAAACTTTTTAAAAGAATTTATCATGTAACTTTTGTCTGCATATAATTTATTATATAACTTTTTCCTCAAGATCATCATTCGAAAGTCAATTCAAGTTCTGTTATATATAACGTCAAAATCTCTACTATCTTCCAGAATTAATGGGTCCCTAGTTAATGTGAACATATTAAATGATTTATTATATTTTTCAATGATTTTTTTTAGGTTCCGGCTTATGTGATAGCACAAATAATCGGCTCGACGCTAGCGGCGGCGACTTTACGGCTGTTGTTCGGACTTGATCAAGATGTTTGCAGTGGAAAACACGATGTGTTCGTCGGAACATTACCCTCAGGATCGAATTTGCAGTCGTTTGTGATCGAGTTTATCATCACTTTCTACCTAATGTTCATCATTTCCGGCGTTGCCACCGATAATAGAGCGGTTAGTATTTCACACTCTTCTTACGCTACACGGAAATTTATTTTTTATGTAGAGTCAATTCGATTGCTATACGTTCGGGATTCTTAGTTACTACTTTAAGCATTTTCTTATTACTTTAGCTAATATGTTTTTTCATTTTTTATATACTTTAGTTTTGAACAATCTAATCACGAAAGTAATGTACTAACTACTAATCCTACTTTTTTAAGGTTGTTTTTAAATGGAAAAAAATGGATTGTATACGCTGATTTCATTGTTTCATCTTTGATTTTAAATTCGACTATAAAGAAAACAAATATTCTTGTAAAATTAAAATATTATATTTTTCCATAACAAAAGTCTTTTTCTCATTTTCTATCATTTTCTATTTATTAGTGTTGTTTATTACCACTCCCGGCCCTCAGCAATTACATATGTTTTTTGTTTGGTTCTTGAATTTATGAGAAACTTAATATATGGGACCAAATGTTGTTAATTAAGCATAGATCGGAGAACTTGCCGGACTAGCAGTAGGGTCAACGGTGCTACTTAACGTGATAATTGCCGGGTAATTTATTAGTTACTTACATTTATATTTATGATCACTGTACATAAAATTCTCTTTCTGGCCTAATTTTTTTTAAATGATATTTTGATCTATTTTATCAGACCGGTATCGGGAGCATCGATGAATCCAGGACGAAGTTTAGGACCTGCAATGGTATATAATTGCTACAAAGGACTTTGGATCTACATTGTTTCTCCAATACTTGGTGCGGTTTCGGGTGCGTGGGTTTATAACACCGTTCGATATACCGACAAGCCATTGCGAGAAATAACCAAAAGCGGTTCGTTTTTAAAGAATGTGCGAAACAGTAGCTCTCGTTAAGAAAGATAAAAAACATTGGCTATGTTAAACTAGTCATCGGACGTTTAAGTTTAAGTACTATCAATTAGCTATTAAGTAATGGGAGTATTTTGGTATTAAGTGCTTTTAAAGGGTATTATGGCTATGTAACGATTATATAACAACTTTGACCCCACCTTACGTATGGTTGAATTAATTGGTAGTATATTTATTTCGTTTCTTTTCAATGTGAAATATGCTATATTCATATTTATGTCAACTGTATCGTATACTTTTGAAATATCTAATTCAGTTTGGGAAAGAAAACAGTTTTGCCAAGTGTGTAATACTTTGTCAAAAGCTTAAAAGCCTGCCACGTGTCACTTTGTTCTGTCGCAAAACTTAACATCGCTATTATCCACCACGTCACAAATTCTCTAATGACATGTCATGCAACTAAATCACCCACGTCATCATTTCCTCATGCAACATCACTACTCTTATAAGACCAAAACACAAACTAATTAAAAAAAGCAGAAGAGAAAAAAAAAAGCTCTAAGAAAAAACGGTGTAGTTTTTAAAATGGCGTCGAGTGATAAAGTTCTGGTGGCGTGTCCGGCAAACCACGGGGAAGGTAAGGAGCCAATGGGAGATCCGACGAAAACAACCACTGCGATGCTCGATAGAGGAACGGCTATGATGCAATCTTTGAAACCGATCAGGCAAATGAGCCTCCACGTGTGTTCATTCGGTTGCTATAGCCACGATCCTGGCCGTCAGATTGAAGTTCATATCTACGGCCACCGTGTAAACCAGGACTTCCTCCAATGCGCTGTCTACGATTCTAATTCCTCTAAGGCTCATCTCATTGGTACATACATTTTTATATATATCTACGTATATACATGTAATATACGTATTTGCAGGATTGTCTCAATATTTTGGGAGTTTTGTGCACATGCTTTGATTCATGTCTATAATCCAGAGTTTTATTCGACAATTAAATGGTTTATTTATGAATTCATGAATGTATTATATAGACAATGTTAGTTGTTGACCAAAACAAACAAAATAGACAATGTTATAGTTATATGTAAACGTCGAGTATTGAAGCCTTTGTTAGAAATCGTGACTTATGAATAGTGTTTTTTTGTTATATTAAATCTCTAGGGATCGAATATATAGTGTCGGAGAAGTTATTCGAAAGTCTCTCACCGGAGGGACAAAAGCTTTGGCACTCGCATGGCTACGAGGTTTTATGAGTTTCCATACATTTTCGATATGTTTTATTAATTATCGGAGAATTGAAAAATGATCGAAACTTAAAATAATGTTTGTAGATCCAAAAGGCTCTTCTAGTAACTCCAAGGGTCCCGGAGCTCGTTGCGAAGCCAGAGCTAAAAAATCTAGCCAAATCTTAAGGAAAGTTTTGGTGTACATGGCAGCTCGACCGTGGTAATTAATTAATCTTGTAAGAATATTAGCAAAACCAATAATATATATTTGAAATGAGATATGAGTTGAATTAATTAGGACTTTTGTTTTAGGGGATAGATTACCACTAGGTGTACCGTCGTTAATGGTGTCACCACAAGACGTGAATCTTGGGAGGATCAAGCCTGAGCTGGTGAAAAAGAGAGATGAAGAACATGGAATCTCGTCGGAATCGTTGAAGCCTTCGGGAGATGGGATCAGTGGACCGGAGAAGAAGAATCTAGTTGCTGATTATTGGGTTCGGTTTAGGAAAGGCTTTGCACTTGATGTCGTGGAGACAGATATGAAGAGAACAGCTCCATTCCCTTAACTTTTTTTCTTGTTTGTTTGTTTGTTTTTGTTTTTAAAGAATCTCACACATTATATACAAGTTCGTAAACTTTATAATAAGGGTTACATCTCCAAGTTTTATTGCTCTATAGATTTGTGTGGCTCACTACGTAAAAATATATGTTTGTGACGGCCAAAAAAACATATAGTACTTTAGATTACTATTGCAAAGCTAAAAGAGCTAGCTTCCAAGTTTTCAAACAATTTCGCATCCATAAAGGTTTGCAAAACACTTCTTCAACCTTCAACATCTTGATTAATAGGTTTACCAAATCAACAAGATCCAAGTTTTTTCAAACAACTCTGCTCCAAACTGATTTTCACTGATGTTAAACCAAGTTTGTTCACCTTCCACAAATGATTAAATTGACATTCGTTTAAGCCCATTAAGTTCTACAGAGGCCCATTTGATTTTGAGTTTTTGTTTTCGTTACAAAATTTTGTCGTCTCCACCTTCTAATGATCCCCTGATTAACACAAAGGGACTGATCATTTTTGGGATCAGGATTTCTAACTTTCTAAGTCAACCGATTCATCATGGAAGAGGTGAAGAAGGAAGTATACTCGGTGTGGGCATTACCAGATGAAGAAACAGAGCCACGATTCAGAAAGCTTATGGAAGTTCTGAGATCCGAATTCACTGGTCCAAGATTCGATCCTCACGTCACCGTCGTCGGAGCCATTAATCTGACGGAAGACGAAGCTAAGAAGATGTTCGACGCGGCTTGCCAAGGTCTTAAAGCTTACACCGCCACCGTAGATCGCGTCTCCACCGGAACTTTCTTCTATCAATGCGTTTTCTTACTTCTCCGATCAACCCCTGTGGTAAAAAATATTCCGGAGCTTTTCTTTTTTCAAGATTCGATCTTTTTTAGAGAATTGTTAAATAAACACTAATTGAGATATTGGGTCCTCACTAAAATTTGAAAATCTTAGGTTCTGTTGTAGATTAAGATCTGTGGCTTTGGAATCTAATCTTGGGTTGTGTGTTTATTAATTACAGGTAATGAAAGCTGGTGAACACTGTAAGAACCATTTCAATTGCTCCACTACCACATGTAAGCCTCTTTTGACTTTTAAACACACAAGGTTTTAGTTTAAGTCTTAAGTTCCTTAACAAAGTTTCTTTGAACTTAAAATGTTAGGGGAGTTGTTGTTGTACATTATTAGGCTGTCAAGTATTTTTTTTTTTGTTGTTGCATAAATCAATATTTAGAAACCTTATTAGGCTTGCTTAGGTACGAAAATTAGTAAATGAAACCGAAATCGAATGTATCATCTATGTACACTGATATAAGATCTAAAGTTTATTGATTTTGGAGGATACAAATATATGTTAAAGAATCTTTCTTTGTCTACAAATAATCGCAGCTTACATGCCGCATTTGAGCCTTCTTTACGCCGAGTTAAGTGAAGAAGAGAAGAAGAAAGCGCAGGAGAAAGCTTATACACTCGATAACAGCCTCGATGGTCTGAGTTTCCGGTTAAACCGACTTGTTCTATGCAAAACTGATACCGAAGACAAGACTCTAGAGTCATGGGAGAGAGTGGCTGTATGCAATCTGAATCCTTAAGAAAGACAAGTAATTTGGTATTGAGTATGTCTCAATGTACTTGCTTTTCAACAACGAATTGTCTTTCTTTTTTTTTTGGTTCGAAAACAATGAATTGTTTCTAAGATCGAATAATCTTTCAATACTGCGGACGCAGATATTACTTACAAACTTTCTAATAATTTCACATGACGGTTGCATACTTAGCGAAAAGAAACGATGATCATCGACAACAAAAAAACGATGATCACAAGCTTTTGTAACACTAAAAAGTCATTTGGTTAACCAAAGAAAAAGTCAAATTTTGTAAGTGTTTCGTAATTCTTTAACATTTTACATTTGCTTCAAAAGCCAAAATTTCAGTCGATTAATCCAAAAGGCATTTGTGTATTTTCTTCTGGTTTTTTGACATAAAACCAAAAGGCGTTTTAGGTGGAGTTGCTACGGCAATGATTATATATTTTTCTTTTGGTCAACAAGGCCATGATTCTTTTTAAATTAATTTATTACGCACATTACAATATTAGTGTAACCAGATAGATCGAACGATCTAGTCTATTAATAGTTTATACTACCGTTCCGAATAATCCAAATTTAAATCTGGTAAGATGTGACAATAGTAATATAATTTTTTATGTTTTAGAGGGGTGAATTGGATTGAATATTTGGAAAGATTTGAATTTTAATGAGTTTTGAGATGATTTGGTGAAATTTTGGTGAATTAGTAATTTTGTTAATAAATTCTTTGAAATTTCACCTAAAACTATGAGGTTTTAGTATTTGTATTTTTAACTAAAAAATTTCTTCAAATCTCACACAAAACTTTTAAATAAAATTCTAATAATGTTTCCAATTACAATGGATTTAAGTGTATAATTTATAATTATTAATTCAATAACAATAGATTTTGAAAGATATTTTAAAATTCATGTTTCAATAACACATGATCTGTCATTTAAACTCAAAATTTAAATACTCGGTCCAATACACCCCTTTAAAATAGCCAGTTTATAAAGTAAAATTCGGTTCAATTTCAGTTTAAACTTTAAACATTCCCATTTGGTTTTATTTAGTTTTTTTTTTCAATTACTGTTTTATTCACCCTTGATCGTGGCAGCTACTTCTTATATCGGTTATAGGCTTTGTTAATGTGGTATGATGTTCCATGGTTCCCTTCATATTAGTTATGATGGGTTAGATATAAATATATGTTTGCTTCCCGTTTTGTAATAAGGTCTTGTGAGAATATGAAATTTTGTTAATTCAATGTTAATAGGTATGAGCATATTTCTATATTATGTTTAAGTGATTTGGTCTATCTATATATATTGAAGAAGGGTAAACTATGTCAAGCATTTGAACCCGTTATATAGTAAAATGATTTCAATGTAATAACGAAATACACACGGTCAGGAACCAATCTTGAATTGACATTTGTTACTAAATTGCTTAGAAATGTTCCAAAAAGTTTGAATTGAAATAAATGGTAAGAATTATTCTTAGGATTTCAAGAGGAAGACGTAGCTATAATTAGATAACTAGTAATTAGTTGAAACTAAAAATGTGATAGCTTGTATGTGCATGTGTTCATCATAATTTAGTATGATCATTTCGACACTTGTTTCCTTTGAATATTATAGTCCGTAGATATTTATTAATTTTACTAACATTCTCTTAACTTCATTCTTTTTGTTATTTTATACTCATATATTTAATTTTCAAGATATCATAGATCATTATTATTTACTTGTCCTATATCCCCCATTTTCTTCTATTTAGTTATGGGGAATTCATATTATTGGAATTCATTAAATATTATTTACTTGTCCTATATTCCCCATTTTCCTTTCTTAATCTAATATTGTATTGGCACTTGTAATCCACTTTTAGTAAGTAAGAGATGATATGAATTCTAATAATTGTATGTCAATTTAAGCAAATACATGTATCTAGTGAGAATATCCATTTTCATTTAAAAAAAAACGAATGTGTAAATAATATCTCTACATAATTAGGAACCAATTTGGAAAGTAGTTGACATTTGTACTAAATTATTTAGAAAAAAATTGGATTGAAATTAAGGGAGAAGAATCAAAAGATTTCAGCAGGAATATATAAACTACAATTAGACAACTTGTCATACTGAGACAAAGACATTGCTTAAATATATGCCCATGTCTTAAGAAACGAATGTCAAAATCTTGACCTTACATGTTACAAATAAATATAAAAATTGATTATTATATTCTTAAAACGTAGCTTAAGCAAATAGGTTGACAAATAAATAATATAAAATTATATATATGCTAACACCATAGAAATTCACATGTTAAGTCGAATAGTAACTTAAACGAGTTTTTTTTTTCTAATACGAAATTGGAAAAAAGGATGAGGATGAAGATGTCAATCTTTACCTATTCAATGTACATCAATAAATTGGATCACATCTTTAGCATGAAACCTTATCCAAACTCGTTTGTTAATTTCCTTGGACAACTAAAGTGGCTATTATCGAAAAACAACTAAAGTGACGTATCTTTATAATTAAACAAGTGGAAAATATTGTAATCATATTTGGAGATCAAAAGGAAAATCATTTGCAAACTCATATATATCTTATTCTTATCCTTTTGAAAGTCTTTGTCCCCAAGTACTGACTTTAATTCATAAAACCAGGTTGGTTACAATGAGAACATGCGTCGGCGCATGTAAAACGCGGTCGTTTCGCGAATTCGAATCCGACACGTGCGGAATGATCCACACCGTTATTATTCATCTGACGCTGTTTAAATCAATGGCTCAGATCTAATCTATTTCTTTTTCGTCAACGCATTGTCACCGTGGCGCCAGATATGACGTCTCTCTCCTGCGAATGAACTTTCCTCTCTACGCGCTTGAAATCACGTGATACAGACGCGCTCAACAGAAGCTGGTTCTTCTCTTCTGACTTTTGTTTACCGACCAGCTTAAGTCTTCTCCATTACGGCATCACACCCATCTATAAATTTCGCTTCTGGGTTTAATTCATTCTTCGCTGAAAAAAAAAAGTTTAAACCTTTTTTGCGATTTCATTTTTCAATTTCTTCTCAGATTTTTGTGAATTGGGTTTAATCAGGGTTTTAGGGTTTGTATTATCAAAAGGGTACCTAAAAGGTCGGAGCTTTTGAGTTTTAAATCTTTGATTTTTCGTTGACCACTCCGAAAATTTCGGATACAAATCACATGGAAGAGGATTACCAAACTCCGAGGTTTACGATTGGTCGGCAATCGTCGATGGCGCCGGAGAAGATTTCGGACCCGTCGATTCACTCGGAAGAAGAGGTACTAGAAGAAGGAGACGAGATCGATGGTGGTGTGAGACTTATGTATTTGTCAAATGAAGGTGACATTGAAGGGATTAAGGAGCTTCTTGATTCAGGGATTGATGTTAATCACAGAGACATTGATGATCGGACTGCTCTCCACGTGGCGGCTTGTCAAGGGTTGAAAGATGTTGTTGAGCTTCTTCTTGATCGGAAAGCTGAAGTTGATCCTAAAGATCGTTGGGGAAGCACTGTAAGTAGATGATCATTTTTTCTTTCTTAATTGTGTCTCTGGTTTTGTTGAGTAATCTAATACATTTTTTTAAACAGCCTTTGGCGGATGCGATATTTTACAAGAACATTGATGTAATCAAGATTCTTGAGGTACATGGAGCTAAACATCCGGTAAGAATCTAGCTGAAAATTGAATTTGGTTTTGTGTTTTGATTTGTATATATAGCTGTAATGGCCATTTGGAAGATTGGGGTTTACCTCATTATTGTTGACGTATTTGTATGTTTCAGATGGCTCCAATGCATGTGAAGACTGCTCGTGAAGTCCCTGAATATGAAATCAATCCTGATGAGCTTGATTTCACTCAAAGCAAAGGGATCACAAAGGTTCAAAACATGTTCTTGTCTCTAATGGATCTTTTATTGATGTGTGTTTTCAGTTCCTTTTAGTCTAATGGTGGGAAGCTTCTTGTTTCAGGGAACTTACTGTATGGCAATGTGGCGTGGTATTCAAGTTGCGGTGAAAAAGCTCGATGATGAAGTTTTGAGCGATGATAATCAAGTGTAAGTAAATTTTTACCTTGTAGAGAGTACTAAGGTGTTAGATTCCAATTCCTTACGATAATCGTGTTGTGTATCTGCTCGCAGGAGGAAATTTCACGATGAGCTTGCATTGCTCCAAAGGCTTAGGCATCCAAACATTGTGCAGTTTCTTGGTGCTGTAACACAAACTAATCCAATGATGATTGTAACTGAGTATTTGCCTAGGGTATGACTTTCTCTGATAAATTTGAAATCTTTTTTTTTCCTTGAGATTTCTCGATCTTATTTGATATATTCTTCAGGGGGATTTGCGTGAATTGCTCAAAAGAAAAGTACAATTAAAACCAGCTAATGCTGTTAGATATGCCCTTGATATTGCAAGGTATGCGATTTTAAACCTATATATGCGTCTTCGTAATTTATAAATGTTCTATTAGATTCTCATGTAACCCTAGTCTTATCCATTCAATTGTTTTTTATAGGGGAATGAGCTATCTTCATGAAATCAAAGGAGATCCTATAATCCACCGTGATCTTGAACCTTCGTGAGTTTTTAGTCTCTTATATGTGAAGTTACTGACAACAAGCTCTCTTATTTTCTGACAGTGGTAATATTATATTTGCAGAAACATATTGCGGGATGATTCAGGGCATCTGAAAGTTGCAGACTTTGGAGTAAGCAAGCTTGTTACTGTTAAAGAAGACAAGCCTTTCACATGTCAAGACACTTCTTGTAAGTGTTTTTTTCGCACACCCATCTAGTTACTGTAAATTTGGGAGATTTTAGTTCTTGATCTGCTTGGTTAAGATTCTTGATCTTGATTCTTGAATTTGATCGGTGTTATCCACATTACAGGTCGATATGTAGCTCCCGAGGTTTTCACTAACGAAGAATACGATACAAAAGCTGATGTTTTCTCATTCGCATTGATTGTTCAAGAGGTAAGTAAAAAACAAAAATCTTAACGACTTACTCATTCTTTTTCTTATCTGTTCCTGTTGTTGATTCCTTTAAATGTCTGGACTTTTTAGATGATCGAAGGTCGAATGCCGTTTGCTGAAAAGGAAGGGAGTGAAGCTTCTGAAGCTTATGCTAACAGAGTGCGGCCATCATTTAAAGCCCCATCAAAAAATTACCCACATGGTCTTAAATCGTGAGTCTTTCTTTTCACTTTCACCAAAGAAACTATGCACTTACTTATGACTGTTTTGCATCATTGATTGGTTTGGTTCATGTCATTAACCGGATGAGCTCGATCCTATTTTTGAATCCCTTAGGTTGATAGAAGAATGCTGGCATGAGAAACCAGCAAAGCGACCAACTTTCAGAGAGATCATTAAACGGCTTGAGTCTATTCTTCACCACATGGGTCACAAACGACAATGGAGGGTCTGTTTCTCATCCCTCTCTCTTTTAGAACACTCTTTTCTTTGAGCTTGTTGGTTTTTGGCTTCGTAGTTTTGTTTGTTTTGTCTCTCTGATCTGTTTCTTCTTCTGCATGTTTTTGTCTTTTGTTTTCTCTCAGATGAGGCCATTGACATGCTTTCAGAATTTCGAGCACAAGAAGAAACATAATTGGGATTTGAGTAGCCATGACGGCTCTTCCGGTTCACATTTGTGATTCTTTAACCGGTTAATAATACGATTCTTTTGTATTCCTTCCGGTTTAGTTTGGTTTTCCCCAGAGCAATCGAATTTTACTTTTGTAATTTATATTTTTGTTGTACATTGAAGAAAGTCTTCGTGTGGACAAAAACTGCAATTTCATTGTAGTATACAAATTGTTGTAAGATGTTGAAAAAAAAATGCAAATTGTTGTAAGATCTATGATGTTAAACCTCAATATTTTGCTGCTTTAATAATTTGGTCCATCCTTATTTCTTTCAATTATGGAGTCAGACCGGTCCGGTCCAACTAGAGTTCAAAATTTCGAATAGATTAAGTTCTAACCCGGGTTGGAATAGAGTTAACTGTATCTTCTTGCAAGTCCATATTAGCCCAATTATTTATTTATTTTTTCCTGAATGATACTTTTTATTCATCTTTATTAGTCAATGATACTTTTATACTTTTTCCTAAATGATAATTTTCTTAGCTTAATGGCTTTAGTTCTAATTGCAAAGCATATTTTCTCAGCTTTTTGGTTAGAAATTTTAGTTATAATTGCACTTTCAAATCTGAAAGTTGGATGTGTTTTTGTAAAGTTTCCTAAGTTGGAGCACTTGAAACTCCTACTTGCACTCTCTGGTACTCATTTTGCAAAAAAAAAAATCTTTACGCAAATATTCTATCATGTATGAAATTATTTTATAATATGACATCAAAAGTTTATTCTTTGTTGCCAAAATAGCTCAATAATGTATTGATCTAAGCAATTAGAGAAAAGAATCACTAGACTAACGCCTCTGGTTTTCTTGTCATAGGATCTCACGTGAGTGTTATTTTTCTATCATAGGCTTACCTTAAAATGTGGATTTTATAAAACCACATGAAATTTCATGTCTGTTACAAAAGAAAGAATATATACATCAAGAATAAACTCACACATATAGTATCTATATATTTGACTGTATCGATTGGAGTTCGCCCTTTTTTTCTCTCTTCTTCTGCGACAACCTTCTGTTTTTTTGTAGGTTTCTGTTTGTGCTGCTGCCATCGGTTTTGGGGTTTGAACGAAAGTTTCGTCGCTTCAGTATCAAATCTCGGTGGTGTTTAAGGTCGGCGGTGCTATTGGGGTGCCGGCTCTGGTGAGCGACGGTGTGTCTGTGACGAGAACACTTCCGTGCCTCTTGTCATCCTTTCTCCTCCGCCGGATCTGATTTCTCCTCGATGGTTGAAGTGGTGAGTCGGATCTCTTCTCTGATCGTCGTCTTCACCAATCGGTGGTGATTCTGGAGACTTTGACTCTCCTTTCTTTTCCTTAGATTATGTTGGCTGGCTTTGTTTAGTCTCGGGTAGATGAGTTAATAGCCTTAGTCTCAGTTTTTGGGTTAGCGTGTCTTGATTCTCAGATCTTCCCTTTGTTGTCTCCTCTTGAAGTGGTTGGTGTTTTGAGTTGGCTTAGGTTTCGGTTTGTGGGTTCATCTCTCGGATTGTATTTCACTTCGATGGCATCTACTAGCTCTTTTTTGTCTCCTGGTTGGAGTTCAGATTTGGGTTCAAGACGTTGTGGTGGTAACCAGTTTTTGGTCTGTAGATGATTTTGGCTGGGTCTACGAAGGTCCACGTGTAAGAAGTGGGGATCCTATTTGGTGTTTTCCCCAATCGGATCTCAAGGTTTCTTCTTGATCCTTTGACTTCTCTGTTTCATTGGTCTCTTTGAAGTGGTGGTGGTGAGAGGGTTGATGTGCTCTGTCTTTGTGTCAATCTGTTATCGTTTCTGCGGTTGTTATAGTGGTTGTTCCTGGAAGCAATCTAATGGTTGGCTTCGTCTCTTGGTCTCAGCCTATAGCGCACCTGGTGCGCACCCTGTTTTATGAATTCGCTTACAGTTTGCTCTGGGTTCATTGTTTTCAGCTTTAGATCATGGGTTTTATATGGCTAGCCTCTTGATTCTGTGTTTGAGGTATTTTTCTCATGTTAGTTTCTCTTTTTTGAGCTTTTGCCTCGGAGAGTTTCTATGAACTCTTCAGCTTTGTTTCGGGAAGGATTTTGATCATTGCCTGCTTTGTATAACTCAGTTGAGAACTATCAATAAAAATTCTAAATGACAAAAAAAAAATAGTATCTATATATTTCAAGTTCTCAAATAGTGATATTAATAGATCGGACGGTGCTGGACAAACATGTCAGATGAAGCAGTGCAATTCAAATTAAACCTAATCAACAGTTAGCGGCCTTACTAAACCTCTAATTAAGAAGTAATTAACCAAACCAATGATTTGATTGGCCCATATCTCAAGCAAGCATAGCTAGCAAATCAACACTATCTCTATTAACTTTTTTTTAATAAAAATTTACTTCAGTTTAAAACCGAATATGCGAGAATTTCTTAAGACTGTTTCCAAACTGGATCAAAAAATATCTGAAAGTACCATATCGTTTTGAAATTTATAAAATTACTCAAAATCTATTTCTGATAATACTAAAACTAAAATTTCTTAAATTTCCAAAAAATCTCAAATGGTCCAAATTGATATGTGGGTCTGCTAATCACATCATATTAAGTTTGGGATGTGATATTACATAGTATATAACTTCAAAACGACAGAGTATTCTTTTGTTCTAGTCTTTTTTTTTTGTCAACTGCTTTTGTTCTAAGTAAATGTTCTAAAACATGTTATACACAGAATAACATATAAACGTATATATGATCGATTATGTGGATATTATTGATGTCATTATTTTTTGAGTTGATTTTTATTAGAACAAAATACTTAAACTCAAACATTGAAAAACGCGATGAAGTTTTGTTTTGAGATTTAAAACAAAACAAAAATATTTGCCAACCACGGCGTATATATATAGTTTTCTTCCCCCCTCCCCAAACACGGCGTATTATGTTCACTGTATAAAAAACACTATATTGGCAAATTATAGTACATTTTTAGACTTTTAGTGTATACTATATATATGCCGTATATCGGTATACACATTGGACAAGCTATATTTTAGAACAGTGGTTCTAGGTTATGTATCCAATTTTTTCATTATTTAATAACAAAGGAAGATTTTTTTTTTTTTTTTTTGATAAAGGGTTTCAAAGGAAGAAAATTTAGAGGACGAAATAATATGCATTAAATTTGATTAGGTAGTTTCATTTAAGTGATCCCTTCGCCAGCACAAAATTTATGGTTCGACGTCAAATGAATTTTCACATATTATTGGTATTTTTTGTTGCTATATAATTAAAGTTTTTAATCATTGTTACGTGAGAAATTATCTAGTACAAATTATGTCTTTCTGAATTTAGTACATTTTTTTGAAGATTTGTTTAGTACATTTTTTTGAGTAAGTTAAAAAAAAAAACATTTTGTAAATTATGAATAAGTTTTCTATTAAAAAGAAACACCAAAACTTACGGTGTTTAATTTTTATTTTTCAAACTATGTATTACGGTGTTTGATTTATACACTGATTTTTATATTAAAAACTACAAAAACTAAAATAAATAACGGTGGATATTTAACTTACGTCTAAATATTGTGTCTTTGATTACCATATCAAATTAGATGATACGTATACTTGAGTAAAACTCCATTGAACCGCCAATAATTTATTCGGTAAATAATTCAACGAGTCACAAGCCTTTGTTAGAAAACAAACACAAAAATGATCAAAATATGGTAGAAAGCAACCTTCGATGTGGTCCATCATGAAAGATACGAGAAGATTTTATGGTTTTTGAAAACCCACTTCGACCATGAAAGCTTGACCCAAAGCAATTGAGTTGTTTCTTTTACAAATGACCGAATCAATTTCTCTATGTATAAGCTAGTACATGTATATATCATATATGATGTAAAGGAAATTTAATTATTTACTAATTTGTAAATCTTACTAGTGAATGTATATATATACATTAATTAATTGTTTTCACATACTAGAGGAATATAGACGGTGTTTAATTAAGTAATTTCTTTCTAAACTTACTTTAGCTCTTCATACTAAAATATTTTAGAGAGGTTATATGCTAGTTAAGTTGTACTAATTTTTCTAATTGCAAAAAAAAAGTAAAAAGAAAAAATAAAGCACATTGCAAGTGGGTGTATATAGTTATAGGCTCATAAATATGAATATGGACTGTATATATAGGTTTCCCTTATCTCTATCAAATTACCCTAAATGGGTTCATAAAGGTGGAGATCAAAGACTACACATCACATGCTACTCTCCCTCTTCTTTTGGCATAACCTTACTCCATTTATACATTGTGCTCCTCAATTATTCAACATATTTTAAAATAACTTATTAAACAAACAAACAAAAAATATCTACACAGTTTTTTCTCCCATATAAACGATATTTTCTTTGGTAGACCAAGATAGATCATTAATCAATTTACGGAAGCTATCTTTAAGATTTTCAACTAACATTACATCCAAAATTTATTAAGTTACTCATATGTATAAATTTTCAGTCACCTATGTATAAATAGTATAGACGAACAACTATATTTTTTGACTGTATGTTGTAAATTTTTAAAAAGTATAAATACAAGGAAATTTAAAGGAAATTTTTTTTTGGTACAAACCCCATAACTTCTTAGTTAAATTTTTTGGAGAGATTATATTTTAAAGAGAGCAAAAGTAAAAAAAAAATGTAAAGAGAGATTAAACTAAAGTAGTTGGAGATGAGAGAAAGTCTGGTTACCTTCTAATTGAGTCAGAGGCATTTCACTTAAATAACTTACCAAATTAAGCCCTACGTCTTGTCCAGCCCCATAAAAGTACGGTTCATCTCCCTATTTCCCCTATAAACCCTAAAACCCTATTTATCTTATTAATTTTTAATCTATTTTTACATGTCAATATCACAACGAGTAAACATCATCAACTCCAAATCTAACTAACACATAAATAGTATGTTAATTTTCTTCACTATCTGAGTAATTTCCTCCTTTTTTACATCTTTGATTCTCTATTTTCCCAAAAAATATAAACATATTGGTTTTTACTAATGATCAGTTTAGCCAAATATGTAATTTCACAGTTTTGTTTTATTTGTTACTACTGTTTATTTTCATAGTGATATTTTGGTTACTATTTAAAATCCATTTACTAATATATATATATATATATATATATATATATTCTCACAAAAATAATATTAAGTATATCAGATTTTACAACAAAACTTCTATATATATAGCTTCCATGTTTAGTGAAACAAATCTTCCTGCAAAATGTTACTAAAATCTTCAACATAATTTTTTCACAAAAGAAAAGGGAATAGAACTGATAGAATTTTCCTCTTTAAAAAGATCAAGATTTAGTAAAAACAAAGAAGAAGATCTATATTTGTTGTAGCAAAAAAAAAAAATGTACTGAGATTTACTCAAAGATTTTATTGCCTCAAAAACTTTCACACGAAAAGGAAAGACAAGTAATGGTAAGTAGAGTCTGTATCTCATGAGTGATTGCCCAACTTGAACCCTCTTTTCATTTAGACCTTTGTGAAAGACCACACAACAAGTATCCACCAATAAAAATTTATTTCTCCATTTGTAAAAAAAAAAATTTAATTATTGTTTTCTACAGTTTCTCAATTTGGGATGTCCTTAAATAAGTATTATATTTATGAAATGTCAAGATGTATGGTGGGTGTTATTTATGGTAATTAATCCTATATTTATCAATTATGTTTTTCATGTGATTTCAAAAGCTGCTATATACTCATCCTTTGTGAACCTTTAGATTGCTCTATGTCAATCTTTTTTCACCTTACATACTACATGTCAAAAATGTACTGGATAAAAAAAATAATTTATTTAATTATACTCATATAAGTATCAACCAAGTACAAACCTCTAGTCAATACTGAAAATCAACTTTCACCACATAATTATTAGATTGTATGTTCCAAAAATTAGTTTATATAGAATTACTTTTTAGAAAATACATGTATAAATCTATCTAATAAAACAAGAAACACATACTCGCTCCGTTTCATAATATAAGGAGTTTTAGAGGTTTTTTTTTGTTTTAAAATATAAGTTATTCTCACATTTCTATGTAATTTTTTACTTTATTGAATATTGTGTGACCAATAGTAATTTACAGTTTTTTTATTGGCTAAATTTTTTTGTTTATATATTAATTAAAAAAAAATTATTTAAAACAAAAATAATTTCTTAATATATATGTGTGTTTTTATCCAAAACACCTTATATTATGAAACAAATTGAGTACTTACTTATCTGGTAGATTCGAATCATAAAACTATGCTTTAGTAAGTAAGATAACAAGTAATCAAACACAAAATTGACAAGACTACTATATGGATGTAAAAAGTGGGAAAAAAAAAATGGTGATAGAAATTAGAGAAAAAATTAAAAGAAAACAAAAATATATTCCTTTATAAATGTATATACCCATCTCTTCACCGGCACAACCTTACCTTCCATTTTCTGCAACTTCTCCAAATCTCATACTTTCCAGAAAATCATTTTCCCAAGAAAAAAATAAAAATTTCCCTTTGTTCTTCTCCCCCCAACAGGTCAGTCTAATATTTTGTTGTTCCCCAATCCTTTCAAACATTATCTTCTTCATTATATTACTTTGCTTCACTTCTTTTGGTCCTTAAACCAAATCTATGTTCTTCTTTAGTTTCCTTTTTAATTTGATTCTTTTTTAGAGAGAAACAAGATTTAAAATTCTCTGATCTTCTTTGCTCTTTAAAACTTTTCTTGTCATAGTCTTAGATTTAAATTTTCTTTAGAATTACAAAAGATTTGGTCTTAGTTTAATTAACTTGTTTTTATCATATCCTCTTCTTTGCTCAAAGCTATAAATGTAAGATCGAAAAAGTAATCAAAAACTTTCCTACTTCATTTCTTTAGATGTGTGTCGGCAACAGATTAAAATTGAATCTTGCTAATTTAACTTTAATCTCAAAACCATATATAATTCAAACAAATATAAATTAAACATAACAAATCTGATGGTGTATATCTTTTCAAGAACCAAACATTGATGGGTCTTTTTTGGATTCTTGATTTTGATATTAATCAAAAGTTGCCCTAAATCTTTGGCTTTGGATGAGCAGCAAACACGGCGTACCAATCGGAGCTAGGAGGAGATTCCTCTCCCCTGAGGAAATCTGGGAGAGGAAAGATCGAAATCAAACGGATCGAGAACACAACGAATCGTCAAGTTACTTTCTGCAAACGTAGAAATGGTTTGCTCAAGAAAGCTTATGAACTCTCTGTTCTTTGTGATGCTGAAGTAGCACTCATCGTCTTCTCTAGCCGTGGTCGTCTCTATGAGTACTCAAACAACAGGTTTCTTCTTCATAACCTTTTCTACTCTGTTCTTGCTTCTCAATAGATTTAATTAAATTTAAGGTCTGATTGATTAATTAGGGTTTTCTTTATATGTTAAAAGCATAAATATTTACTAGGATTTTCGATCTTCTTCTATGCTAGATTTGATTCTATTCTTCATCTATGGTTAGAATCCTCTTGTTTTCACTTTTTTTCCTTGAAATTCCACACATATCTATAAATATACACAAAAACACACTAATATTTTTGGGAATCTTTGTTTGTATATATGTTTATTTTAATAACTTTGTGGGATTTAATTTTTATTCATAAATTTGTAACAATTTTTCTAGATCTAGTTTCTTATTCTTCATGTGTGTCTTTTCCATGTTAGTTTAAAAAGAGAATTGGTCATATCTGAAGTGAGGAAAATGGTACATATTTAAAGAGATCTGAGTGAGAGTTAAATAATAAATGAAAAGAAATAAGAAGCAATCAGACTTTTTTTTTTCTAATGTGGAAGTTTTAGATTCAGTTTTGTAGAACTAAGATTCACTTTGTTGGGTTTGTTTCTTCACTTATTTCTGTTATATTATTATATATTATAAAAAATCTTATAACTTTCTATTTTGCCTACTAACAAGTACTTGAAGATTTAGATATATTTATAGATCTGGTGTTGTAATAGGTAAAATCTTGATTTTTATGACTTAAAAAGTAAGTTTTGGGAAACAAATTGGGAGAGTAAGGACTATGAGGTCATATCTTCTGTTTTTGTGATCAACTCAATCCTCCATTGTTGTTAATGTCTGTGTCTCTCTTTCTCTTCTCTTCTTTCTCTTACTTTCCTTTCTTATCTCTCTCTCTTTCTCTCTCATGAATTATCATATCATATTTTTGATACAACACATGTGATGGTAAGTGATAGTACATAAGTGCAAGTAGATTTTTGAACTATTGGGAAATTTAAGTTTAGAGTGATAGAAAAATAATGGAACGTACATGCATGTATATATATAGGACAATTTGTTTATAAGGTTTTTTTTTTGTTGTCTTGATGAATGTAAATTTTTTTTATAGTTTTGGAGAAAGTGATTATAGCTAAAAGAAATTGGTTAATTAGGGGAAAAAATAAGTCTGGGTTCATTTTCCAGAATTTAGGGTTTTTTAATAATTAAACATTCAATGTGGAGCAGAAGTAAAGAAGGAAATTTTCAACTTCAACCATAAAAGATTTGAAATTCAATTGTAGTTTCAAATAGTCAATTAGACAAGGAATTAATTAAGTAAAATAAGCTCTTTGATTGGATCTCTCTTCTTTTCCTTAAAATTACTCCTTTAAAAAAGAAAAATATTTAATACTTGTTTGGAATTATATTACTCAAACTAGTAATCACTAATTCCACACGCAATTTCCGATATTTCTTATTAAAAATCCCACGTGATTTCTTCTCACCATCCAAACATAAAAACATGTCACTATTAAATGGGTGTTTAAAAAGATAGTCTTTTCTTAATAGTTTACAGTTGTCAACTCATGTCCTGAAATATATAATTCTCATGTCCAAAAGAAGAAAATCAAACAACGACTTCAAATCAGCCTGTTAAATTAATCTTCATTTACCTAATAATTGTTTTATATCCAGTGGGTACTTAAACGAAATCAGATTTTCGTATCTTCTTTTTTCTAGAGCTTGGGATTGATCACAAGATTAGGTTTTGATGTCTTTAAGATAGGTTGTATTTGTTACAGAATCTTTGATCACGTCATCACACAGATATTATTATTTTCTTTTATTATTCACTTATATTTACTATATTATTATAAAGTTTTGTTAGTTTCAGTTCTTGACTTTTGACAAGAAGGTTTATGTCACAATGAATTTATTTTAAACCTATTTATAAATTCAAAAATCTCATCATGTTTCTACTTTTGAGCATTTAATATTAGATTTCACATTTGGTCAATACCCAATGTAATTACTTCTCCCAAAAAAAAATCAAAAAAAAATCAAATTTTAAGGACACTCAAATTTTCATATTTTTAGGAACTAAAAGATGAATGATCACTGAATAAATAGATTTGGTATAGAAGTAGAACATTGGAATTGCTTCAACATCTTTGGCGTAGATAGATTTATGCAATTTCTTTTTCTTTCTTTTTTTCTAGAGAGAGAATGTTAGGGATTTTCTCATTTTCTCTCTCCTTATGGGCAGAGAGGAAAGTGTGATTTTTTGGTACGGATCCAATAAGTTAAGAGTTTGTTCTGCCATCTGCGAGAACCCATAATGGACGGTCATGATCTTCCCCATCGAAGGCTCAGAGTTCAGACATCAAAGTCTATAATATGTCATCGTAATACGTATATGTGTATGTATAAGAAGTACATGCATGTATATATAGAAAAAAGAATAAACGGGTAGAATAGTAATTTTAATTATATTCCAAATTAGGAAAGTATGGAACGTTGTGATGTTACTCGGACAAGTCATTTTTAGTTACATCACATTAATATTAATCCAATGGTTAAAAGTTTTAAAACCATCAAATGTCTGCTAGATTTATCAATGTGTAATGGGTTTTCGACACATGTCACATGTCTGAAACCCTAGACATGTTCAGACCAATCAATCACTTAATTTTTGCCAGCATGGCAGTTGCAGCCAATCACTAGCTCGATAGATTTAAGGTTTCAGAGGAATATATTATTTAGGGCTCCAAATTATTAAATGATTCTTTATTTGTTACAACTTTAAGGAATATTTTATTAACAGTTTAATTGTTTTCTTATATCTGCTGTGTTTTTTTGTTTCCTTCACATCATGTGTCATTTGTTCTGACTCAATAGAACCGATGTTTGCTTTTAAGGTTTCGTATTAGAATCACTTAGCTGAGCAAGTGGTCGATTTGACCCTTTTAGTTATTTTTATTATTTTCAAAATGCAGATTATCCTATACAGTATTATTAGTAATATATACTTTTAATTAACTTACTAATTCCCTTAAACTCTTGCAGTGTAAAAGGGACAATTGAGAGGTACAAGAAGGCAATATCGGATAATTCTAACACCGGATCGGTGGCAGAAATTAATGCACAGGTAATTTAAAATTACACGATTGATTTTAATATATGAATATAAACACACTGAATTAAATTTATGGTTCCTTTTTTTTTTAAGTATTACCAACAAGAATCGGCCAAACTGCGTCAACAAATTATCAGCGTACAAAACTCGAACAGGTTAATATGAAATAATTGATTAACTAGTTGTTGTTAAATATTTTTTCATATTATTAATATTTCTGATGGTTATAACTTAGGCAATTGATGGGTGAGACAATAGGGTCAATGTCTCCCAAAGAGCTAAGGAATTTGGAAGGCAGATTAGAGAGAAGTATAACCCGAATCCGATCCAAGAAGGTAACTATATTTATTAATCAAATTCAATATCCAAAAAAGTCCTATGATATTAGGATTTATTTCTATATGCCTTGTTGCTAAATTATATTTATTTTGTTGTTGTTACAGAGTGAGCTCTTATTCTCCGAAATCGACTACATGCAGAAAAGAGTAAGAAATAAATATAATTTTATTTCTATCATTAACGTGTATTCATAATAATTTTGCTCCTTTGTATAATGAAATGTTTGTGCAGGAAGTTGATTTGCATAACGATAACCAGCTTCTTCGTGCCAAGGTAATTTATATTTTATATATATCCATTTCTACGTTTTTAATTCCCCCAAAATATTATTTCAATGAATATAACATACACAAATATTTAAATAAGTAGTTGAGATATGTGTGTAATGTATATAGATAGCTGAAAATGAGAGGAACAATCCGAGTATGAATCTAATGCCAGGAGGATCTAACTACGAGCAGATTATGCCACCGCCTCAAACGCAATCTCAACCGTATGATTCAAGGAATTATTTCCAAGTTGCGGCATTGCAACCTAACAATCAACATTACTCATCTTCTAGTCGCCAAGACCAAACCGCTCTCCAGTTAGTCTAAGTATAAACAAATCTTGCTCTGACAATCTTTCTATAATCTTATATTAGTGGATTTTCTGAAAATGTTAAACATAGCTAGATAGATTTGATCCTTTTCATTTCATTTGTTTTGCAGGTAATATTGCCTCAAGGAAATGAATGGGGGAGTGAATAAAAGCCAGATTTGGTTTGAGCAATATAAAGCCAATGCATGCTATATTTTTATTCCATCATGAATGTTGTGTATCAATGATTTCTATACTTATTCATATTGCTTATGTTGATGTGCAATTAATATCTTAAAGACATGTCATTGATGTGCTTAATTTGTTTAAAGACATCTATGTGTATAAGTGTATTATTAATGCTTCTTGCTACTTTCTTATAAACAAGAATTAATCTCAATACGAAAACGATCAAATTTTATCATTAGTTCAGGATTATAGTTTTTAATTTCAATATATTTCAGTGTTAATATAAAGATTGTGTAACTAGATCTCCTTTAGCCGAGTGAGATGATGTGTAACTTCTTTGTCAACATGACAATCACTTCATGCTTTGGAGTGCCTTCTTTAGATTCGCATTCCGCAGAAAGGTCTTGGATGCTGTCATGTACACATAAGGTGAAAATACGTGAGAAAATTTGAATGACATGTGATAGAGAAGTCAACGATTACATCGAAAGGAATGTGAATGCCAATATGATCGGGACGGCCTTCAAAAAGAATATCTTCAAACGTCAATAAATAGTACTATTTGATATATTGTCTCAGCCACTTCCAAAACGTTTTAATAGAGTTTTAGCAGGGATACAAAAGAACCGGTTAAGGAATTACAAATGTGAACCGGTTAGAATCGTAATTTAGTTGATTTGGCGGGATAATTCGAGTCTTTTGACATTAACCGACCAGACCTTCCATCTCGCTGCGAGTCTTTAGTCCCCTACGTCAGCGTAGACATGTACATGCCTAATCAGAGATCCAAATGAGTTTATATATATATAACACCAACTTCATGTCGTTATATAGAACAATGATTAATCAATTAACTCCACAAAAACAAACAATTCTTTTGCAACTAAAGAATATTCATACACTTATATAAATAAGCAACATATTAAATCTTTTCTTCTCCCTCTCTCTGTCTCTCTGTGTTTGTGTGGAGTAAACTTCATGAATCAAAGCATAGCAAGCTGTCGGATATCATAAGGATGAGCATCAGAAGCAGACTCTCTCCTAAAAGATCGACCACCAATGACAACATTCGCCGCTTCTCCTGGATGAAACGCGTCCCAAAACACAAACTCATCCCTGTTCAGACATGGAGCTTGACCTGGAAGACAAGTTATCTGTCCATTGTTCCTCCCAACTCCACAACATCCTGCATTTGTCACCCTAAACCCTGCAAACAAGAAGTCAACAAAACTATCAAGAAACGTTTCAAGTAAAATCTGATTGTGTTTAGGTTTAATATGTGACTCTTACCATGGCGACCAGCATTGGCTACCATGTCTTGGAAGATACCATAAGCATTGATGTAAGTGAACTTTGCGTCTGGTGTGTTTTGGTTGAAATGGTCTACCAAAGACACAAGCTTGCTATTAAAGATTCTGTTTGCGGAATTGATCCTTTCGTCACAAGTTGTTCCATCTCTACTGTTCTGAGCCAGCTCATTCGGACTGCATCCTATTGCGCCGATACCAATTAGCGCAAACTTCCTCGCTCCATTGTTATACATAATCTACTCCACAGAAAATAAACAGACATATATCAAACGTTAAGAGTCACAGATGAAACGATATAGAGGATTTTAGAAACAGAGGATATTATGAACATACCCGAAGTTGCTCGGTGTAGCGGTTTATGAGATCGTTGGCAAAGGAATCTGGGGAGTACTGGCTCCCGGTGGAGTAATAGAGAGGCATAAAATAGTTATTGAGATAATCGTTACTGCCTAAACCGATCGAGTAGATACATTTACTTAGGTAATTAGCAGCTTCATTCTCATCTCCAAGTATGTTCACCACTTGTGACACAGTGTTCACATGATTAGCTACTTGCCCTGCAAATGTTATTCTAGCTCCCTATACCAAAAATGGAAATAGATTTATGTTTCCTAGTTAAGAAACTTTAGTTCTAAATATATGTCATCAAAAACCAAGATTTGGTGTTCTGTTTACAGAATAAAATTACCAATTGACGGCCGGTTTCTTCTCGGATTCCGGCAGCTGCAGAAGCGTAGTTTACTCCTCTGAGTATATCTTCTCCTCTAGCTTCAGCATACGGTGTAATGTAGTCATCGAAACCAAGAAGCTCGGCTTTTTAGATTTACCACAAACAAAAGAAAACAGAGAAAAAGTTAGTTGTTTTGTTTGTTCATTTACATATTTTGGACTAAAGAAACAGAAGGGTGTTGTTAGAAGATTACTGATGACATCAACGGTGGTTTTGCCATTGCAGAACCGGCCGGTTGGACCGAACTGGAAGTCAATACCGTAAGGGAAGTAATCAGCTCTTGCTAAGGAAGAAAGACGATTGTTGTTTCCACTATCAACCAAAGAATCACCGAATATGAAGTAACATGGTGCTATTGGATCAGCCATAGCTATGTTCATAGCCATAGCCATAGCCATGATCATCAATATCTTCATCATCATTACACAAACTCTTGCCATCTCTGTGAATAACCCTTATCAGAATGTGAAGAAGCGGAGAGAGATATGGTTTTGAGAACGTGAAGAATGTAAATGGGTGAAGTATATAATAAAGGGAGGTCAGAAGAATATGGAGGGAATGAAAAAAGAATAAAAAAAAAGTTTAAAGCTTTAGACAGTTGAAGAAGGAATTAAATGTCACGCGGTGAATAATGTTATATGTAGAGAGAGATATGTAAAGTAACTGTATAAGTATGGATCAGGAGACATAAACGAGTGAACGAGAGTTATTAATGCTCTCTGTTTCTTACAGTTTTGGTACCAACTTGTATGTAATGTTGATCATTCTGTTATTATGGTTTGTCAGAAAATGTTAAGAAACAAGTTTGGATTAATCACATTGATGATTTGATTGTTGGTTGGTTATTTAAAGGATTAGAGATTTGAGATTCGAAACCAAGATTGAGATGGGGGGACAATGACTGAGTTACTCTATACCATTTTTAGTTTATTTTTGCTACTTTGCCAAGGGATGAGACAAAGGTTTGGTTTTGTCGATAGATGGCCAATTCATAAGATGTTAGGGCCACTTGCATAATTTTGATCATGTGTCCTGGGAAAAATAGCAATCGAACAGCTAAGATTGAATCCGGTTGGGTTTAAATCGAGGGTGAAGAATGATGTTGAGGTATGGATGTATGTATTAATGGAGGTAGATGGAAGTAACATTTAATGGGAAGAGGAAGAGACACTATGTCATGATGATGATCATCATGATTGACATAATGTGGTAGTTGAAATGCATAAATTCTCTTGTTCTTTGTTCATGCTTCTTCTACAGTGATAAGGTCAAAAATAATCACTTTGGGACCAAACTGTGAAGCATTTTTCCACAAAGATTCAACCTTTCTGTACTAAGTAGCCACCAAAAGCATTGATAAGACGAATTTAGAGTAGCGTTGATAACTAAAGAGAATAGAGTGGACCAAAAACTTATAAATGAAATTGTTGTTATAATGTGACTCTTGAGGTATGAAGTCAGGGACTAATAAATTTGAAGCATGATCTTGTGGGGTTTTATGACTGAGCAAATTAGTTAAAGCAGCCAAAAATAAAGAACAGAAAAAATGATCTACAGCACCAACCACATGCAAGGGTTTATGAACACTACTAAGCATGAGTGTCATTGAATTGAACACTGACAATTCATTTCTCTTTACCATCTTCTTGATAAATTCACAGTTTAAAAAGTTACAATCAAGAGTAAAAACTCGGGGGGTAACATATACAAGTGTGTGTGTGTGTGTTCATGAAAATGAAATCAATCTTCTTCAGATGTATATCTTTTGACTCTAACCCTTTCACCATTGAAGTGAATGTATTTGAATTCAGAGAGGTACCTCCTAAGGATCAGTTTACGTTTTTCTTCTTGGCCGAGTTCCCTGAAGGCTCGTGCCACTCTTCGCGCTGTATCTTCATCTGGCCTCACCTTCAGCTCCTCCATATCTGCAAACACCTAAAAGAGAAAAACCGGTAGAAAATGAGTCTAAAGCCAAGTCATAGTTCTCACAGAGAGATGCATAGCTCTCACAAAATCTTGAAGGGTATTTAAAGAGTAACATCAATTCTCGAGGAAAGAAAGAAACTTGCTTTACCTCAATAACCTTATCATGAAGGTCATGGTGAGCATACAAAGCTATCATCCTAGCAAACAAGCGTCTTGGAATGGATCGTGAATGCGTGTGCAGAATCATGTTCCATAACGATTCTGCCTCGTCAGCTCTTTGGTCCATATCAAATGCCAATAAGAGAGTATCATATGTTCCCATAGTAGCGCCTTGGCCTTTGCTTAACATCCACTTAGCCACCTGAGTTTTTGTCACTAAATCATTCAACTCATGATGCCATACTTGGCAAAAACTTACACTTGACATAAGAAGTCGTAAACACTTACTTGAATCACACGATGCCATTGGCTTCTCTTCCTTAACATTTGCAAAGCTTTAGCTGCAGCAATAATGGGAAACTCAACCTCCCAAGCTACCCATTTGTTCAAAGCTCCATAAACTGTCTCTTTTTCATTTGGGAGTCCAGAGAGCTGCAAGTTGAGAGTTATAAATCAACATGAACTACTTCATTATCGCTTCGTTAACATTCCAATCATTCTCAAAAACAGGATTTGGTCTCACTTACCATACGGACAAGATTAAGTGCTTTCTGTCCAGACCCAGCAGAGTCATTCTTCTTCCACAAATGTTGCTCTTTCTTCCTTACTTTCTTTATTTCCTTTCTACAATTATAATATCCACCACAAAAGCTTACTTATGAATCAAGAGAGCTATGGAACCAAAGATAGTCTAATTTATATATATCACTTGTAATGTAACAAACAAAACAAACCTTTTCACAGTGGCTTCAGAACCAAACTCTAATTTCCCGGCTTGCTTCTTCTCTAAGAACTTGAAAACAATTTCACCATTATGACACATGTTGTGTTTCTTTTCAAAAGAATCAAGTTTTAAAGCTAAAGAAACAAAAATAGCCATTAAACAGAAAAAAAAAAAAAATCAGTAACTAGAAATACAATTTTACCTTTGCCCTGATGCAAAATCCAAACCTTTTCGCCTTCAAACAACTTTGATAATCAAGAAATGAAATACATCCAAATTCCTGGTATTTCTGAAAATGTTGTAATATAGTAGAATCTGAATTAAGTATTCAAAGCACCAAATTCTTGTCCTAGAAACTGAAATATTTAATGGAGTAAATTGTATTCAACAATTGATGGAGAAAGAAATCAAAGGAACTTACTGATAATCCTCGCAACGGGAATCCACTGAGTTTTGGATTAAAGTTACAGAGCGCCATTTACTTCACTTCCAGTAACACAATCTGGGTAGTGAAGAATTTGACAATGAAATTAAATTTACGAGAAATTTGAGTTGCTGAAGACAAAAAGAAAAGGGTGCTACTTTTAATTAAACCAGAGAAATTTTAACTTATGATGCAGCGAGAACAAAAACGTAGTTTGGGTTTCATAGATTCGATCGAGTGATGATGATGATGATCAGAAAGACGAGGATTTTGGTTGAGCCAATTACTAAACCGACTAATAACCGAAGCAATTTTGGTTTAAGTTTGTTGAACTCAGCTTGGTGGTGACTAGAATAATGGGGCTTTAAAAACTATATATGGGCCATATTTGGATAATTTCAACCCAAGAGATACAAACAAGTTATTTGAACTCCGGCTATACTTGTTTTGTTTTTTTTTTTTTTTTTTTTTTTTGTGATAAGTAACATAACATTTTAAATTTTTGTTTCTTTAGATACGGAAAAATGGATAAAAAATTCTCACCGTTTCAAAAAATATTAAAAAAATCTTTATCTTTATTATGAGTTCTTAAACTTTCACTTTTTATAAATGGTGAAATAAATCATAAGTATTATAAAAAATAAGTACATCAATATATTAAAATAAAAATAAATAAATAAAATTTGGTTTATGATTTATTTTTCTAAATTTGATTTTGTGATTTATTTTACTCAAAATTGAGTTTTTAACGAATATATTATAACCAAGTTCTCTTGGTCTAGTGGTTCTTGGTGGGCGAAGAGTCGTCCTACTGGTCGAGCCCAGGGATCGATTCCCACCAAGCGCAGAATTATTAGTCAATTGGCTTGGCCACATGGATATGAGTTCTTTCTTACTGTCCATTTGAATATCCGGAGAGAGAGTCTATCCATGGGTTGCATCTCCCCTATGAGATTAGTCTGGGCCTTCCATAGGCCTGAGATCTACCCCTGAGTTATCAAAAAAATAATTAATATATTAATATAGATGATCACATTTCATGTTTTGATTCAAATTTTTCTTTTTGAATAACTAACTAAAGGTAATTAATATTAGTTACTTTTTGAAATATTTTAAAGTTATATTTTAAATATATCTTAATTTTATGTATTTAAATTAAAAATATTTTGGTGTGAAAATTTATGTACTTTCGTAATAATAAAAATATTTTTGTTTGTTTTCATGTTAATAAGTTTGTGTGACCAAACCAAATAAATATTTATTAACATATATTCATATTTGGTTCAATATAAATATATATATATATATATATATATATATATTCATATTCTTACGAAATGAAATTTATTGAATATAAATTTTATGAATTTAAATATAATATCGAAATGAATTTTATCAATTATAGTATTATTTAATATGAATTTTGTGTTAATAAATGTTTATTTGGTTTAGTCTCATAAACCTATTAACATGAAAACAAAAAAAAAATTATACTCTTATGAAAGTACATAACTTTCCACACCAAAATACTTTTAATTTAAATACATAAAATTAAGATATATTTAAAATATATCTTTAAAATATTTTTAAAAGTGACTAATAATTAATTACTTTTAGATAGTTATTTAAAAGTAAAAGTTTGAACAAATTCGAATCAAAACATGAAATGTGTTCATCTATAATAATATTTTAGTTTAAAAAACTCATTTTTTGAAAAAATCATAAACTCAAATTTAGAAAAATAAATCATAAATAAAATTTTATTTATTTATCTTTATTTTAAGATAATGATCTACTTAGGTTTTTTATAATATCTAGGGTTTATTTTACCATTTATTTAAAAGTGAAAATTTAAAAACCCAAAAAAAAGTTGAGGATTTTTTAAATGTTTTTGAAAAAAGTTAGGGTTTTTTTACCAATTTTTTTTTAAATACATAATAGTTTTCAACTAAAATTATAACATCTCATACATAACTTATGTGATCCATTACATTAGTTGCATTTGAAAATCGATGGTCTATACTCACGGAAAAGGTTATCAATAAACTACCAGAACTTGGTTAGTTTGGTCTAAAATTTTCGTTTACTATTTCTAACTTTTGTAAGTTTCCCTTTCCATTATTAGCAAAGGGTTTGTAGTATCACGTGTGTTTAGATGAAGAAGATTAAATAGATAACTAAAGATTCTTAGCACGAAACAAACAAACAAAAAAACTCTAAGCAAAGTTAACTTCAACGTCGATGTAATTAAGAAGGTCCCATACAAATTGATAATATTATTGGACTAATCAAAACCGAACATCTTATCTCTATTTCCACCTCTCAACCAATCAGATATTTACATGTAAAATAACTTCATTATGTAAAATAACTATGTTACACATTAAAAAAAAAAACTAACATTATTCTTTTAAGTATGTACCAAGAACTCAACGCAGGATACGCAAGATTACCGAACGACAGTTATTTGAAATTATTTATGTGTGTATAGAGAAAGGTTCCAAAATTATGATCTATTTGAGAACAAAAATAAGAGACATGGAACAGGACATACTTGATACGAGAGTATCCAACATCCATGCGCAATTATATGAACATAGAAGTTAATTTTTCTTTGGAAACTATCGAAGGGACCACCCAGGAGTAGGAACCACATTTGTCCAAAGGTACCCAAAAATTTGGCTAAGTCATTGTCGTTAGCACAAGACTATGCATCTAACAGTACCTCAATTTGTCTAATGTCCAATTCATTCGACTTTATCTGTCTACCTCTTTGTCTATTGATTTTCATTGCCTCTCTTCAATTTAATAGGAGTATGTGTAGTATAGGATATGCACAAAATTCAATTCACCGAATCATTCCAACATTTAGGTGGATTTTAAGTTTTTAACTGAGGGTAAGAGCAATGATGCATTTACCGAGTTTGTGTTCTGGTTAAAACGTAAAAAACGAAAGCACATCACTACTCATATAGTTTGATATTACAAACGGAGCTAAGACAATAATTAAGTGTTATTTACATGTCATCGCACATACAACATTTTTCATTCTAATTTGAATAATCTTATTAAAAGTTTTCACTCGATTGCTAGAAACTATTACTTAAAGTTTTGATTGTTCAACTCTATGTTATTTTTGTTTGCTTGCTTTACATTAACTACATTCGTTTCCCATCTAAAATTATTTGATTTAGAATCAAAAAAAAAAAAAAACCTTGTTAAAATTACTTCGAATCTAGTTAATTCTATTGTAAAATTAACTATGTATTGCTTGATGAATCGATCATTTTCCATAACCTTTTTTTGTTATATGTACTCCTCAAGGCATGTATTGCTTGTTAATAATTGTCCCACAATTAATACAAACTCGCTTTTGCGACAACTTCACGGATAAAGTTGGTTGTCAAAAAAAAAACTTAATGAAAATGGCATAGTTATTCATTCCTAACAATCATTCAACCAAAATTATCCAAGTAAACCATTACTAATAATAATAGTTATTTTCTATTTCAAGAAACTTCTTCGATATTTCAATCTTGACTTTGTAATACTAATTAACAAAACTTTAAAAAGATTATCTTCATTCCTTAATTTACTTATAATTAGTTGATTTAGCGCAATAGGTATCTTTAAACTATCATAAGTATTGTTTGTTTCCTTAAGCATCAACGTCAATATGCAATTACAAAAAAAAAAAAAGATCTAAGAAGAAAGAAGACTTGTTAAGCCACATTGTTATTTTTTCCCTTTTCTTCTCCGAAAGCAACAAATCGGCCGTTAATTAACGCCGCCACGTAATCGCGAAAGAGAATGACTGCAGTTGGATAAAAACAAACACGTGGCACCGGCACGCGCGAGACGGAAGCCTGATGACGTTAGCTTTGGCTGACGTTAACTTAGTTTAGGACACGTGTTAGCGCAGGAGTGGGTTATCATGTTTTGTGATTATGCAGTTTCATAGAGTTAAAACGCGTCGGCCACCGAACGCACGGCACTTGCGTTCAGCAGCGTCACACCGACTCAGTTTCACAATCATTGAAATTTCGTTGTAACTTGTAATCCCGAGATAATAAATAGTGTTGAGTATTATTAAACTACCAATATATATATAAATATTCCTTTTGAATACAATGTAAACCTAATTAAATAAATATCAATAGATGAATTAGTTTGTAGGCATACATACACACACGATATCTTAATATTTACGAAAATACATTTAAAAATCTAGATACAATGTTAGTAAAAAGTGTTAAATATTTCACCCAAAAATCTGAATTTATTTTTTACTGGATTTTAAATTACCTTTCAAAGATACATTTAATTTAAGTATTATATACAGATTGATCTCATAATTATGCAAATTTGAAATTTCCTAAACATAAATTCTTTACGAGTAGAAGAACAAATTAAATGATTTCTGATGATACTAATAACGTTTAACGTACCCACACGTAAGTGTTTTATGGCAAAATGATGTGTTAAGGCAAATAAAGACTAATTGTGTAATTCCCAATAATAACTACATTCTTAATGATTAATTAATCATAAGTTCGAATCCCTTGACTTCACTCAAACACCTTCACGATGACATCATCTGATGCAAACACAAGATCTTAGTTAATACTTACACGGATACATACACACGTACATATATTTACGTGTAAAACATAAGATTCTCTTTTGCGATGTCTCTGTCTATATAAATTCCATCTTTTCTCTTTGTTGTGTCTTTGCCTACCTCGCTCTTCAAACTAATCATATATATCCAAAAAGTTTCCCTCTAACTTTCTTGGATAACATTTTTTTCGATCTTTCAATGTCAGAAGAATTTCAAGAATCCGATGTAATTTTCTCCGATGAATATTTCACGAAGAACAACAACAACAAAAGTAGCAACATTAGCGAACAGTACCAAACAAGAAAGTCGACGGCGACCAAGAAAAAGTGATCTCCAGTGGAAATTCCATCGAGTATTATTTTCCGGTGTACGGAAGAGGAGGAGGGGGAGGCGGAGGGAGAAATGACTCCGCCACATATCATAATCGGAAAACGGAGAACGGAGGCGCAAATGGCTTTTTCTTTTTGCACCCTTAAAGGAAGAGATTTGCGTCGGCATCGTAACTCCGTTCTTAGGATGACCGGTTTTTTGGAAGTTTAGTTGATCCCAAAAATAAAAATGAGACCAGTCCGGTTTAGTTTGCTCTATTTTGATTCGGTTTATGTCGCCATTTCTTCCTTTTGGGTGTCTAAAATATAGTTTTGAAATGAACCAATGTATCAAGATTTATTTAATTTGGTGTAAGAAAATTTCATATAATTGGGTTAAAAAAAGAAGGAATAATTTCTCATTTTTTATCAGGTAAGATGTTGAATTGCTGGTTAATTTTTTTTTTTTGTCAACCTATTGCTTGTTAGCTTAATAATAAAATTATTGTTTGGTTTCTTGAGAAGTGGAAAACCCATAAGAATCAAATCTTATGTTAAATTGAGTTTATGGGTTTGCTTGTGGAGTAGTAGTAATTGGTTTCTTGGCTTGTAGATTTTGTGTTTGGTCCACATTCATGGGATTCTGCAATTTGCATATTTGTTCGCTAACATGAGCCGTAAAACGCTTTGTTTGCTATTGTGAACTTAACCAAGGGATATACCTTGGAAAGTCCTTTTAACCGAGTATAATTGCTTAAATATTGTTTAAATAAAACAAATTGATACCTTAAAAATTAGTTTGACTTCGGGTTTGGGTATATGTCCAAACACACATTAGTGTAATCAACATGGAAGCTTATTTTATACATATGGAATGTTACATGTCATCTATTTGAAGCACGCGTTAAATTTAGATGAAATATAAAGTATTTGCCTACAGTTTATATATTTTCAGATTAATAAGCCACTAGTCGTATACTCGTATAGTGTATCATCTATAATGTGTATATCGAAGTCGAACTGTCGATCGAATAGTGTAGGTTACATATATATAGTGTTTTTAATCATAAGCCAAAATTCATGTCAAGGAAAAAAATCATAAGTCGAAATTATTACTGCAACCGTTAAAATAGTTTGTTTGTTTTTTTTTTTAACTTTGCTTTGGTTTTGTCTCTTTTATTTTATTTTATTTATATAAAAAAAGTCATTTACTCATTTGATTTGGTTTTGTCAAAGGTTAAAGTTAGGTTAACTTTCATTTTATCGAGACATTTTCATACAAGATGGTTCAAATATAGCCATGTCAGCTTTACCGAAACAGTCGTATTGGTGAGTTGCAGTTTTACACTACGCTGATTTTTTTTAAATAGATACCCAAATTCTATCAGATTCTGATTTTATGTTTGAACAGTTCATTAAAAAACTTGCGAGAGAAGAATATAAAAACTTAAATTAACGGTATCTCAGTTGACCAGAAAAAATATATACTCCCTCCGTTTTAAATTGATTATATTTCTAGGATTTTCACATATATTAAAAAATTCATTAAAAATTGATTATAAATGCATCATTTTTTTTAAATAACAATTTTCTATAATTCTAAACTAATAATTTTTTTTTTTTTGAAATTTACAATTCATCATTAATAACTAATAAAACATGCATATAAAACATAAAAATATGATTTTTTGAAACATATTTTTTTCCTATAAATAGAATCAATTTGAAACAGAGAGAGTATTAATCATACATATCTAACAAAGTGACAAATATTTTTAGGTACGAGTTAAACCTATTTAATTTTGTAAAACCCAACTGTCTTTTCCTCTTCCAAAAGTCTACCTTTGCTTATATCATAATTTCTTGTCATTTGATATGCTAAGAACATGCATTTCTATATAAACAGCTATTTTAATTAAAAAAATCTAAACAGTTTTAAGTTGCAAATAAAACATAATATTTTATCTTTATTCACTAATTAAAATATTAAAACAAGATATTTAAAAAAAACCTAGTTTATCTATCTTGTCAAAACCAAAGTTTATCTATCCGATCAGATAACACATGTTAGAGCAACTCCACCAGGGTATCTAAAGAATCTAGAAATGTACTCTAAACTGGAAGAAATCAAGTTATCTATCCGGTCACGTTAAAAAATTTCGGGTTTCCGGTGAAAACATAAACTGAGAATACTAAAGTAATTATTCTTTCCTTCTCTAATTCACCATCAAACAAAACAATAACTAATGTTGTTTTTATAAAACTTATTATATTAATTTTATAACAATATTTTATATTATATAAAATCTATTTTTACAAAGAATCAACAGAAAAAGACGTAATTCTCATAAATATTTCGTAAGATTATTATTATAAGTAGATCAAAAAAGAATTATGGAGAAGAATCACAACTCTAAGTGAAAAACTATCACACAAAAGTCATAATGAGTGGACACAGCTTATTATAATTTTAAATAATTATAAATATATAATTTATTTTCACCATGAGTTATAAGAAAGAGATGTAACCCTAAAAAATGTTGATTGAAATTGTTATCATTAGTAGATTTTTGAGAAAACCAGTTTGCCTTTTAATTAAAAATTTGTATTTAAAAGAATAAAGTCATCCTTTTCGTCGAACGGAAAATAACATATTTATCATGAGAAACAAACGGACTGAAAAAAATTAATTGTGTGATAATTTATTTGATTTCTTTTACAAATGCACGATGAGATAAAAAAAAATATTTTATCTAAAAACAATTATGGTACGAGAGATAAGACAATCATAATGAATAGGCACAAGACGAATGAAAAAGAGAGAAATGAGATAATCGACCAAATTTGTTGGATTCATTAATGAAAATAATTTTAACAAATAACAAAATTTAATAGTTACTTAAAAAATCAAAATATAAATAGAGATAAAAAGACATGAATGTTATGTAATAAAAATATGCAATCTTAGACGAAAATATATCAAATGAATAGACGCAACTTTACAAAGAAGAAGCGTAATCTTACGATGAATAAACATAAATAACATTTATTGAGATTTTTATTATTACTTACAAGTGTAACGGCAGAGACAAATAGGTTTGTTGGGAGAACCTAAATAGTTAAAGCAATCACCCTTCCCATGTCTTTTGAGTACGCATGCAAATTTACATTCATCGGATTTACAATATTTATATGTTAAAATTTTACTACACGATTTTTTAAGTGGTCGTCCTCCCGTTGCCATTCCAATATCCCCTATTTCATTAATAATTAAAAACACATAAGAATTTTATTTTTAAAAAACTTAACTATTTTCTTTTGTTTCATGGAGATAGATGTTTAACAGACTTTTTTTTTAATAAATATAATTATAATTAAAGAATACTCTCTTGATTTTACAAACTGAATGTTTTAGATTTTTTATAACAATATAGAAATTTTATGTTTTCAATATAATTTTTATTTTGCTTGTTTACCAATTGTATCCATATTATTTAAAAGCAATTATTTGAGATAATAATGTTTTAAGGAGGTATATTAGTCATTAAGCAAAGAGAACTAATATATAGATGGATCCGATTGGAAGTGGGGAATGGAGAAGACTGCATGTTCTGGTCAGATAATTGGTCTCCGTTTGGAAGCATCAAAGAGTATCTACGTTCCTCTACTGGCTTACTAGGTCTGGGAGCGACTGCTTCACTAGCAAGCCTCTGGACATGTCAAACTTGGAGACTACCTGCAGCAAGGTCAGAGGAACAAGTTAATTTACACATTCACTTAACAACTATTGAATTGTCAAACAACAGAGATAGCTACGAGTGGTGGTTTGATGGAAAAAGAAGCCAAAAGTATCATACAGGAGCTGTCTACCAAATCCTAAAAGAACACCAACCAAAAGTAAACTGGAGCAAGGAAGTGTGGTTCTCAGAAGGAATACCGAGACACAAGATTCTTACTTGGATGTTTGTCTTAAATCGTTGCCCAACAAAGGATCGGATGGTGAAGTGGGGTCTTCCGGTTAATCCAACTTGTCTCCTTTGCAGTCAGAGCCCTGAATCGAGAGATCATCTGTATTTTCAGTGCCCTTACTCATGGAAGATATGGACAGAAATGGGAAGAAGACTCACCATTCAAGTTACTCCTGATTGGATTGGTACTCTAAGTCAAATCAGGTCTTCTAATTACGGTAAAGTGAAAAGAAAAGTGTTGCTATTGGTTTGGCAATGTGTAATCTATCAGGTCTGGGCAGAACGAAATTCAAGGCTGCATCGGAATGTGTCCACGCCGGCGGAATCTATCATTAAGACCATAGATACAACAATCAGAAATCGAGCTTCAAGCTTAAGGCCTCGGAACTCAGAGCTTGCCTCATCCATGTTACAGTTGTGGTTCACCACATCCCCCTCCCTTGGTAATTCATTGGTCTCGACAATCAGAACTAACAATGTTCCACTGTAGATCGGCGGAGTCAAGCTTTGCATTGGATTAACAAACCAGCTTCGTGGTTTGTACGGAGACTTCAACACGATTCAGATTCCTTTATTGGGCTTATACTTCCTCATTAATTTGTTGTTTTAAGGTTAGGTTCTAATATATGTGATTGGACCTCAAAACGAATTGGGCCATATGGCACCCTTATTTTTTATTTCTCACGCTTTTAATAGAAAATCTGTTACAAAAAAAGGAGGTATATTTAATTAATATTATAAATTTATTCTTAAACATGTGAAAAACGCAAAACTTTAAGTTTTGTGGAAGGGAGGGAGTAATAGTTGTATTAACATACATACAATTATTACGCAATTTGATCATCCCATTATTTGAGGATGCTCAAATCAAATGCCTCAAATTTTCTCAACATAATATTTTCCTGCATCGACTTAGTTAGTATTTCATCTTTAATATACAAAATTAACATAAAAGAACATATCTGGTCATTAGGAAATTCTATACTATAATATAGAATCTCGATATCTAAACTATGAACTATAATTGACGTAACAAACTTGAATTGATGTTGTAGAAAACTAAGATGTTACTCAAAACTGAGTTATTTACGATAATTATTACAATATATTAAGACGATTGAAACTGTAAATACAACAAACCTATAACGGAGGTAGTAAAAATACAGAGAACGGTGATGAAGACTTGAAAGGATTTACTCATGTCGGATTTTGCAAATGAATTGATGATGTTTGAAGGATAGAAGAAGATGAATAATGTATGTACTCTAAGAATTTATATGTATATCTAATTTAATACATTGCCTTAGAACCACTCGTTTTTTCTCTATACAGCAAATCATTTTTTTCTTATTCAAACAAATGCCCGATAAAATGGAAGATAATATATCTTATTTAGAATTTAAAAAATTAACAAAAAAAATCTAAAAGAAAAAAAGGAATCAATATAAAATTTGGAATATGATTATATTTTAGTTATGCAAATGGAAGCAAGAAATTTAGAGGGATAAGCATATATAGTATTTTGATAATCATTGATATATATCATCTGTTTTTTTTTTTATAATCATTTCATTATCTATGTAACAAAACACTATTTATACAAACGCGGGATTTAATTCAACTAATAAATGTTATTGATCAGCAGATACCACCGGCATGGAACGATTCTTCCGCCGTCTCCGCCGTGCTCTATGTACCTTAGGATGACTACCACCAAACTTTAACCGTCCTGTATCCTTAAACCGGTCTTTCTCAGCTTTCACAATCACACATTCTGGTGGAGGTACAACGTATCTTATGGTATCGTAACAATATGAATAATACATGTAACGTTCCCGGAACCGTCGCATTGCGGCCGCTTGTTTAGGGTTAATGGTTGAGTAATCGCTGGTCATGAGAAGTTGGTCGGATATAGAACAGTTGATGTAACTATAGTTGTTGTCTCCGGAGACGGTAGGGATTGAGTCGGAGACATTACAACCGTCGAGAGCAATGTCTTTGAATTCAGAGACAAAAGGTGAAAATGTGTAATCGACGGCGAATTTTCCGCCGGAAGTAGCCCAGCTTGAAGCATCCCAAATGGTGGCGTAGAGAGACATTGGCTTTTGTGGATAGTCTCCTTTCATTTCTTCTTTTCTTTTTATTTCTCTTATTGGTACATCGTCTACCCAAAATCTGCAAATTACAAAATTACCAACATTTTTGTAATTTTATTAAGATACTTTTCGTTATATATAATCACATCGTGATATTAAGTTTATATTCCATTATTTTTTTTGGCTACAGCAAGTTATATCCATGAGTGGTCAATCTTATTAAACTAATTTTTTTTTCCTTTTGTTATCTTATGAAACTCAAAAAATGAAATCAATGGTATCTCGACAAAAAAAGATTTCATCAAATTGATTTAAGAAACACAACAAATTGGAATCAAAGCGAAATTTATTCCAAACTGATACCCGGACCAAATTTGGTTATTAATTAATAATTATATTGTGTTCCTTTTTTTTTTTTGCCGGATATTGTGTTCCTAAGAGATACACGTACATTAAAATTCAACTTGTACATCATTTAATCACATGCGTGTAACGATGACTAAATCTTGAAATCTATGACCGCCGTGTGACCGTGCCATTTGTTGCGTTTACTATACTAAATGTAATTAACTATAACCAACTTCTTATTATTTTATTTTCTTTAGTCCACTTTGTTTATATTAAAAATACATTTCATGCACACTATCAAAATTACTTTATAACCCACATACCAATTTTCTCTTAATCAGGAAAAAGACTCTTTTTTTTTAGATCACCTAGGCTACCTAAGAGCAGCTCCATCGATCGTATGAAAAAAGGTTTCTCAAAATTAAAAACTATTAAAAAAAAAGATAAAGCAAAATAGGATAAAAACCGTATCTCATTTGAGATATTTTCCTACCAGTGGTAGAAACGGTTCTACCAGTTGTCTTTATTTTGAATGATTCATTAACTTTTTAATTAAAATTATTATTATTTTTAATATTTAGAGACTCAAAATAAGAGATCCACCTATATGTGTGCTCTAAGCGTTTTATAAAATAAAAATATTCGAACCTACAATTGAACTAGAAACATTAAAAAAAAAAAAAGAGAGAGAAAAGAGGAAACTAACATAATTTTGGTAGGGTTCCAAAGGATGCTATAACGGTGAAACTCCTTGGAAGGATCAAACCAAAGACGGTAGCGTTCTTCACGGCCGCGGTTTGTGCTACCGTTTCCGTACATGTTCGTCTGAAACCGCCACGGCTTTCCTTCAATGTTCCCTAAAAACTCTATGTCTAATTCGTCGTGGTTCTTCACAAACACATCGCCGTTTGATGTCTTTATTTATATTATTTTACATTCAATCATCACTTTTATTAGTTTTAGTATATTGTTTGGTAAATAAAATTTGACAAATAGTGACTTACATAGAAGGCGACTACAATACCAGCTGTGTAAGCTCCCGGCAACTTTATCAACGAACTGAAAAATCCATGGTTATACATGCTTGAAGAGATGAATCCTGACCCTGATCAAAAAATTCATTTTGAAATAATATTTGGTATATGGATATAGAAAACTGCAAACCCAACGTGTGACTTTGATTAGTGACACTAAAGGTACTAATGAAATAATTTGTGAAATTGAAAAAGAAACTTCACAAAACTAAAAATCGATGGGATGACGAAAATTTATCTATTTCATCATTAATCAAAGTCATGTTGTGTTGTGTAATCATTCAAAAACATTATTACCAAAAACCTAAAATTCTTGGTGTGAAAAAGAAAAGAAAATACCGGTGTATTTGTCGAGGAGTAATCGGACGCTACGATCATCAGGAGATCGGATGAGATTGCCTTCACCAAATAGATGTGAAAGACCTTCATCGAAGAATATCGGACTTATGTTCTCCAATCCCAAAACGTATCTCCATGATACGATCACCACCATCGTAATTAGTACCCTTAATCTATTATTAATCCATAAATAATATATTGAATCTCTCATAATTTTGTTTTTTCTGATCTTTTCAAATCCAAGAAAAAAAAAAAAAAAAAAAAAGAGAAAATTAACCAATTTTCTCTTTCTTTGTCTGGTATCTTTTCTTACGACGCGTCAAAGTGGGAAACAAGACCATGGAATGGTTTTAGTTTTGCATCTCTTGTTGATTAAAATTGTTAAAAAGCCATTCGTTTTTTGACTTATCTACAGAATTGCCATCGATATTTTAGATTTTAGTTGGATTTTTTTTATTAAAGGGGTTTCATTATAGATTTAGTAGATAATTAATAATACTCCAATAAACTATTAGATCAGAACATTTTTTTAAATAATAAACTAGAGCATTCAAAAAAGCAATATTAAAAGGTTCTGTATATAGTTGAAATAAAAAATGTAACATGACAGGTTGATTGGATATATAGATTTTAAGTTTGACCCATATATATATATTTTTATACAGTTGATAATGTGAGTAAAGGTCAGTTCTGATATATAGTGAATCAAATATAACTTAGTATATGTATATATATATATATATATATTTTTTTGAACATGTATTTGTTTATCAAATTTTATAATTTTATTAGGATTGAGATAAAAAATTTAATTAGTGAACAATATATATTTTTCAAAAGTAGAATATACTAAAGTTTAAACTTATTGGTTTCCAAATAATTAATTATTGATTAATCTTTTTAAAAAATTAGTTGAAAATTAATAGTTTTATTTTTGTTAAAGTGTTGGGGAATCTATAGTAACTTACTAACTTACTACTATCATTTTCTCTCCTAAACATTTTCCCTTTTCTTAATAGCGTTAAGGATTAAAGGATGTTTTCTAGAATCTATAGTTACATATATTATTGTTGGTTGGTTACTCTTTTAAAATATTTGTGTTTAAATTAAAATATTTATTGAAGTAAAAACGATAATTAATCAACAATTTTTACAAATTAACTCTTAACTTATTTATTTTAAAAATATAATTTCTATCAGTTTACATCCTATAAGTATTAATTATGTTATCCTACTCATCATATGATTCGGTTTATGCGCCATTTCTTCCTTTTGGGTGTCTAAAATATAGCTTTGAAATGAACAAAAAATATAGCTTTGGTGATACTACAAAGTTGACGCCTTCTTACGTGGACTCTGAGCGGTTGATTGGTGATATGAATGATATTTAGCTTTGCCTCAATATTCTAGATGACTGTGGAGAGAAGGAGTATTCTAGATGACTGTGGAGAGGAGGAGGTTACGACTTTCTTAAAAAAAGAACCCTCATAGACCGGTGAAGCTGACTTAGTATCTTTATTATGTGTTGTCTTTCTGAATGAGGGTATTTTCTGCTTTTGCTCTGTTTAGAACTGATTAGTTGTAACTTTGGAGGTAGTTTTGCAGTTTGGTTTTGGTTTTGGTTTCTTAAAGTAGTTTGGTTTTGCAGGTTAGCAAAGAAGGATCAGAAGATGGACATGGTCCTGAGTTTTTGGTGATTAAATCTGATCTAAAAGGTTCATTACATTTTCTGTAAGCCTGTCCAGTGTTCAATACAATTGAAATTTGTGTTTTTTAGGCGAGGGCTCTCATCACAAAGCTAACCGAGGGAAAACACTCTGCCATTCAACTGAGTGATGACACTCTCAAGAATGACCTGCCACAGGTTTCTGGGACAGATCATCAAGCTATGTTAATGTCGGGTAAAGGAAGAGGTCCAGGGATCGGGATCGATCTCAGTATTACAAAGTCAATGCCTTCTTACGTGGACTCTGAGCGGTTGATTGGTGATATGAATCCGGTTAACACCGTCTTTGGTATGTGAACTCATCTCTGCTTTTTTAAAAACTCAACTCTTAATTGGCTGGGACTAAACTCTTAATTTGCTGTGAACTCTCTGGTTTTTTGTTTGGTAATTATGGCAAATGCAAAGAAACAAGAATATGATGAAGAAGCAAAACAACTACTAGTAGATATGATAGTGAATGACACAATTAGGAATACATGCTTCATGGAGCTGGCAAAAACGCATGGCATGAAAAAAGAAAGCAGGAAAAAGAAGAGTTCAAGAAGAAAAGATAGGAGTTCAAGAAGAAAAGAGAGGAGAAGCAGAAGAAAAAGACCTAAATGTTTTAAGTCGTTGAAGAACTTTTATGTGTTACTAATTTTTTTTTCTCTTAAATCTCTATTTTCTATTTTGTTTGTGACAACCACTTCTGAGTTGTTTCAAAGACTTCTTGAAAAAATGAGTTACCATACAAAAGCTAAAATTTGATCAATTGAACTGCTTCAATCATGAAAAGATACCACCTTTATGTCAAATGGGATTAAAAAAAGATGACATTCAATTTAGATTCTAAGCATGGAGAGGATACATTTATGTACTATCTGAAATTTATGTCTTGAACATTAAATTATGTTCTTATTTTGTACATGTTTCGACAACATATGAGCTTTACGCTATGGTGGAGCATCTCAGTCATTACATATCTTTTGGTCATTACATATCGTATGTAAGATCATGAGAGACATGACATAAGTTTAATGATGAAGAGATAAAAGTATCATAATCAGATTGATTTTGATAAGGTTTTTGTATAATTTAGTTTTTGTAGACTTCTCTGAAGTGTTTTTACTAATTGGAACTTTTCCAGGTGTTACAAAAGAGTATGTTCTAACACGGAATGCATATATATTATTCTATGCAAGAGAAGGAACTGCGACAAATTGGCTAGGCAATATATTTTCATTGTCTAAAAAAATAAGCCTAGAGCATCAATTCAAGTTCGAGCAGATACATTTATGAAAAGTCTATTATATATACGAAAATATACCACCTTTATATCAAATAAGATTAAAGAAAGATGAAACTCAATTTAGACTTTAAGCATGGAGAGGATACATTTTTTAAAATGTAGACTATACTAAATTTTAAACTTATTGGTTTCCAAGTAAGTAATTATTGGTTAAAGTTTAAAAGAATTAGTTGAAAATTAATACTTTTGTTAAAGTGTTGGGGAATCTATAGTAACTTACTAACTTACTACTATTATTTTCTCTCCTAAACATTTTCCCTTTTCTTAATAGCGTTAAGGATTAAAGGATGTTTTCTAGAATCTATAGTTACATATATTATTGTTGGTTGGTTACTCTTTTAAAATATTTGTGTTTAAATTAAAATATTTATTGAAGTAAAAACGATTTCCTTTTTTTTTCCCTTTGTTTCCTTTTTTTTTTTTTTTTTTCTGTAGTACGTGTAAGTCTCTGCGTGTTTGCTGACGTGGCGAGATCAAATGGTACTCACAATACGTAGTATATAAACATAAACATTGCCCACTCTGATCAAACATTCTGCGAACTCAAAAACACAGCGAGCGATTCAAAATACGAGTCAAGAAGAGAAATAACAGGTAATGATTTATTCTTCTTCTTCTTCCTCTGTTTATTTTCAAATTAGGGTTTTTGATCAATTGATCATCACTTCTTCATTCGATCCTTCAAACACATCAGATTTTTGAGTTTGATGATGAACACGATACAACATCTAGGGTTTTAACTTTTTCCGTCTTCTTTCGACTTATACGCAGGATGCAAACTTTAAACTCTTCTCCCGATGAATTTGTGAACTATCTTGAAGAAGCTTACAAGGACCATGAAGATAATGACGAATCGAAATTAGATAAAAACTTGATCTCTATTCCTAATTTAGTAGACGAAGAAGATCTTGTAAAACCTACGGCTGAGTTTAATGACAAAGTAGGGAAGAAGAGACAGAGGAAGAAAGCCGAGTCTGGTCTTGAGAAGAATAAGAAGAAGAAGAAACAAGACTCGGAAACTTCTCTAGAGATTAATGAGATGTGGGATTCAATTACGAACAACAACTCCAAGGTTTGTTGTCTGATTCTTTAGTTTCATTGTTCTGTTTTCTTAAGATCATAAGTTTGATTTGCCTCTTGTCTTTTATTCTTAACAGGATAATGATAACGTCGGAGTACATTGTCTTACGAAAAAAGAGGCTCAAGCTGAGATAAACAAATTGTTCAGTAGTGGCAAAAAGAAGAAGAAGAAGACCGAGAAAACACCGATGGAGATTGCAATGCAAGTAGAGGAAGTAATGGCTAATCTTGAAATCGCTGTAGAAGACGATGTAGAGCAAAACAGACAAGGCAAACCCGCCATTAATAAGCTCATGAAGTTACCTCTTCTCGTTGAAGCTCTCTTAAAGTAAAGAGAAGATTCATCAAACTCTTTAATCTTTTAGTGATTGAAAAGTGATCTCTAAAGTTTTGTTTCTCTTTTTTGGGTTTGACAGGAAACCACTTCACGCTGAGTTTTTAGATCATGGAGTACTTAACCTTCTCAAGAATTGGCTTGAGCCGCTTCCTGATGGTAGCTTACCGAATCTAAACATCCGCGCCACCGTATTGACGATTCTCAATGATGTATCTTTCTTTCTCAATCTGTAATAAATAAGCTCTAAAGATGATTGACAAAGAAAGATCTCACATTTGTTTTCTTCTGTGTTGCAGTTACATATCAATCTAGATCAAGACTGTAGAAGAGAACAGTTGATCAAGAGCGGTCTCGGGAAGGTCATAATGTTCTATTCAAAATCAGATGAAGAAACTACACCTAACAAGAGACTCGCTAATGATTTACTCAACAAATGGGTATTAAACAAGTCCCTTTCTGTTAAAAGCTGTGATTCTGTCGTTACTCACCTCTGTTCTTGATCTCACTTCTCTTTTTTTTTGCAGGGTCGTATCATTTATAATAAGAGCACAAGATATGATAACAAGTATACTCAAGAGGAACTTGAAGAGGAGCAACGAATACTCTTAAGAAGACAAACCAAGACAGCTCCTAAGGTGGTGTCTCAAAGAATAGCTACAGACTTTAATGTAGATGTTGTCCTTATTAGGTAAGTTTCTCTTTGTGCTTAACCTGGCTTTTTATACCAACAATTTAGTTTCTTTTTTGCAATCTGAAAATCTATGGGAAAAACAAATGCAGGGAACCAAAATCCAATCTAAGACCTCCGATAGGAGTAGGAAGAGCGCAAATACCAAAAGCAATGTCGATGGACTTTAAGATCCGTCCTAATTCAAAAACTGACGAAAAACTTGAAGCTCGTGTCAAGATGCAACTCGACGATAACTGGATCCACAAAAAAGTAAGTGGGCTGCATTATTAACAGATATATAGATTCATCATCATCAACTTGCATTGCATCAACTATTTTGATTTGAAAACTAAGAGAAAATCTTATACCATTTGTGACAGATAATTAACAAACTGAAGGATATAAATCTCGAGAGGAGAAGGAGCCAGCAAGCCTTTAAGCCTAGTCGAAATGGTCGCACCGAGGCCAGTTACTTGAAGGCACCATCACGATAGATGTTTTCGACAAATCAATTGCTAAACATCCACAAGCATTGTGTCTAGTGATTATGTTTATATATAAAGAGATTATTCTCATTTTGTAGAACTCAAAAGTGTTATTAGAGAATGAATGTTTATCCAAATTTTTTCCCCATTGATTTTTCCAAGAGAAATTATTACCAAAAGTGTTTATACAAAGTATATAGCTTCAGACAGAGAACTTGACGCCTTCATCATCTGCTGATGTTCCTTTGAACAATGCAAGCTTGCCCTTGTTCTCTAATAGCTTTAAGGCCCTCATTAGAATTGTCCGATCGATTCCTTGAAGTTCTGAAACATCAAAAGAGAATATTTGCATCAGATTTCACATTGTGCAACACAAACAAAATCATATAAGGGGAAAGAAGATAAAACTGAGGTTAAAATACCTGTTCCATATGATTCAGTCCCTGAACGTATTTCTTCAACAGTCATAACACTGTCCTCTAATCCATTATCTCTCACCTGATAGATAGAATATGATGCATGAAATCGATTAGAGAAAACCACCAAAACTAAAGTTTAAAAAAGTTTCTTTGATGTGACTCACAAACTTAAGAATAAGATCTGCCCAATCTTGAATCCGGTGCCAAAGAATAAGACATTTCCTATGTCCTTTATCTAACCACTCGGCACGCCCTGTCAATAGATTAAAGAATGACACATTGTGTAAACATCTAACTAGAACCATGGGAACATGAGAATTCATAGAAGCAAGAAAAAAAGAGCACAGTAGCCAACTTGAATGTCTTGGAATCTAACCTTCTCCAACAATGGCTGAGAGGAATGTTTCCCTTGCTTCATGGCTTAGAGTTCCTACAAACCAAATGAGACTTAACACTTTAAAAGTAATTCCCTTGAAAACATAGAAAGCCACAGTGAAGCCTAAAGAGCAAAAGACGTAAAGCTACAAATCAGGTGAAGAGTCAGTACTATCAATGGCAGAGTTAGAGAAGAGAGAGAAATCTTCTTCAACACCAATCAAGAAAATCTTTTGGGATTTACAGTAATCCAAAATAAGTTCTTTCCATAGTTGTATTTGCTTCTCACGAGTGTCCCTCACAGGCTGCAAACTGATACAAGAAACAGACTTTTTCTTCAATCCATAAACTTGACAACATTCAAGACATAAAGATGGAGGAAAAGAGAGATTGATACGTGAAGTATGGAGGATAATTGAAGAATTGAGGAAGTTTGAAATCAGCCAATTTCTGCATCTTTGGCCCTCAAATCTATTCACAAAGCAGTAACCATACTTATTACGAAAGCTTTATAATCAAAACAGAGCTCATAAATGATATTTGCAAATTTGAATTAAGATAAAGAGCCACAAGGTTATCCCAAAATAGCTTTACCCCATTCAGATGAGCATTATATAGAAACTGAGAGAGCAAAACCTCAACACTAGAAATCTAAATAACAATCGAAATCTATTGAATTGGATCCTCAGAGAAGAGACCTATTTCATAATTTTAGAAGAAATCAGATCTGAGTTATGTCAATTGAAAAACAACATATCGATGATGCCCTACAATCTATTCTGTAAAAGACAAAACCATAGAGTTTACGTCGCAGACCTGAGTTTGAGACTTGGTTGCTCTGTGTCAATATCTCAATATCAGATTCGGGAAATTTTATTGAAATGATGATGACTATTGGAATTATAACATGTAAAATTTTAATGTGTTAAGTTGTCTTTTTTTCCCCTATTAGATATAAAAAACTATAATATATTGGAAAAATTCCATAAAGATACACCAACTATTTATTTATTTCCACAAAATACATGAACTTTTTAAGTACCCAAAATAATACATGAACTAATTATTTATACATGAAAAAACAGTGGTAACTATATTATGGAAAATTTATGCTGAATCTAAAACGGTGGTAACAAGTTCAATTTTTTTTGTTTAAAACTATTTTAGAATTACTTTAGATTTTTCCACATTTCTTTGATTTTTAAAGAGTTTTATATGTTTTCGAATTTTAAAAATTTTTTTGATTAAAAAATTAATGAATATTATTTTTTCATTAACTCTTGATTGTTTATTGAATACAATTTAAGAGTTTATGTATTTTAATAGAAGATAAAATTAGTTCATGTATTTTTGTGGGTATTCTAAAAGTTCATGTATTTTTGTGGAAATAGATAAATAGTTGGTGTATTTTTATGGAATTTGCTCTAATATATATATATATATATATATATATATAATATTTTTGACGTCAAAAAACTATAATATATTTTTACCGTGATATGTTGATGAAATGTATGTAGAAGAAGAAACCATGTAAAGTAATTGATCGGTTAACATAAGAAACCATATAATGTTAATGTGTTCAATCTTAAATTGTAGTGCCTTTGTATGTCTTCAGGTGGGAATGGCAATTTTTGTGCTTACTCGCTCCAAAAAGATCTTCTCTCTTTCTCGGCAACAGATTTTCTCGGAAAGTTCTTGCTAATCGACGGTAAAATTACTCTACATTTCTTTTTTTGATATTCTCCTCGGTTTAATTTTGAGTTTCTTTGTTCATTCCACATTTTTTTTATTTTGATTCTCAACAATGTATACTCTCTCTTTCTCTAACAAATTTTTTTTTCGAAAAGTTTTTTTCTCTGAATTTATCGAAGAAGCTAATGCACAGTAACATTTGATGTGTTCTCGTTGGTAGTGATCTTTGTTCTGTTCTTAGGTGTTCATGATTGTATCGATATTGATATTGATCTTTAGGAAACGCCTCTGAGCTTCTTCTGTGAGGTGATAACACAGCAACGAGAATATTTCTTCATTACTAAAATCCTTTTGTCTTCTATATATAAATATCAGGAAACCAAAACTTAACCTAGTCATATCTCTTCATTACTAAAATCCTTTGTCTTATAACTTTGCCCTAGTCTATATGTTTGAATATTTTCCTTTCCCTTTTTTTTTGTTTCGGTTTGATGTTAATGTCGAGTTAAGGAAGATGCCGCTCGTTGCTATGTTCCATCTGAAGACATTCAAAAATAATATGGAGAAGATCTTAAAGCACGTTGAGTTTTCTTTGGAGTTGGATTTTCTTCTTACATGAGTTATAACCAAAATCAAGTAAGTGATTTTTTTTGCTCACTGACCTTATTTTTCGGTACTATCTGAAATTTATGACTTGAACATTAAATTATGTTCTTATTTTGTACATGTATCGACTCACATTATGGTGGAGCATCTCGGTCATTACCAAGGTTCAAGACGCTAAGCGGGCGGTTTTTGAAATAAAACTATATATATATTATATATTGATAAAATACAATATAACATAATGAAATTCTATAGTAAATTAACTTATATTTTCACAATAAATAAAATTATAAGTTTGAATTTAAAATTTATCGTTTTTTCTCAAAATGATGAGTCATAACTGTTTTCAGGGGCGGATCCACACATTTTTTTGTCTAGAGCAACAAATAATTTTAGTTTTTAATATAAATAAAGTTAATTAAAATAATAGTTGTATGATATATTTAATTTGTTAGGATTTAAAACACCATCAAAAATAACTATTCTATTGATCTAGAGAAGTTTCCCTGACTGTTTTTATTTTAGAAAAAGAAGAATCATATATTTATTTTAGAATTTCTAAAGACGGTTAAAAAGAGATTTTAAAATTTTAAATACAAAGTTTTTTTGTAATTTTAAGTTTTATTTATTAAAAAAAAAACAAAAAGAACATATATATATATATATATATATTTATTAAATCTGCCTAATGACCGTCTAACCTGCTTAATAATTACATAATCCGCCAAATTTAACCGTCCGCCTAATATGATCGATTTTCATAAATCTAAGCGGTTTAGGAGCGCCTAGACGCTGCTTAAACGGCCGTCTATCCCACTTTTTAGAACATTGGCCATTACATATCGTATGGAAGATTAGGAGAGACATGGCATAAGTTTGATGACGAAAAGGTAAAAGTATCATAATCAGATTGATTTTGTTAAGGTTTTGTATAATTTAGTCTTTGTAGAGTTCTCTGAAGTGTTTAATTAATTGGAACTTTACCAGGTCACCAAATATTTTATTCTATGCAAGAGAAGGAACTGAGTCAAATTGGCTAGGTAATATATTTCCATTTTCTAAAAAAATAAGCCTAAAGCGGGAAAATACTCATTTAATTCCTCAAATATTTTAAATTAGCAGATTTTTTTCCCCAACTACTGTATGAGCAGAATAAATCCCAAACTCTAGTTTGACTTTATAAAATTAGACCTTACTAATGTCAACCTTAAAAAAATCAGAGATCATTAACCATTGTTAAGTTTGAGTTGGATATATCATCTTTTCCCCAAACAAAATTTCAAACTGAACACCTTAAAATTATTATAGCCCATAGGCGAATTCCGACAACAATATCATGAAATCCGTCATGAAGAACGTAAATCCTAGCCCATAAACGATATATGGAAGTGATCCTTTTTTATATTGCTTTTTCTAGATTTGAGTAACTATAAATGTGAAACTGATGGAACTAAAACTGTTTGAGTGTAGGATGAGATACATTCTAATTCTAAATATGAATTTGAAATTATGGACTTTTCAAAATCAAGAGCATGGTTCTTATTGTTTAGTTTTTGTATTTTAGCTAGAGAATGTAGGAGATTACTTATTGTAAGACAATGTATTTGAATATGAAAGATAAAGTATTTTTGTTATGTTGCAGTTATGAGAAGATGATCGTTTGTTAACGTTAAGGCAACAAAGTTATATGCTTCGAGCATTGTGAATACAACTTCAACAATTAATCTTGATTTTTATCATGTAGTTATATGCTCAGATAAAAAAAAAAGTATTTTGTTTATATTACATCGAATTTAATGGCTGCTAGATCTAAACTCATTTATATGGTTTTTAATTTTGGTTTCAAAATGGATATTACATCGAATTCATAAATTTAATAACTTGATGAGGCACCATGTCTGCTTGCCTTGGAAGCTTGAATCTTTTTCCGGTCATGGTTTTCAGTTTGTAGATTTCTCATTTATTTTTTTTGCAGTCGATTTAGGGTTTGTTGTTTCGAGAAGAATATTTTGTGGAATTTAGTTTTTTTTTTTTAACTTGGAGAAGAATCGCAATGGAGAAATTGATATATTGACTTTGGAATTTAGAATTAACAATCTCTAATTACTGTTAATATTGACATTAATGAGGTCAAATTTTGCAAAGTCAAAGTAAACTTGGAGATTTATTCTACACATACAATAGTTGAAAAATAAATCTGTCAATTTCAAATACTTGGAGAATTAAATGAGCATTTTTCCAGCCTAAAGCATCAATTAGGGTGAGATCATCCCTAATGATCAACGTAACCGAACGAAATTACCAAACAAAAGCTAAACTTTGATCAATTGAACTGCTTCAATCATGAAAAGATACCACCATGTCAAATGAGATTAAAGAAAGATGACACTTAATTTAGACTCTAAGCATGGAGAGGATACATTTATGTGTCTGTTGAGAACAAAGTTCAAACGTAACTGTAACTCCTATAAACTTTTAAGGAAAACAAAAATTTGCATTGATCCTTGGAGAATGTTACAATCGGTAGTAGCTTAAACAGACGATGAAGAAGAAAAAGAAGAAAAAGAAGAAAGGAGTTTAAGCTGCAACAAGATCAGGTGTCTCGGCCTCAACAGATAGCAATGTAGTGTGAACCTTATCAACCCAACTATCCAGCTGATCCCTCAATGACTTGATCTGCGGAATCCCTAGCACCCTCGGTTGCGCCCATGAGACATGCACCGTTCCATCCACCTGATCTAGTATTCCCTCTATCAAGTGCACCTGCATCAACCAATACATAATCACTATATAATATTCACAGCAACTCAAAATCTTCTTTAGATTTCATGGAAAGAAAATGAACTCACGGATAAGCTCTTCATGAGAAGGTGCTCAACATCTCCGATTGATAGTTTAGTACGCTCAGCAATGACACTCAAAGGTATGGTTCTATCTTCAGCAGGTCGGCTGTGACAAGGTTATAAACAATAATTTTGTTTTTTAGAATCTTCTTCTTTTCATATGAGTATGTGCATAAAATGTTTCATAAAGAGACAATAACTACCTGAAAATGATCTCAATAAGGCAGAGAATGTTGATCTTCTCTAATAGTTTCTTCTCATTCTCAACCAGCGCTGGTTGAGCACTCAAGGATGCGTTGTGAACACGGCAGAGTTCTTGGTACTGAACTAAATTGCCATGGTTGAATGCTTGTAGAATGTGGTAAAGCCATTCCACATTCGTTCCAAGCAGACTTTTCAACTACCATAACAAAATACATAACATGTCAGTTTAATCTATAATGATCAATAATAAATCTGTGGTTTGCTAAATTGGAGGATGAAGGTAGAAACTTACAACTGGATGGGCTAACAGTTCCCCAAAGTTATAGATATTATCACCGAGTAGAGCTGAAAGTGACAAATCAAAAGCCAAATCCTGAAAGACCCAAAAGTAATCGATATTAGCACTATGACTGGTGAATACAAAGCATTTTCCTACTGTAGCTAACTAACACTTGTCTAAAATTGCTAAAAGGCCATTTGGTAACAGAAAGACCACATATATGAAACATTAGAACAGGATTTAGAATCTTCAGAAGGACATACCAGCTTAAACGAATCCGAGAGAGATTCCACAGACGTATAAGCGAGGTAAAGAAGAGCATTTTTATAGAACTCAGAGAATTCTTGACGGAACTTATGGTACTGAGAAGACACCCAAAAGAAGTTGGCATAGACTGATGGATCAATGTCGGTCATACTATCAAGCAAACTTTTTCCATCGTCCAAGATTTTCTTGCATTCCTTCTGGTCACCTTGCTCAAGCTTAAACAAAGCTATTTGTGTTTCTATATAGCTAATTGGCTCATTTATCCTTGACTCTTTAGTAGCTCTAAGCTTTTCAATCACTCCTTCAAGATAACTAACTGCAACTTCTTTCTCAGGATACCGTCGGGAGACGACAACCGCAAAGTGTGCAAGCTTCAGAAGATTGATCCTTGTCTCAAAGTCAGTGATGAAATTATGGTAAAGCTGTATTAAAGCATCTCCAGCCTGAAGTGATTATGGACATAGAAAAGGAGAAAGACGTTAACAAATCTATAAACCCTTACCAAATCAAGGGTTTTAGTAGACAAGCTAAGAGCCAAAGTTCAAACCACAACATAACAACTCAAAAGGCTCTTAAAACCTCGTAAAGCAGGTTTTTCGTTATCTCAAATATTCAAGCTTTGGTCAAAGAAGTGCGATAATTCACAATTACAAAGCTTTTTAACGAATCTGAAAACTACCCAGCTCATAAAATTCTTAGTCGGAACGAATCCATTAGATCTCTATAAACCCAAGTTTAACATGCCGACTCCTACCAACTTTATCGAGATCTATGATCCCTAATCCCCCAGAACAGCTACCAAACAATGAAAATTCGAACAGGTAAAGGTAAATTTGACCTGAAAGACAGAGAGAGCGATGAACTGCTCGAGCTTAAGGGTGAGCTGATGCCAAAGCTTCTTCTGATACAGATCTGCGAGCGAATTGTACCACTCGCCAAGCTCTGGATGGGCATTTTTCTGCGATTCAAGGTACTGTAGAGCAGCCATGGCAGATTTTCGAAGAGATAGTAGGTAAAGCCTCGATCTTGTATCGGTTAGGGAGTAAAAAATTTCCGGAAAAACCCAGCCTTTAGTAAACTATATTTCTTGAGCTCAAAGACAAGTATTGGGCGATGAATGCAAAACCAAAGATTAAAAGGACTTTTATGTAAATAAAAATAATAATGATAATTTACAATTTAAGGCTCAGGACGAATTCTTGTTTCCGAGTTGGATTACAATCAAGAATCAAAGTACAGAATTAAAAAAAAATCTTTGTTCTTAGTCTCTCTTGAAGCTACAAAACCAATGAATAATCGAATTGAATGGTATATAAGTGGGATCTCTCTGTATGCTATTATTACCAAAAAGGAACGAAGAAAGAATTTGGAAGAATCATAGTCTTGAAGAAACACAATTTGTCAAAATTCTCTTTAGTTCCTTTCTCAATATCTTCCCAGCTGGAGATTTTGGTATAGAGCTAACCATCACCACTTTCCTCACCTTCCTGTATGGTGCAACCTAGAAACCGAAAAAAAATCCATCGGTCCATCGGATTTTATTGATCATTAGTGATATCAGATATGTATATGTATCAAATATGTTCTGATTTGAAATGGGAGAAGCCTTTTTGAATTAGTGGGAGCCTAACCTGAGCAGCTACATAGTTTATTACATCTTGCTCTGAAAGTGTTGTTTCTTGTCTACGGACAACGAATGCTACTGGAATCTCTCCACATTCTTCATTTGGGGCACTGAAACTCAAAGTCTTTTGTTAGGACACAATTCACAAATTTGGATACATTTTTAGTAGAATAAGAGACTGTATACATTGTCAAAAACCGGATTTGCAGTATCTTTCACTTATTAGACACAGATCAAGATTTGTTTTCTTTACGGACTTACGCTGTAACTGCAGCGTCGATAATCAATGGATGTGAAACAAGAACAGCCTCCAAATCTGCTGGTGCGATCTGTAAAACATAATTGCAAAGATTTAACTAACATTTCCTATTTTGTAGTTGACTGGAAGAAAAGAAAGACTGGAAGGTTTTGGGTTTTGAGAAACCTGTTTTTTACCTGAAACCCTTTGTACTTTATAATCTCCTTTATACGATCAACAATAAACAAGTAACCATCTTCATCAAAATAAGCAATATCACCAGTACGTAGCCAACTATCTTCAACAATTGTCATCTGAGTTGCTTCTGGGTTATTCAAGTATCCTGATACACATTTGAACAGTGTTCAGATTCTCTCTGAGTAAAATTAAAAAGCGATGAAACATGTAACACACAAGCAAGAACAAGAAAATAAGCCTAATTTACCAACTTAGAAGACAGTGCGAGTATGTCTCAATGATTTGAACCATTGAATAAGAGACTTATTTATAAGCTGAGACCAAGATTTTAACGATTTTGGCAAGAAAAAGTAGTAAAAGAGGAAGAATATATTTACCTTTCATGACACCGGGACCTTGTATCCAGAGCTCTCCTCGGTTTCCTGGTGGAAGGAAAGAACCAGAGCTCCAATCTACTACCTTGGCTTGCATATTAGGAGCCAGTAGTCCCACTGAGGAATACCTCCTAAGGTTTTCCGAGTTGAAGCCCCGTGTTCCAACTGCGGTTGATTCAGTCATTCCATATCCCTGCAACAAAAAAAAAAAAAAAGTGATTCCATATATACAAACTTTCAGCTAAAATGTAAACAAAATAATAGTGCGACGCAAAACTCATGGCCTCATAAATTCAGTTTTACTTATTCCTTTTGGAGAAGAGATGTCAAAGTTAACAAATCTAGATTATATTCCCTATTGAGTTTATGGATGGATAACATTAAATGAAGAACATGCCATCAAACTTAACAATAGAAACCGCTCATAAAAAGACTTCCAACAATAAAATACAGAGACCTGGATCAAATCAACATGAGGAAGAGTCCCAAGGAAATCTTCAATAAACTTCCTACTTAAAGGAGCTGCTCCAGAAGAAATCTGCTTTAAGCTTCTAAACACTTCGCCACAAACTCCTTTTGCCTTCTTTGTCAATGCCATCAACATAGGAGGAACAACCGGGAAATGCGTGATCTTAAACCTTTCGATTATGTTAATAACATCAGAAGCATCAAATCTCCTCATAACAACAATGGTTGATCCCAGAGACAACAGTCCCAACACAAAGAGTGATAACCCATAGATATGGCCTAATGGCAAAGCTGCAAGATAAACATTACTCGAGCCAGGATATTCGTATTGCGAAGCTTCGAACCTCACAAAAAGCTCCATTGTTGCTATCAAATTCCTATGCGTTAACAAAACTCCTTTACTAGCTCCAGTTGTTCCAGATGAATACATAATTGCAGCTACATCGTCTTGCTTAATCAAAGGTTTTGGTATAAATCCGAAATCTCCTTTAATAATCGAGTAAAACTTCGGGTTTTCGATTCGAATCGAATCAAAATCGTAACTTTCAGGTATCCTAATCACTATAATCCCTAAAGAACTCAACTTCTCAACGTTTTCAGTAGAAGTAAACGCTAAACCAACATTACACTCACTCACTTGCTTCTTAATCTCTCCCAAACTACTCGAAGGATTCATGGTTGTAACAATAGCGCCAAGCGAAATCAACGAGAGAAAAATCAATGGGAAGTAAACGGAATTAGGCAACACGAGCGAGACAACGTCACCTTGTTGAACACCTAAATCGTGACAAATCCCAGCCGCCATGGATTGAACCATAATCTGTAGCTCAATGTGAGAGATTGAGAACCCGGTTAAGGAATCGACGAGAGCTGCATCGCCGTCGTGTCTGTAAGAGAAAAGGGCGGTGACGGCGTCGAGATTTGGGTTTACCGGGAGGTTTACGGAGGGGAATTTGCTAGTGTAGATTCCTGTTTTAGGAGAGAACCAAAAGGGAGAGTTTTGGTGAGACGTTGAGGTTTTAGTATCTGAGGATATGTGAAGATGAGTCGGCGCCATTAGAGGAGAGTTTGAAATTGTAAGCAGCGATCGAATCTTTAGTTTCTGATCGGGAAAATAGACGAACGACGGAATCAAAGCTACTTCAATGATTATAAAAAAAAAACAAAACAAAAAATTATTATAATTGTGTGGATCATAAACATCCGAATTAAATTCAAAAAATGATTTCTAGTGAAACTTTGAATATTCTTCTCATATATTTTTATTTTATTTTTTGCAAGAATTTAAAAGAGTTAGGAGTGTATTTTAAGTTTAATAAAGAATTATTTGGATTTGTGACTACTACACTTGAAAAAGAAGATTCGAGAGAAAGAATTGAGAATTTTTTTAGACAAAGGAACCAATTTAGCCTTCTTCAAGTTCTCAATAACGTGTTCATGGCGTTGTTGCAATTGATTCTCTTTTGCAAGATGTACGTTATCATATTTTTAAAAGTTACAAAAGGTTGTCAATATTTTAGAGGATATTTATCCCGGTTCTCCCGAATCTCCTAACAAATTGACAATAACAAAATCAATTAATAAATATTTTGACCCATTTTACACCATATACATAAGTGTTATATATAAGACATCTTAGCTTCACATCACAATAAAAGATACAAATCAGGAATGCAGCGAATCCGAAGGCTAGATGATGATAGAAATATTGATGATTATTTCCTCACTAGAGCATACAATATGGTGGATATTCCTATGTTTGATTCAATTGCCTCATGGAGCCAAAACGGCAAGAGTTTCATCATTTGGAAACCGCTTGAGTTTAACAGACATGTTTTGTATACCGCAGAACAATACATAGCATTGTTACCATTCGTACTTTCCGGCTACGTACGTAAGTTGGAGTTTCTATGTTTAATCATATTTTTTTCTGGTGGTTTTGAATTTTCCTATATTTGTTCTTTTTCTTTGCAGGGCTTTGAAAGGGTTGGATCAGCTGAGATGTATGAGTATGCAAATGATAATTTTTTACGAGGCCAACCTCAACTTATGAAGAACATTCCGAGACCAGATCTTTTCATCACTCGAGCGAGTATGATAAATCAAATTGGAAGACTCACAAAGGTGAAAGATGAATTGCTTATAGAGTTACGGAAACAAGAGCTACAAGTTAAAGAACTAAAATATCATTTGCAACACATAGGAATTTGCAAATTATGATCTACCTCAGTCTCATCTCATTTATTAATAACAGATTGCCACAAGTATTAGTTAATCGATTTTGATTTTTGCTACATTTAATTTATTTTCCTAATATATTATAAATTAAGAAATAGCAAATTTTCAGAATTTGTATATGACTTGTCTTTTGGTTTAACAATTTCATAATAACAAACTAATTTAAACTTGATGAAGAATTAAAAGCTTGAGATAATCCATAAAAACCTATATGTAGCTAACATACAATTTCGGTTGATTTGAAATAAGTACAATACATAACGCTACATGACAGCAAACAATCACAAGTTCACTACTTCTCAATATTATTAATTCAAGAGTAACTAAATAGATTGAATACGTTGGTTTTATTATTTGTTTTAATAGTACGGAAGTAAATTGTCGGTCATATAACTTATAAAATTATGGATTTAATATGAGTTGTAAAATGTTTGAAAACTTGAGATACAGATACCGCTTTTGGTAAAAAAAGTTGACATACGTAAAAGAGATCAATTCTTTATGACTAGCAAAACGCATTTTAATAAACAGCCATGCATAAGTTAAGGAAATTAAACAGAAATTTCCTAGATATTAATATCGAGTGAGTAATAAGTCAAATATTTCCCAAGAATTAATAATAACACTAATAGGCTGATATCTTACTTTTCCATATACGTTAACAACAAAATAATTATGAACAAACTTAGGGGCATATTGGATCTACAATTTGGATTTATTTTGAGACTTTTACATTTTAGAGAGATTTGAGGGAATTTTAAAGATTTTGAGACTTTTAATTAATTTTTAGAGAATTATTATTACAAATCTCGGTGGAAGATAAGTAGAAATTTCAGGCTATTTGAGAGTTAAAAAAACAAATTTAAATTAAAAATTGTTTCTAGAATAAAGACATTATCCTAGAGATTATTGACGGCATTTAATATTCATCATAGTAATCATCGTTTGAGAAATGTATTGATACCACTATGGAACCAAACATATTTTAGTGCCATCGATCAATCAAATTTGGAGAATCAAAAAAAAAATAACACGTCTATGTTATTTGGTTCTTCCACTGGTTGCAAAAAAATAAAATAATAATAATAATTCCAATGTTTCTTAAAAACTTGAGGCATAATCCCAAATATATCATGTTCCTATTGATCATACTAAAAAAACAAAAAAGGAACTCAGAAAATTACAAGCTTTGAAACTCACTTCAATTGGCACCAAGTTTGGTTTTATGATTAGACTTGAGTGGTTTGTCAAGGTAGAACGTCCTGTTACAATAATAAATCATTTCACAAGTATTAGCCAACAAGTGCATCATAGTTTCGAATAATCATTATCAAGCATAAATACTAAGGAGATAAACTACAGAGAATGATAGCTCACTTCTTACATATATCACCGTTGAGATCCACTAATGATAACATCATTCCACATATTTGTAGCAATTGTTTCTCTTTCTTGTTCTTGTGTGCCAAGGAATTGATTATCACCATCATTTGTTTGGACAACCCTTTGTTCATCACAAGTTTCGTCTGGAGGAAACTCATTTGAACGACACTCCTGACGAAGAAAATTATGTAAAGCAGCACACGCAAGAACTAATTATGTTTGTGTCTTATACGGAAAAGGAGGTGCAGATTTGAATATCATAAATCTTGACTTGAAAATACCAAAAATTCTTTCGATAACATTTCTCAATGAAGCATGACGGTGATTAAACAATTCTTATTTATTTTTGGGATCACTGTCTCCACCAGTAAATTCTTTTAGATGATAGCGAGTACTTCAAAATTGAGCTAGAAAATTACGTCGGTTTGCAAATCCACAATCAACCTGATAAAATTTTTCTGAAATATTTATAACACACCATAAGAGTAGGAATAAAATAGAACACAAAATATTTCTTGGTTTAGAGGAAAGCATGTACCTTCATGAACTTCAAATTTATTAGTATTTCTTGTTAAAGCATCATTTAACACTTTCGCATCATGAGCGGAACCTTCCCATCCACTAAGTACATATATAAATTGCAAGTCAAAGTTGCATGCAGCTAACACATTCTGAGATAAAATTCCTTTTCGATTTCGATAACTAGCTGTTTCATTTCCTACTATCATAGCAGGAATATGAGTTCCATCAATAGCTCCAACACAATCCTAAAGAGAAAGATAGTATATTTTTGTTAGAAATTAACCAAAAAAATACGATTAAAATAACTTTATACATACCTTAAAATAAGGATAAAATCTCGTGCTTTCTCTTATCTTTGATGGCACTGCGTTTCCTGGTTGGGCCAACAAACTTGGAGCAATTGTGTTTAACACCCTTAATATTTTATTAAAACTCTCGCTTATTGCAAAACTCGATCTTTTGAACACATCTTGAGGAAGAATATATCTAGAGCTCTGGCCAACAATGAGCAAAAATGTGGCAAGCATTTCCTCAACTGAAATCCATCTTGTATCTCTTAAAGATGTCATCAGATCGGTTTGCATAATTCCAAAAAAAGCCTCAGATACATACGATATAGATTCCGAAAATGGTCTGCATCCTCTTTTAGAACATTTTTTATATAGTCATGTCCCAATGTTGTAGTTGGCCTTCTAATCGGACGTTGAATTTATGAAAAAGATGTTGTGCCAGAAATTAAATCCTCAAATTGATTGTTGACATCAACAACACAATATCCATGTCTAACTGAAAGGCCCTCGTTCTTTTCCTATTTTTCCTTATTTGTAGTTCTTCACTATCACGAACAACTTGATCCATAGTTAAAGAATCTGCAAATATAACATTTAGAATGTTAAATACCTTTGGGATTGAGTTGTCACCTGCCAATGTAACGTCTTTTCGTTTAGATGTTGTAGAATGCGATCACAACCTTTCTTACCTGCTCATACAATACAAACCACATAAGTGACACATCAATAACACACAAAAATTAACTAAGAACCCGAAAAAAAAGATGAACCAAAATTAAAAGCACAAAAGCTTGTGTAGACAAACACATTAACTTGACCAAAAAGAAAAAAAAGTTACGATGTATCTTATTAATTGGAAGCAAATACACGAAAATATCAAACTCAAAACAAAATGCATGAAAAATGCAAAAAAAAAAAATCATTAAGAAATAAAACCAAAACCAAAACCAATATAACTTAAAAAAGAAATCCTAAAGCCAAGCCTGATCATTCTTCCACTCTCAACTTCAAAGCTTATGCAAGCTACGCTTAATCCATCCAAAACATTCTTCTATAGTCATACGCACGAATCCGGCTTTCATATTCCACTAGTGAATTAAGTTCATCGCATCAAAACGTTCATTTTCATCTAAATCAGGAATTTTCTTAATAGCATCCCAAACATTATCATTCTTTTCTTCAGAATGTTTTTCTTCGGTTTCTTTCTGCCATTTTTGTTGTATCATGCTTATCAGTTGGTTACTCATTTCTCTGGCTGAACTGATCTCATCAGCAATTTTTTCCACTCGGTATCCCACAGTCCTAGCTTTCTTTCTTATAGGAAGTTTCTCGTTCGACTTCCTACCTAAAGAAGATGAAACAAGTTGTTCAGGCACTTGTTCAACTCCATCATCCTCATTCTCCTCCAGAGGAATATAGTTATCTTGAATTTCCCATTCAATATCTCGTGCTGCATAGGTTCGGGCATCTGTGGTATCGCCTAACCCAATCGCATTCTTTCCAGTTGCCATCCTTTTTCCAAAGATCATCCCTAGGTTCTCAAAATCTTCAAATGAATCATCACGGAATTTTTTATTTTTCTGATGTCCCTGTTGTGAAAAGGAACAAATGTTATCGTATATATAAGATGTAAACATATGCATTAGTAAAACTTGTATATAGAAATTTAACAAATCATTTACCTTCAAATACTCATCCCAGACTTCTTGGCTAGTAGTAAACTTTTTCGTCACCGGATCCCAGCCAAATCCTGAACTATGATTTAACAGATCTGTAAAACTCTTCTATCTACTCTTTAAAATCTTCATTCTGTTTTTATAATTACTGTATGTTTTTGTCGTGCCACACTCTTTGTTAAGAGTCGGTAATATCCGTTGCTCCACTGTAAGCTTATTGAACGAACCATTAGCATCACACCAATTCTGATTCACATCATCCACCAATAAACGCAACAATGTTTTTGTTTCTTGGCCAGACCACGGTAGATATAAACTTTTACTTTTTTCTTCTTGTGAATCCTCCATTATAGTATGAGAGATAGCTAGCCATACAATTAAATAATGTAAAACAACCATATGGAACTCCAAAGAAAAACAAGAACAGCAAACTCAACCTTCTAATTGGAAACAAGAACAAGTTCGATCACAAAAACCTTGATGCTTATGTGGAAACAAACAAAATAGATATGCAAAAGTTAAAGATAACAAAGGCATCGTCTCTTACCTTTTTCCCCACTTCAGATGCACAAGTGTCCTCCAACCCTCTTGTTGTCAAACATAGGTTTTCTAGAGTTTGATGCACATGTATTTATATGCTCAATTTTTATTTAAAGAAAAAAGGGATAATGTCAAATAGTCCTTATCAATGCAACGATAATATCAAATACCATCAGGTGAGGTGTGATTCTTTACCCAATTATTTTAGTTATAAATTGCTTATCAAATCATCTCAAATTTTTCTTTTAGTAATTGTAATCTGAAATCTCATTTTTCCATGATTAATTGAATAAGCTTAGATTTGGAATAATTTTAACGAATGCTATATTCAATAAGACATAATTTGAGTACATTTTAGAAAATTACCAATCCAATAATAGAGAATTGTTATAAAAAAAATTATTATCCTAAATCACACATCCAATATGCCCCCGTTACTTTCCATATTAATAAATCGGGGCAAGAATTAATAATTCAAATACTGAGATGGTGATTAATCAAAGAAAAACTTGGATGGTATTTATATAACCACTGCCATGGAATTTATTTCCGTCTTCTCATCTTTGTTTTGCCTAATCAGACATGAATTGTGAAGGCAGATGCATAACCTTAGATTTACTGAAAATAATAAAAACTCTCAAATGAAATGACTAATTTTTATATTTTTCATTTATTAAAATTGAGGTTCGATGAGGTATTTGTGCAAAATTATAAATTTTCTATTTCTATTCTAGAAATTTGGGTTTCCATAAATTAGTCAAATATTTCCCATGATTTTATGCTTTCTAGTTTCCATATTTGAGGGAAGAATTAGCATTCGGGTTTTGGATTGGATTCGGTTCATATTTTTTTGGATTTGGGTAATTCGGGTATGAGAGTTTAGTATCTGTTCGAATTTTATAACTCTATTTGGTTCAGTTTCGGTCAGGTAGGTGTTGGTTCGGATTGGGTTTCAAAAAAAAAAAAACTACAAATTTTGTTCAAATTTAATAAAAATTGGTTAAATTTTGCAAAAAGGTGTATAAATTTGATGAATATAAATAAAGATTTTTGGATATTTAGGTTATTTCATATATTTTTGTTATATGTTATTTTTGGATATATACTTTTATTCTGGTTTTTTTGGGTAGATTGTTTGGTTCGGATAATTCGGATATAAACCATTTAGAAACTGTTTGGATTTTTTGATTATTCGGTTCTATTTTAGAAGTGGATTTTTCTGTTTGGTTTTCAGATTTTATGTCATGGCCAAATAATAACAGTAAATGATTGATATTTTTACCTTCAATATTAATAATTTATGCAATTTTCAATGTTGACAAAATTAAAATATGGCTGACATGGTGTCCTCAGGTGTGTATGATTTCCCTGCTAATAGGGACTGTTTTAGTATTTAATATGTCATTTAGAACCCTAAAAATGACAAACATATCGCAAACCATGGAAGAGGCGAAAGCTTGTTTAAAGAAAGAGATCGAGGTCTTGATCACTAAAATGGGCGACTATCAAAAACAGGTCCACCATATCTCCACTACTCCAAAAGAAGTCATTTTGGCTGCATATGTCCTCTCTCGATTCCATTTAACTCTTGTTGAAGCCATGACCGACAAGACGTTTGAGACTAAAACGCCGGATTAGCACACGGTCAGCCAACTATTGGAGAGGACTTTAGGGGCATCAGACAACTGTTTTTTCCAGTCTGCGCCACCGTGAGAGACGTCGGTGATAGGTTTGAGAGGACTCATCCAGGAGGTTCTCACAATTTTTGAAAAACCCATAATATTTTATTAATATTTATTATTTTATATTTTTTGAAAATTCATATGAAAAAGACTACCATTATTAGTGCTCTCATATATATTAATTAAAAGATTACCACAAGTATTAGTTAATCGATTTTTGTGTGTGTTTAAAAAATTTAATTATTGTAAAATCTTTTAGAAGTAATTAATAAAACACTTTTTCAGAATTTGTCAACTACTCCAATTAATTATTTTAGACAACTTTTAGAAACAACTTTAATTTCTAAAAATAGAGTGACACGTGACAGTCAGGGAAAAAAAAAAGGAAAAAACAAAAAAGTCAAAAGTCAGACTCACTAATAGATTTGTTACCATTGGCCAATTTGGATCCGCATTTCTGTTTAACATTTCTCCGATGTTATCGCCGGAGAAATGTGACTCAGAAGAGGCTACAACTCAACTGAATCCCCAAATTTCTTCTAGATCCGAACTGCAATGCCTCTCTCTTGTCCTCTGGTTACCGAATCCTGAAGATCCCGAAGAAGCTACTACTAAGTCGCCTAGTAAAGAACTCACGAAGCTATCCGACGGCGGAGAAATGAGTAGTAGTAGGCGACCCCCGAGGCTCAACAAAGAGAATGGAGGAGAAGATGGGGTTTCGCAAAGGAAGTCTTCTCGGAGATCGCCAAGATTTAGGCCGGTGGATGAAAAAATCGACAATGTATGCTCGGTTCCGGTGACCGGAAAGTTTGGGTCGAGGAAACGAAAGTGTTGTAGTGATCTCGTTAAGGTTAGTCGACAATTCAGCTTATTTAGAGGCTAGAGTGCATAATCGTCGTCTTTATTTCATTGAAGAATGTGTTTGTTTTATTCATTGACTCATATGAAAGATTCTTTGATTCCTTCTTTTCTTGATATTTAATTTTGAGTCTTTATATTCTTTTATGGAATAATGAATGCAGGAGGAAAGCTTAGATTCTGAGGGATTGACATTCAAGTAAGTAAAAGCTTCAGAGCATTATCTGTTAGAGGAAACATATATAAGAGAACAAATACCAGATTTAATGAATGAATTGAATTGGATATCTTCAGATAAACATCATTAAGCATAATTAATGTTATTGTGTTCTTGTTTGGTATAAATTACTGTGAAATTGATGCAGAGAAATTGCTGTAATTGCCAAGAATCTGGAGATGGAAATCATTTCCGAGTGCCAATATAAGGAAACCAATGTTGAAGTTAGATCAAGATTGCAAGGTCCAGCCAAGAGGAAAGTTGACAGTGATACATTATCTTCAATCATTGATTCTTCTAACCAGAGTCTTGGTAGCAATAAGCGAATGAGGAGATCTCCAAGATTCATCAAGGGAATGGAGAATGAGGGAGAAGAAAAGGAGAATCCTCTGGCCTTCAAAACATCTCCAAGGCTATCTGGAATTGTTGAAAATGGCCACACAGAAACTTTGAACACAATAAAAGATTGTGACCCGGGATTACGTGGCGCGAAACAGGTGAGAGGAACTGAGAAGCGGGTGCATATTAGTGAGAATGATAACTATTGTGAGGTTATAAAGAAATGTGAAGGTGGTGGTGGCCTTGTTTCATCCAAGAAAAAGCTATCAAATTCCCCTTCAGGTTGCATCAAGCCAACTGTAAATGATAGTAGGGGCAAGATGTTAGGAAAACCCAGATCTGCTGACCTAAATGCGGCTGATATTCACACTAGCTCTTTGGGAACTAGCGAAAATTGTATGTGTAATGGATTAACTGCGACTACCGCCTTAGGGGAAAAAGGTGTAATGGAGTCTTCACTTCAGGGTAAAACTAGTGTTTGTGGTGCTGCTGATAAGGGAATAGCTAAGGAGATGCATGTAAATTCTACTGTGATCCATCTCTCTGACAGCGATGAACAATCTTCGGTTGAATATTTGTATATGAAAAATTCAAATGGGGATATTTTGACACAAGTCGAAAGTGAATCTACTAAGCCAACCAAGGGAAAGGGTAAGCGGGTGACCCGGACTGCTGTCCATGAGAAGGACAGACGTAGTAACTGTTTTTTCATTGGAGAGCCAATTTTTTGCGAGGAGGCTCAAGAAAGATGGCGCTGGAGATATGATCTCAAGGTCGTTGATTAATTGCTTTGCACTTGACTACTTTAGCTTGAATTGTTTCCGTAAGTTACAAAGTATATGTGAACCATAGAGATTGCATAGTCTAATGGTGCATACATGAAAAATCTGTGCCTTTTTCAGTCCCGCTGGATAGTATACTTTTGTAATCCAGGATGACAAGGACCTCTTATCTTTCTTTTCACTCTCGAAATATCACCTTCTTTTCTGATTAGGAATTTCCTTTATTTTCAGGAACGCAAATCTAAGAGTAGAGGCCAACAGTTAGAGTAAGTACTAGATGTTTTATCTACTCACTGGTTTTTCTACAATATTCTCTTACTTCATATTTCGTTTGTTCTACTATACATTCATTATCCTCAACGTTTTTTTTTTGAAGAGATGACGAAGACAAGATTGTTGCAAATGTGGAATGCCATTATCTGCAAGCAAATGTTGACGGGCACACTTTTAGCCTTGGAGACTTTGCCTGCATAAAGGTAAAAAGTGCTTATCATGAAAATGGCAATCTTGACCTCGGTATCCTTGGGTTTTCTAGAATGTTATGCCTTTTTTGAAAAGAAAACAAATGTTACATGTCCCTTTCCAGTATGATGCCTAAATCATTATAAGAATTTTACAGGGTGAAGAAGAAGAGAACCATGTTGGCAAAATAGTAGAGTTTTTTAAAACAACAGATGGAGAAAGCCACTTCCGAGTTCAGTGGTTTTACAGAGCAACGGATACAGTATGTATACAAGTTCTTCTCTTGTTGCTTGTTTAATACTTTGCGCTGCAGCAACTAGTTACTCATTGATCCAGTGTTTGTAGGTAATGGAACAGCAGGCTACTGATCATGAAAAAAGGCGTCTCTTCTATTCTACTGTAATGAATGACAATCCAATAGATTGTATTATTTCTAAAGTTACTGTTATACAAGTTTCACCTAGGGTATGCAGAGTCAAGCTCTTTTTCTTTCTCTTTTTTTTTTGGGTTTACATACTTAACAGATCTTTAAGTTTATTACAATTTGCATTTGAATTTTTTAGTTTCATGATTTTACAGGCAGGATTAAAGCCCAATTCTATAAAATCTGACTACTATTTTGATATGGAGTATTGTGTGGAGTATTCAACATTTCGAACCTTGAGAAATCGTAAGTGCTCATGCTGGTTAAGCTATACATACAGCAATATGTACATATCAGCTTATGAGTTATCAATCAGAAACAAATATAGCAGTTTTTTCTTTATTTCTTTAAGTAAAGTAGATGCCAGAGTTTATGAGCAGCTACACAGTATCTTTATCTAAGATCCTAGGCACAGAAGCTTGAGTATTCATGTTTCTTCTTTTTTTGGCCTCAGCTAAATCGTCTAAAAACCAGCTTGAGTGCTGCGCCGATGTGATACCTACAGAATCCACTGAAGCTCTTTTGAAAAATAACAATTTTAGCGAAGAGCTTCCTGTGCTTGATCTTTACAGTGGTTGTGGTGGAATGTCGACTGGATTAAGTCTTGGAGCCAAAATTTCTGGTGTTGATATCACTACGGTACTTGCTTTAAGTAAATCTTTTTCTCTTTAACTTAGAACGGACAGCTCTTTTTTCAGTCAGTTTGATTTAATCTCTGGATTCCATTTTCTTTTCTATTTTTTTTCAGAAATGGGCTGTTGACCAGAATCTGGCTGCCTGTGAGAGCTTGAAATTGAACCATCCAAAGACACAGGTCAGAATAGTTCTTGGCGTCCATTGCTAGATCATTCTTTGGAGACTAAATCTATTGATGCTGTCTTTGTTTGCAGGTTAGGAATGATGCTGCTGGAGACTTCCTCCTACTTTTGAAGGAGTGGGATAAATTATGCAAGCGCTATGTGTTTCATAATGATCAGAGAACTGATACATTTAGATCCAAAAATTCAAAAAGAGAAACCGGTGAAAGTAGCTCTTCTAAACATAAGGATTCAGACTCTGGGGAGTATGAAGTTGAAAAACTGGTTGATATATGCTATGGTGATCCTAACGATACTGGAAAAAATGGCCTGAAGTTTAAGGTATGGCAGGAGGCCCTATGTTGCAATTATGTTGTTGATCGAACTTTACTTCTTAGGGTTTTAAGCATGTTCTTTTCACCTTTAAAAACTTCCAAGACAGATATTCTGCATTTCTTTGCTAGCTTATGACATTTTAGTTTGGTGAAGATGAATTCATGCTCATGGCTATTTCATTAGGTGCACTGGAAAGGATACAGCAGCAACGAAGATACTTGGGAACCAGCAAAGGAATTGAGGTATATGCTTTTAAACAATGTAAAAAAAAAGAGTGTCTGTTGTTATCTGGATCTAATTAATATTGTTTGAAATTTTAGCAATTGTCAAGATGCTATTCGAGACTTTGTAACTAGTGGATTTAAGTCCAAGATCTTGCCACTTCCTGTAAGAAATCCTTATCTTGCTTCTGAATTGTATTCTTGATCTTTGAAAGTTTAGTGATTGTACCATCAACATCCTCTTGCACTGAAAATCAGAAAATCTTGTAAATGATTGTAATTCAGGGTGGCGTTGGTGTGATATGTGGGGGACCTCCATGCCAGGGAATTAGCGGCTACAACCGCTACAGGAATGTTGATTCTCCATTGAGTGATGAGAGGAATCAGCAAATTATAGTTTTCATGGACATAGTGGAGTATCTGAAACCTGCATTCGTGTTGATGGAAAATGTTGTTGATATTCTGCGTTTGGACAAAGGTTCTCTTGGGAGATATGCTTTGAGCCGTCTTGTGCATATGAGATACCAAGCAAGGTTAGGTATCATGACAGCTGGTTGCTATGGTCTTTCCCAATTTCGTTCCCGAGTTTTCATGTGGGGAGCTGATCCAAACAAGGTGAGTTTAAAGATCTAATAACTTCCTCGAGCTGACATTTTCAGACTTAAATTATTTGGTATTTCATTTCAGAACCTACCTCCGTTCCCCCTTCCAACCCATGATGTTATTGTCAGATATGGATTTCCACTTGAGTTCGAGGTAATAAAATTGTAAATGGATAATTACTTCATTCTCCTTTCCTTGGCCCTGTCGTTCTCCCAATTTAACCCATCTTGGGTTTCATGTTTCAGCGAAATGTAGTTGCTTATGTTGAAGGCCAGCCCAGACAACTTGAAAAAGCGCTTGTTCTAAAAGATGCGATATCAGATCTTCCTCATGTAAGTTTCATGTCCACTAGATCCATTTGCAATTCAGGGTTAAACATATATACTTAATAATTTCGTTTTTCGTTTCACAAACTCTAGGTGACAAATGATGAAGACCGGGAAAAAATGCCTTATGAAAGTCTTCCAGAAACAGATTTCCAGAAATACATTAGATCGACCAAACATGGTAAGTTGGACAGTCTGGATTTCTGTAGTTACAGTCTCTTTCACAACATTTGTCTGGAGTGTAACATAGTTATAAGACATGACCACTTGCATTTTTCATATGTTACTCACGCTTTAGTGTTTTTCTTTGTCAGATTTGACGTGCTCTGCAATTGATAACTGTAACAAAAGGACGATGCTACTGCATGATCACAGACCATTCTACATGTTTGAAGATGATTATGTCCGAGTTTGTCAAATCCCAAAGAGGAAGGTACACATATTTTTCTATTACTAAAACAATCTCTATCCTCTAGCTGAAAGATTCTCATGTAGAGGGAAGTATTTGCAGGGAGCTAATTTCAGGGATCTCCCGGGGTTAATTGTCAGAAACGACAATACAGTCTGCCGTGATCCATCAATGAAACCAGTTATTCTGCCATCAGGAAAGCCTTTGGTAAACATATGAACTGAACCATACAAAAATTACATGAGTTTTCGATGAAACTACACAGTATTAGTCCTGAAATTCTCAAGCTAATGTCATTCTACTTGAAAATTCTGTTGATTTAACAGTTTACAAAGTTTCAAAAGATGAATTTATTTGTTCTGAATCAGCTCAATTGTGGCCCTCTTTAGGTACCAGAATACGTCTTTACTTTTCAGCAAGGGAAATCTAAAAGGTAAACTAACCTAGTCTCTTAAGTTCCCTCACCTGAAACAATTTGTTGTAATTCTCCATGTTCTTAAGTCTTTCTGGATTTCTAAATTCGCAGACCGTTTGCGCGTGTTTGGTGGGACGAAACAGTTCCAACCGTTCTAACAGTCCCGAGCTGCCACAATCAGGTTTCATTAAAGCCACTCCTCTTCAATTTTCACATGACTCCCATCTTTTCTTGTTTTAACGTTCTGTAAGAGTTTTGCTATTTACAGGCGTTATTGCATCCCAAACAAGATCGAATCCTAACCATAAGAGAATGTGCACGGCTTCAAGGTTTCCCCGATTACTTCCAGTTCTGTGGAACTATTAAAGAAAGGTATATACTTTTTGTTCTTAAAACCATAAGACAATAGTATGAGATTAGCAAGCAAATCTTAGTCACTGCTTTTCGAATTTCTATAGGTATTGTCAGATTGGAAATGCAGTTGCAGTCTCGGTTTCTCGTGCTTTAGGTTATTCTCTTGGTATGGCATTTTGTGGTGTAGCCCGCAAGGAGCATGTGATAAAGCTTCCACAGAACTTTTCACATTCATCTTACCTTGAGCTTCAAGAAACTATTCCTCATTAAAGGACTCAGTAGCAGCAGAACTATTGGACGAGTTTATTATTTGTTCAGTGTACCATTTGTACCTTGTTATTATTTCCTCTCCATGACCTCAAAATAATCAATTTTGTTTTTTAAATTTTCCTTATGTTAATGACAAATATGTTGTTAAATACTCTCATAGATTGATTTGGTAACCGAGCCTGAGTTGGAAGCATTTAACTAAAAAGAATCAAGGTAAGAAAGAGACTTCTTAGCATACTTTTCCCAGTTATTGAAGATGTATTTTCAATTGACACTTCTTCTTTTATTGGTTTTAAAATCCAATAGCAAATTAACTCTATGGCACCCATCAAACACCAATTTTGGAGATGCTGATATGGATTTTGTCTTAGGGGTCGGAGGTTATGATCTTGAGAGGTAGCCACTAATTTATCTAATAGCTAAACCAAAAATTTCCAGCTCTAATCTTTCTACTCCAATTGAGTCATTATCTCCATATTCAACAATGAGTCCAGGAATTGATTGTATTCAAGTAGCAACACACTCGAGATATGCAGAATGAAAGCCGTATACTCAGATTTTAAAAGGTGATGATTTATACAGAATGAAAGGCTTATATTCAAGTAGCACACTGAGATTTTATACAGATTGTGCATATCGGATCAAAGTGAAAAGAAAGAAAACAAAACTTGAAAAAATGACCAATTTATTCTACTAAGTTGATAATTTCTTCTAAAAGAAGTTTCAATAATATATCTCCTTCTTTCAATAACAAAACTGACTATTTAACTTGTTTGAGTTACCAAAGAAAAAAAAATGGATGCAAGAATTTTGAAATAAATTATATCAGATACTGAATTTTATAAATTATTTTCAATGATAGAGTTAGACTATCAATTAAAATAACGTGTTATAAGATTTGACATTTGTATAATTAATTAAGTTAAAGAAATATCAAACTCTGGTGAAAAGTGAAAACACATTCGGGTACTCATTTGTCAAATCGTCTTAATGACTCAGTTATCATGCATGATAAAAGTAACGCATGACACCATATTGATTCACTGTAAATAGATATGTAACAAACTACTTTTGTTTTAACATTACACAAAAAAAGAAGATATATTGAAACAAAGCCACAAGGATAAAGAAATGTAGACTAGATAAAGAATCGAGGCAGTGAAAATTCCAAAGAACCCTCCAAACACTTAACGTAAGTGAACTTATATTATGAAGTTTGATGGTAATGTCTGAAAGGTTTATTCTGACTCAAGATTCGGAACAATAGCCGAGGAGAGCTCAATATGCGAAACCCGAACCGCACCGATAAGCCTCTCCGGCAGTTCTTCCGGTGTATTTGCCTGCAAAACCGAACATGATTTGAATGGATCACAATATCTCCAGCCACCTGAGCAAATCAGTTTATATAGATATATAAATTACCTGTACAAGGAAAGCCATTTCCACAACCAGAGACGTGATTACCCCAATGACGAGGCCGAGAACTCCATTTGCAACGGTTGATGAACCAATATCTACATCAATCTACATCAATAAGATAAAGTATTTGGTTACTTTTGGTTCGAGAAGCATTCATAAACTAGATTGATGGGTCCGCTCACTTCTAAGTATGTCGGGCCACGGATGTAGTTGCAGTCAACTGCTTTCCCAAGGAGACATGGGGTGCTTCCCACGCTTTGCCGTACTATCCATGAGCCCTGCATATAATTTAGTTCTACGTGAATAGACTTCCTATAAAATATTTATATACTTGCAGTAGTAATCACAAAGAGATCAAACATACCTTTGGAACTAAAGGTACAAGCTTTAGCCTACTATTCCGGAATTCATCATCACCATCCACAAACCGTTGCAAGAGGGACCCGGGTACGAGTTCTTTCATCACAAAATAAAACACCATACTGTAGTGTGTTGATCCAGGAACCTGTATAAAAACCGGTTTTACACCTAAGTAAATAGGACTTTGTAGTTCTGAATCTTAATAATAGTTAATGGGCAAAGCTTACTTGAACATTTACCACCATTGAGAATAGACCTTTTTCTGCAGCAACCTGAACATGTTTATTAAAAGGCTCAATAATCTTTCTAAGTGAATTAGATTCATCCACGAGCTAATAAATAGTATAGGAAGAATTTTGCAGCTTTGAGTGTAAAAATCTCTCCTTTAGGTAACTAAAACTAAGGTGCTTGTGTAACTTACTTGTGCTGCACATCCCTTGCGTCTAGCAACATGATCTATTCTTTTACTGTCTTTGAACCAATCAACAGCAACGAGATCCATATGATGCTTCCCAGCAGGTATCTTACATATAGTGTTAAATGGACAGGAATAGAAGTTAGCTGGATGTAAGAACCCAACCATTCTAAAACAATAAGACGAAAGGTTTACCAACCTTTCTTTTATCATCACGGAAACTCTTGCCCCGAACTTTAAAGTTGTTCCCGTCAGAAGTCCTCCAGCAGTTACGGGCGTTTTCATTTTCATTGCGCTTTAGGTTACCCGAAAAGCATGACAGATCAATGTTATGAGCAGGTTCTTCTTCTGAAGTTTCAAATCGCACAAGAAAATATTGCTATTAGATATCCTAACTGGCTCGAGTAGGATTTCACACTTAGTGATAGGTTACTCACCTGGTCTCTTGACAGCGGTCTCTGTTTTACTTGTTTCGGGCTGAAATAGTACAATAGAATGAATATTCAATTCCAGATGCTGCTTAGGATTTCAAAATTAAAATGCTTGACATTCAAACCTCTTGTTCTGATTCAGCGATCTGAAATTCATCATCATCATCTGAGTCTTCATCCATGGGGACGGAGTTTCTGTTGGCAGAATTTGTTTGATCAAGAGAAAAGGCAGACTGATGCAGAGACCTTCCACTCTTACTTAAGCTCAGGGAAGATGATGCCATATTAACCATGACAGGAATCCGTGTAGGAACACCTCTCTCATCCGTCTGTGAAAACCATTCCCGCAAACCTGTGATAAGCACAGCCCCATAAATTACAACGGATGATATTTAATAGCCAGTGGAATTACTTTTCCGCAAGGACATGAAGAAACCAGTTGAAAGGAAGCATGAAAGAACTTACCAGCAACACTATTCAGCATTTGAAGAAGACAATGTTGTTGAAATGCTGGAAGATAGCCTGCACCCCACCCTTTCAGATCAATTTGTATTAGATGTTGCACTTGTGTTCTAGGTCTCCCATTCCGCTGCTTTAGCGGGGAAATATTATATCCTCCACCTAAGAGAAACAAAGTAGCCCACGTTAGATAGCAGTACAGATTAGAAGATTTTTATACAGATTAGAAGATTTTTATTAAGTGGTTAACACCGGTTAGTTTCATAAACTTACTCTCAAGATGAGCCCGAACACATCCAGGTTGTGGACCACAATTCTCATGCTCCCTAGAACGGAACAACACAACTTCACAGAAAGAGCGAGATAAATAACCAAGAAGCTATATAAAATTACCTTTCCAGATTCTAAATGAGTAAAGAGGAAAGGAAGATACCATAACTTCCATCATCATTACGGCGCCAATAGCGGACATAACAGAGGTCACGAGGCCACACAATCCTGAAACCATTTGTGAAACAATTAGGATAAAACGGAGCTCGTTGAAACAACAACAAAATATTCAAACTGGAAACAGGAAGATCACAACTGAAAACAATAATAATAATTGATTCCTGAACTGTTTTTATGTTCTCAGTCTAATACAGCATCTTATTATGGTAGACAAAAATCAAAGACACCTTCGCATTGAACCTACGCCCCTTCAGGGCAACCAAGCCTACTTTCTAAGGATGTGCTGATAAGGTTTATTTCATTTGGAATAAGTCATCACATTTTGTCAGCTTGACTGTAAGTGGAAAATAATTTTTCAGGCACAACGTTACATTGGAAACCAGTCGAGCAGAAGTCTGTGATAAAGCACTGCTGTGTGACCATCCACCTCTTCCACTAAGCTACCATACTGAAAGCTGCAGTCCCACCTGCATCGAACAGGAGAAGACAGGAACACAGATAATTTCAGATACAGATAAACACTACAATAAAACACTTCTGGACACATACTATAAAATTTTGAGCAAGCAACATTGTTTCTCAGGGAAAGAAACAGAACAACATAGTCCCAACATTAATAACAAAATGCATAACAGTACAAGGAAATATTTAATAAATTTTCCAAATAATAGTGTCTAACTGCAAAAAAATAAGAAACAGTAACACCATAGAAACCATCTCCAACAACCAGAAAATAAGTGGAAAAAGCAGAAGACAGAGAAACACCTACTCATAACGAGTGCCATCCATGCTCATTAGAAGCTCGAATATGTCCTCACATGTTGCCTCCACTACCCCAACAGCCTTCATTGCCCTGCTACAGCTTCTTGGCTACACGTGTAGCACTATAATGATGGTTCTTGTCTATATAAAGTTAATATGTAATAAAAGGGAAATCACGCATAAGAATGACAAGGCATTAGACATTTCCATACAAGGTAATCAACTTCAAGAAGCTCTTCAAAAATCCGAAGACCTGTCAAATGTATAGAAAAACAAAAGTAGATTAAGACCAAATTGTAAGAAGCAATAATTACATAAATATGTTCCTAAAAAAATAAACGAAGAGCCTCGAGCCAGTGAGAAACTTAAAAAAATTCACTCAACGACGACTAAAAATGGAACTAATTTTTCATACAAGACCATTGTATAATTCGGGCCTAAAGATGAGAATAACGGAACCCATGACTATAGAAGATTCTATTGATCTTTCACTGAAAACGATCTTCCAGTTCCTATAGCAGATAACTAATGAGGACACTGGATTCCACAAGGTCTGTATAAAATCTTATAATTCTTGTAGTTTAACAAGGGGAAATAGTACACTAAATTTCATTTCAGAAATAGCATCATGTTCTAGAAACCCTGTAAAATTACTAACCATTTTGGCACTGAAGGAGACGCCAGTGTTTTCTCGAAAATGCTTGGTGGTTGTTGGACTTCTGGTTCGCCAACTCTGCATCAAATTCTTTTGTCCAGTCAAGTACAGATTCCGGAGGACCTGCAAGTTTGTTTTGAGGTGATCACATCAGCCCGGATCGCAGTATCAGATTAGATGACGAATAAGTGAATTCGAAAACGAACCATTTCCAATAGTTGTCCGCCTCATTAAGCTACGTCGAGAATTCTCTTCATCCTCTGGCGCACTGAATCTGAAGGAAATTGCAGATATTTTTTGCATAACTATATGCATATTAAAGTCAAAAGATGAAAAACATAGTGACAATCATCGAAAGTAATGATATCTGAAATGAATCTGGGCACTCTCTACATGCAGCATTTAGTTAGCCTTCTGGCATTTGTAAATTGTGACATTCTTAGAATGACTCAAAATTGAGAAAACCAATTCGGGAAAAAGTTATACCCAGATCAGGATTGATAGTTTACTTCCTATATTTTTAATCTAATAGAATGACGATTTTTCAAGTCTATATTATAATCATAAATCGCCACAAACCACTTTTGAACAATGCGGATTGTCATCCATAACAAGGAGATCATGTTTATGAACAATGACTCGATGAGTATATTCAGAATATAGTTTGCTAGGATTGGGTCAGGAAATCCTTTAAGTAAGAAACTTGAGCTAGTGAATTGTTGGTAAAATGATTAAACTTGGCAGAAGTAATAGAGAAATCATTTCGAATATGCACTCACTGGCTTTCATGGTCTGAAGATGAAGCAGTCCTTCCAGAATCCATTCCAGACTTATATTCAAAGGATATATACTGCTGACCATTTGGAACTTGGGACTCTTGATGCTGAAATAGTACAAAACGTAGTTAGGTCATCAGCTAAAATAGCAATCTACAAAAGTATAAACAGTGACTACTGAATAAATAATAAAAAGGGAGTAAGCTTTCGTGTAACAGGAGTTGGCAGGCAGATGACAAACCTGGTCTATAACCGACTCAATTTTTTCCTTCCACATTAATGCTTCCTGGATGTTGAACGCTGCCATCTAGCGAGAAACATATTCCACATTAATTATCCAGAAGCATGAAATCGCCAAGGAACAAGAAAAAGCTAGTGTAAGCTATTCTTAAAGGAAAGACAACATACCGTAATTCTATGATTCTTTTCTTTCTTGTTATAGACAGACAACACGTAAACCATCTGCAAAGTGGAGCCGGAAAAAGCCCAAAAGAGATTGCAAAGGCATAAGTGATATAACAGACAAGGATATGATAAGAGAAAATTAACGCGTAATGGGAAACCATCAACTGATTCATAAAAAATGTTATCAAATGTCTTTCTCTAGCAGAAGGAGATTGGAACAGATGTGGAAAACTGCCCTTAAACAAACCTTCAGATGATATATCTAACTTAATAATCAAAATCCTGGAATCTGTATATCATACATATGAACATCAGTGTTTATATTATGCTTGCTTTTGGTCCTCAAGAGACTTAGAGCAGAGTTACCAATCAAATCTAGTGAAATCAACTATTCTACCCAGAAATATAATCCTCACAACTAAGAATACCTAACAGCCACTCCTACTTCCTAGAGAGTCTTCTTGTCTCTCATCCCATTGTAGAAAGTTCAATTAGTCGCTAGGAAAGAGAAGGTAAACCTGAATAACTTCCTCCAAAGTAAGGAAGTTATATCACGTCAAGAAGAGTGGCGAAGTTCACAAAACCCTGAATTTCCTTAGATTTAACACATCATATACACATCTATAAGCACTACATGATATCAGAAAAGGTAAAACAAGACTCACATGTCCATGATGTGTTTTCAAGCCTCGATCCTCAACTCTGCAGTTGCCATCAATTAACATAGTCTTGATAGGAACCTATTTTGAACATGTAAAAACTCATCTCTCAGCTAAGCAAACATGTTAAAATAGTGTTTATATGTATCTCAAGTACCTGGAAATACCATATGAGTTTTACGATTCAGCTTAAAGTCTACTCCAACACATTTCTAATACTGATCTCTAAACCATAAACCCCAAGGAGAAAAACAAAAATCGATAGAAATCTACTCAAAACGTATACAAATTCAACAATTCGTTCTTCACCTGAGAATCCTGAGGTTTCTTCTTGTAATACGCCAAAAGACGAGGTTCCAAGACGAAATACCTCATATGAATATACGATCGTCCGATCTTTCTCCTTCCATACCTAACCATCCACCCTTCGTACACTACCTTTGACATTTTTCTCTGTCCCTCTCACGGGGACGGACGAACAAATCAAAACTCACAAACTTCCCCACGGAAATCGAAATCGAATCTACTTATTTCCGCGGGAGATTCATCAAATTACTAATTGATCTGATTGTTCATCGGCGCTCCGGCGCCGGAATCTGATGTTCGATTTTCGAAGAATTATGAGCTCAGAGGTTTCAGAATTCCGAAAATAACAAATTTTCTCACACGACGAAAAACAAGAGAAAGTGATTTAACTTTGACAGGAAAAGAAAAATGGAAACAAAACAGAGAGAGAGAGATATATCTACACAATAATTAATTAATTAATTAAGAAATCACACCAAAGACGTAAGTTAGTCTGTTGAACAAACAAAACACAATAAATACTATTTAATTAATCGAGTAGTCATTTAATTAAATTAAGTCATGCCAAATCAGTTTAAAACTCACATTTTCATTTTGTCGTCATGTTTAGCTGACGGAGCAATCCACTATTCCACTGTATGTCGGCGATCTTATGCCGTTTGGTAGCTAAGAAAACGACACGTATGGAAAAACAGCTGACGTGTAAACCATACACACGTGGACCATAATAAGTGGCTGACGTCTGATTCTTTACTTTGTAAGTAAGACCACACCATATATAGCATTATAGAAACATACAATAAGTTTGGGTTGACAAAAAAAAAACATACAAGAAGTTAATTTTTCCAGATTGACCCCATAAAAAAAACAACAAAAATTTTCTTTTCAAAGTCAAAAATCAAAGCAATTTCAAAACTACAGATCAATAAATCTTCTTATGCTTTAAAAAAAAATCTTTATATATGCAGTGACCAAATATGTATACATCTCTAGTGAAAATAAGATTGAAACCATCCAAATAAATCCAAGATTTAGCAGTGTATTGCGTTTAAAAGATTGAAACCATCCAAATAAATTATGTTTGAAAGAGTTTAAAGCAGACATTGGTATAATCATCATTTGTAGAACGCTAATCGTATGTATGGGAAACAGAATTTAGAATCAACGTAACAAGTCGTGCAAACTTATTAGAAATAGGCATGTCATAGTGAATCACAATAGATCAAGAGATTGAAAAAACTAATAAAATGACCACAAATAATCGTGAAATCTCTTTGAAATATATCCAAAATAGACTCATTGCTTGATTGGCGAGAGAGAGAGAGTCAAAACTCGAAAATTTGAAAAAAAAAAAATAACTCAAACATTCATTTATTCTTTATTTTTGAGATTTTACACACAACAACAAACAAACAAACAAACAAAGTGGACATTTTTTGAAGTTTCGAATTACAAGCTCTAACAAAGTTCAAGACTTTGAATATTATTTAGACGTTTAGGGTTAGAGCTGTCAATTGGTCTTGACCAGCCCCAACTAGGCTTGTCCAACTGGACATTTTTTATTTTTGGACAGAAACGACCAAGTCCATAAAAGACCAAGTCCAATTACAACCAAGTCCATAAACAACCAAGTCCAACTGGACAAGTCCATAAACAACCAAGTCCAACAAAAAAAAACAGTAATTCAACATAAATTCAACAGAAAAGAAGCTTAAGATTCTTGTTTCTCCTCTTCTTTCTCTTCTTTCTCCTCTTTTTTCTCTTCTTTCTCATCATCTGAAAATATTTAAAACAACAACATTATATGAAAGAAGAAGATTATATGATATATATGAAAGACCAACTTACATATGTTTGGAAAGCCTCTTAACCAGTTTCTTGTACAAACCAAGGCTTGAACATTAGTGGGTAAAAGAGAGCTTCTATATTTGTTAAGAACTCTACTTCCTATAGAGAATGAGGATTCCGAAGCTACTGTTGTTATTGGGATACTCAAAACATCACATGCCATACTTGACAACTCCTTAAAACGAGTAGAGTTATCCTTCCAATATGTTAACACATTCATCTCTTTAAATGTAACCATATCCATCACTGGCTCGGCCAAATAAATGTCTAGAGCTGACTTTCCACTACCACCAGATTTTTGAGAAAAAAAAGCATAAAATCCCTGAGAAAATACATAGAGCATTAGCTAAATTTGTATGGAAACTTACAGAAAACATTAAAACAAGAGCTATGAAGAGATCAAATGAAAACTTACATTGTATCCTGCAGGAATATCTTCGGGTAATGGCTGTGAAGTGGCTGAAGCAACATTGTTTCTTTGGTTTTTTTGATAAGCCTTAAAAAGCTTATACATCTTGGAACGGACATGTGACAATCTTAACTTACTGGTGGCTGGATTTAAAGTAGTGTAGCAATACTCCAGGACAGAGAACTTCATTCTTGGATCAAGAACCGCTGCAATTGCGAGTATGTCACTGTATTCTTCCCAGTATTTTCCAAATTTTTCTTTCATAACTTCCACCATTTCAAAAATAATCCCATCAGTAGACAACTCATGTTCTCTCAACCAGTTTTCTATCTTCCAAACTTGTATAAAGTACAAGTTTGCTGTAGGATAAGAAGAACCCGAAATCAGGTTGGTCATTTCAGAAAATGGGCTTAAGAACTCAGCTATTAATTCTGCTCTGCTCCACTCTAAAGTTGTTGGAAAACTTTTATAACTTGGTTCCACATCAGAAAGGTTACCTAAAGCATCTTTGAACTTTAGAGCTCTAATGAGCATCAAATGCGTAGAGTTCCACCTAGTAGTAACATCTAAAACAAGACTATCTTTGCCTCGAATTCCAACAGTTTCCACACAGTTCTGAAACATAATCTCTCTACTTTCAGACCCTTTAACAAACTTCACACTCTCTAATTTTCTGCAACGCTTCACCAATCACCGATAATCCATCTTGAACGATGAGATTTAGTATGTGCTTTGAACACCGAACATGGAAGAACTCTCCATTGCATACTAGATCTTTTCTGAAGTTGCCTCTTCATAATGTTTTGCATAGTATCATTTGAAGATGCATTATCTACAGTCAGACAGAAGATTTTCTTTTCTAATCCCCATTCTTTTAGCAACTCAATCAGCCTCATCGAAATAGCAATCCCTGTGTGTGGAGGAGGAAATGCAGAGAAAGAAAGTATCTTCGTCTTTAAGTTCCAGTTAGAATCAATGAAATGAACTGTCAAGCAAAGATACCCTTCTATGGTAATGGCCCTCCAAAGGTCAGTTGTTAGGCAAACCCTATTCGGAATAATAGCCAAGAGTGTCCTAAGCTTCTGTTTCTCTTTCTCATAGATGTTTAAAACATCAGATGCTGCTGTATTTCTACTCCAAAACTGAATAGTAGAATTAGCATAAGTGAAAGCCATTCTGATTCTTTTGTACTCAACAAAAGAATATGGCAAATCATGTTCAATAATAGCCATTGCTATCATTTCTCTGAAGACTACCATATCTAGTTTCCAGAGGCTACTTCTAGGTGTACTTCCAGTACCACATCCTCTCATATGGCGAAGTAGAGTGTTGGTTCCATTTCTGTGAAGATCTAAGTTGTAGTGCTTCTTACAACAGTTGCATCTAATATTGTATTTACCGTCAGGTAGTTTCTCTCCTATTATGGTAAATTTTTTCCAACATCTCGACACTCTACGACTAGACTGAGCTCTGATTTGTGTACCTTGATTTCTCTCTAGTGATTCCATCTCTTCATCCACCACATCATTCGGATGACCCATTTCAACATCAGTCAAGTTGTTTTCATCATTCAAACTCATGACTTCCATTTTTCTGAAACAACAAACAAACAGTAAGTTTCATATGAACTAAAGTTACTAAACAGACCCAACATAACACAACAATAAAAACTAAGAAGACGAAACAGACCAAATAGTCACAGAGAGCAAGAGAAATAGAACAACAGAACCCAATTAGTATTCTAAATGAAAACTATCACTAAACTAATCAATGAACAAAAGCCTTCTTCTTCTTCTTACAGTGAACAAATACTTATCTGGCAGTGAACAAACAGTGAACAAAAGAAGATACTAAATCAAATCAGCAAAACCCATATGAGATAACATCGTTTAACACCAAAAGAAGAGACTAAATCAAATTAACAATGTATTACACAAGTTCAAGTAAACCCATATGGGTAATAAAATCATTAGCTTTCAACATAAAATCAGTGGGGATAGTGAGATGATAGAGACTTGGGTGTTTCTAGAACCCTGGAGCTTTTGTGGACTAAGTAGAAGTTTGGCTTTCAGTCCTCAAAGTCCTACACATGAATACAAAAACACAGTTTAGTGTGAAAAAAAAAAACAAAATAAAGTTTCGATTTTTTTTCAGTTCTTAGTTCACTTACTTGTGAGTCTGTTCCTCTGAAATTTCCTCTGTTGTCCTTGTTTCCTTGTTCTCTGCATCAATTCTCAACTTAGGACATTTTCTCAACTTAGGACATTTCTTTTTCGTGTATCTCTCCAAAATCGTCAAATTATCTCCAATCTCCGATAAAACAGGCAAATCAAGAAGGTAAAGCTTACGAAGCTTCATTGATTTTTCTACTTCAAACAATCTCACCAACTGATCACAGAACTTCACACGTAAAACCTCGAGGTTATCAGGAATCTCGGGGAAGATAGATTCGATGCGTGGACAACAATCTATGGTTAGCTTCTTTAGGTTCTTGAAGAAGAATCCTTCTTTACTAGTGTAGAGGCTTGTAAGCAATGGAAGATTTGAGATCCAAAGAGTCTCCAATTGTGATGATGATTGCTCTTTCTCTTGTTTCTCATCTAATATTAGAAGATTCTCCATCTTCTTGCACCTCTCTACCCAACAACCCTTTACCGATATCAAGTTGATAGAAGATACGCTTTTGGAGTCATTCTCTACTATACAGACATACTCTGCTTTGTCTCCAAGATCTTTTCCAAGATCCTCTAATGTGCTGATCTCAACGATATTGATACCCTTAGGAACTTCGGGATCAAGAACTCTGTATCTATCGTTGCCATGAACAAGTTTCTTGCTTTCTTCGCTGGCTTTATCTGTTACATTAGAGAAGTTAGAGCCTTCTGGATCCGTAGCTAAACACTCCTTTATTTGGCTCCAATCGTCTCTCTCTAAACATGTCGAATTTGCGAGAAAAATGCGTTTTAAAGAACGGAAGATGCTCTGTTTTGGCAACTCTGGAAACGTTTTGAGTTTAGTTTTAGAGAGATTCACCTCGAGAAGGTAAGACATATTCTCGAACGATCCTTCGATTTTATCCAACTCGGTGCAGTCCGAAACATCGATGATCTCAAGATTTGTTAGCTTCTCAAGGTTTGGAAGAGCTTTTAGCTTGGAACAGTTTCTTATGATTAACTTCTTGATGTTAGATAGCTCTGAGATGTTCTTAGGTAACTCACTGAGACTCGTTCCTGAAAGATTCACTTCGTGGAGGTAAGACATCTTCTCAAAGGATCCATCAATCTTCGCCAAGTTATTACAACCCGAAACATCGAAAACCTCAAGGTGTGTAAGATTCTCAATGCTTGGAAGCTCTTCAATCTTTGAGCAGTTCCTTATCAGAAGCTGATTGAGATTGATAACACCATTGATCGTGTCAGCTAACTCGGGAAGAATTGTCTCCGTAATATCAAGGATTCTAAGCTCATCCTTCTCCTCTAAACACACTTCAAGCATCTCCACTAAGCTTGTAGCTCCAGAGACATCAAGAATCTTAAGTTTTGTCAAGGGACTAAGCTGTGGCAATCTCTTAAGCTTTGTACATTTTCGCAGCAAGAGCCGAGTCAAGGCTGGCATAGTACTGAAGTCGTTAGTAGAGTCTTTGAGATGAAATATCGGTAGGCGGATGATTTGAGTCTCTGAGAAATCTAAGTGTTCCAGCCGTCGAAGATGAGCGAAGTTCTTGTTTTTGCCTTTATAATCTTTCCAATCTTTAACTTTATCGAAGTAGGACATGAGTTTCCGAGCTCCGCGAATGTCGATAACTTCTAGTTTTTTTGTTGCCACATTGAAATTAGGTAGATCTTGTAGCTCAAAGCAGTCTCTTAAGATGAAGCAACGGAGCTTGCTTAATTTTTCGATTGTGGAAGGCGAAGATGAGATTGCAAGTCCAGAAAGGTTAAGACTTTGAAGCTCATTCATGTTCTCGAAGAAATCATTAGGAATGTTATTCAGAGAACTTGCACCAGAGATTTCAAGAACGTGTAGGCCTTTAAGACTCTTGAGCTTATCGATGTCTTGGATTAGATCGCAGTCTCTGATAACGAGTACTCGGAGTTTCTTCAGCTTAGATAAAGATTCAACAAGTCCGTCGAACGTTGGATCAAAGAGTACAACAACTTCAAGATCTTCCATTTCTTTTTTCTCAAAGAACTTCTTAGGAACCTCTCTGCGTAAACGATTTCCGCTAACGATAATCGTCGTCGTCATCTTCTTCTTTTCTTTTTCTTTTTCGTCCTTCTTCTTGGATTGAGTTGCCTGTATCATATCGTCGAGTAAGATGATTCTCCCAAGCCCTTTTTTCTTGTCTCCTCCGAAAACTCTATCGAATCCAAGACAAGATCTTCCAAAGAATCCACAATCTTGAACATCTAATAGATTGCTCATAGAAACCTCTGGAACCACCATGTTGTCTTCTTGTATCTTCAAGATTCCTCTGTCCATAAACTCCATTAAAATGGAATGTCCATCCTGATAAGCTTTCTCAACCGACTTAACCGGATCAAAATACCCTTCAAGCATCCAGTGCACGATTAGGTCGCGGTAGTAAGCGCATCCAGAGTACTTGTAGAAGTCCAGGATATGCCAAAAGCAAGCAATGATGGGCCTTTTGACATCCCCTTCAGGCTTTAACAGCTCGTAGCTTAAACGCAAGACGGGATTGTAGCGGCTGCGATCTATAGCGTTCTTGGAAGCAGCTGCTGCCTCTAATGACTCGGAAGATAGAATCAGTTCTTTAAAGATCTTCCTTTGTGTTGCAGTCAACGACTCGATGATGTCTAAGGACTTGGTTAAGACAACGATTGCAGCTGGTAAGCCCTTGCTCTTGCTCAAAATACAAGACTCCAAAGTAGGGTCTTCGATCTCTCCGTCATCGCAAAGTCTCTGCAGCAAATCCTGCCAATCTTCAATGGTAAAATCAACTAATTTCTGATGAGAATGGCTGAGTAAGCGCCGTGACTCTTCTTCTGTAAGCGGAGTGACTTTGATCGTTGTTTCTTTTTGATAAAAACTTTGATCGTTATCTTTGATCGTTTTCTCCTCTCTTCTTGTGACTAGAATCTTTAGAGTTGCTGAGTGTTGCTTAAGAAACTTTCGGAGCCCTAGGTCTTCCATTACATAGTCTTCAAGGTCTTTCTTGTCTTCAAGGTCTTTCTTTGCAGCATAGTCTTCAGTTGTCATACTTCCTGCATCATCCAAAATCAATAGAAGATTATTCTTCTTGTTTTCGCTCAGCGCTTCTTTTATCTTTTCCAAGCTCTCCCATGAACCAAGCTCATTTTGTGCTTCGCCTTCTTCAAACTCGGAAATTAACGACAACTGAGTAGCAAGATACTCGTAAAGCGCCGTCTTGTCTTCAATCCTTTTGTTCAGATGTAACCAGAGGACATTGTAACTAGAAGACTCTTCTTGGGTAACACGTTTGCTGACTTCTTTTGCAAGCCATGTCTTCCCTATACCAGCTTCACCAACGAGGACAGTTTTTGAATTTTCACCGTCTTTTCCCAATGACTCCCTTATCTTCTTGATAAAGTCTTCTCTGCTCATTTGATCTTTCTTCTCTTGCTTGTTGTCCATCTCTATATTAAAACAAAAAACAGAGGGGGAATATCAAACCCTAAGTTAGAGTTTTCTTGAGGAGATAGATCATGTAAAGGATGAATATAACCTTATTTTGATCAAACTTGATCAATTTACTATGGTTCAGTTTATTTACATATGTATTCATAGAGTTGGTAACACAATACTGTATATCCCATACAATATATGACATAGGACAAATATTTTCTTTAAAACAAATAAGAAAACTCGAAATAGTATCCTAGAAATTTAAATCAAATAAAGATAAAAAGAGAAGAATTAGAAAAACCTTAATTGTGTAGAGTGACTAATCAATCAGATTGGTTTTCTCCCCTGATAGTTTCTTTCTTTCTTAGTTTCTTTGTTTTGATTTGTTATCCTTCGTTGATTAATTCACCGTATTTATACAACCCCGTATCCGATGACTTGAAAGTCAAGCTATCATGGTCTTCTCATACAAATTTTTTTTTTTCAGTTTAAATTATAATATTCTGACGAAACAGAAACGCCAAGTATAAATATTATATTCTTTCAAGAATTTTCCAGCTTTATTTCAGAGTGACAATTATACCCCCCCCCATTTTTTTTGGAATATGTAGGTAACATTAACAATGACTTTAGTAATTGTTTACTACACAAGCAAAACTTTTCTTTTCTTATTACAAAAAAAAAGTTGCAGGGTATTGCTCTTACTTGGGTTTGCCTATCATTTGATGCTTAGAAAAGTGAGGGTATAGATGTTTAACTTAAAATATTGGGGAGAATCTGCAACTTATCTTAAGCTAAAAGGAAATTAATATTCTAATACTGCATTGCTTCTTTTCTTTCAAAAGTGAAGTATTTTGAAAGATCGTTTTTATTTTAGATCAATTATCACATTTGATAAAATAGAAGAATTTCTAAAATAACCAATAAAATAAAATAAAAACTCCAAAAATACTAGTATAATTTAAGTATATGAAGAATGTCTAAAAGTTTAGAAACGGAAATTAAATTATTTCTATAACTCTTACTAAATTTGTATTCCCTAAATCTAAAGTTTGTGATATTTTCAGTTTTTTATTTCTCTAAAAAAGTATGGTAAACGTGAAAGTAAAACTTGATTTTTTTATAATTCAAGGTATCTCTCTTCTTGTAATTCAAAATAGATAAACTAGTGATTAGTTTCTCCATCTTTTAAACGAATATTTAACTATTGCAGATTTCTAATGGACAGTAACATAAAACTTATAATGGTGGATTAAAGTAGTGGTGGCTAATGGTAGTAATAAGGGATGTTGTCATGGGTAATTTTACCCTATCCTAACCCTACCCATAAAGAACTCTGTTCAAAAAGACCATGTTCAAAATAACTCTAAAAAAACTCTATATTGTTTGGGTTACCCAAACAAAACCCTATAGATTTCAGGGTTATCCGTGGGTACTTATGGTACTATATTTCATATGTTTCTTTTGATTTTGTGTTTAATTTACCATTATATGTATTGTAAAATAATTCTTAAATAATATTAAACTACCATTATTTAAAATATGAACTTAATAACTTCCAATATAAATTCAAAAATAAAATATTTGATGATAAAATAATACAATTTTACGTTTTGGCGGGAAATCACAGAATCATGTTTTTACATAAATTGAGAGGAAATGCAGTTTATATTTTTGGCGGAAAAGCGAGATTTTACGTTTTGGCGGGAAACACGATTTTACGTTTTTTGCGGGAAAACAAGATGTTATGTTTTTGGCGGAAAAACGAGATGTTACGTTTTTGGCGAAAAAATGTGATTTTATGTTTTTAGCGGGAAAATGTGATTTTATGTTTTTGGCGGGAAAACAAGATTTCACATTTTTGGCAGAAAAATGCAATTTTACGTTTTTGGCGGGAAAACGAGATGTTACGTTTTTGGCGGGAAAAATGCGATTTTATGTTTTTGACGGGAAAACAAGATTTCACATTTTTGCGGGAAAACTCAATTTTACGTTTTTGGCGGGAAAACGAGATGTTATGTTTTTGGCGGGAAAATATGATTTTATGTTTTTGGCGAGAAAACGCAAATTTACATTTTGGCGGAAAAATATAATCTTATATTTTTTAAAATAAGTTAAAAGAATGAAAATTTACTTTAATTATTTTTAAAAAAATAGAAAACAACATCTGATAAATATTTCATTATAAAATAATTTTGAATATTTATTTTAACTAGAAGAAAAAAAAAACCTAACGAGTACCCTAAACCCAATAGGGTAAACCCGAGAGGGTAGTATTTTAAATTGTACCCGCCCAAGTAAAACCCACGAGATTTATAGAGGAAAGGGTAGGGTAATGGGTTTCAAATATTTGAAAGGGTTAGGGTAACCCATTGGGTTTTTACCCATGACAACATCCCTACGTAGTATAAATGGATTGATTTTTTCATGTTCTGGGTTCAATCCTCATTTGAAACAGAGAGATATTTTTTAAATCAAAATAAACAAAATGCTGGCTCCAGACACAGATTATAAATAAAAGGCATGAAACTCTAACGGTTTAAAAAAAAAAGGTATAATGGTCATCGCTTTTGTTATGAGAAATCCAATCCAATTACTGACAAACAAATATTTGTACGATCATACACCTATGCTGTTGTAATTATTTATTCTAGAGTCCGCTGATTGAAACAAACGCATTTTCCTAAAGACACATATATATAACAAATTAACAACTGTATATGATATATGATTTGTTAGAATATGGGAAAAAATATTTATCTTAGAATTTCACAAATTTGTATTTGTGAGGTATTTTGCCTGTGTCTAGAAGACTCTACCTGAGAGGGAATGTTATTCAACAAAGAAAGAAGTAAAAGGCACAAGAAGCTCATGTTCATTCTTAATGTCGATAAGGGACAAGAGAGTAATTAAGTCTTGCTCAAGATCTCAACTCTGTTTTGTCTTCTTCTTTGGTATGACAAACAGAGTAGGTAAAAAGTAGAGAAAATAGAGAGGTGTAAGACGGTTTCAATACAAGAGTTGAGACTTGAGATCCCTATTAGGTAAGAAAGTAAGATGAGGGTTTAAGTGAGGCGGCTAAGAGTTTCCAGTTCGCCTCTAGGATTTATGTCCAAACCCAAAGTTTTCTAGTGGATTTCTGAGTACAAATGTACAATTTCACCGAGACGTAGCGTTTCGGGTTTGGAAACGTGAACTCGTTAAACTGTGTCCGCTCTCTCTCTATATCTTCTTCATTCGTTTTTATAAGTTAACTAACACACGAGAGATCCAAAATTTCATGAGTGATTGTGAAAGATTATGCATAAAACAAGTTTAAAGTTCAATCTTTCTTCAGAGTATTGAAACTGTTTTTATTCTTTATTTTCAAATGCCAGAGGCTTACACTCTTATAAGTTACACCTATAACAGTTAATAGAATATTAAAATGATGTTCAATAGTAAGTAATCTTCAAATGTTTCCGTAGACTAGAGAGGAATTAATTAGTAAATATTGCTTTAAAATTTAGAAGCTTTTCTTCCTGTCCATGTTTGCTTCCTTATCCTCCATTTCCACAGGTTTAATCTTAGCCAGCATTCGAGCAGCCAAAGGAACACCACAAGACTTATCCATAAGCTCTTTTTTGAATCTTCTCGGATACCTCGGATTCACTTTCAGGGCTTTCGGATTGCCAGCATCCACGGCTACATCGCCATCTTTCGGATTGCCAGCATCCACGGCTACATCGCCATCTTTCGGAGGTGCTGCATCATGGTAGATATTCCATATGCTCTCTTCATCGGATCTTGGAAACAAACGCTGCAGATTCTCTTCTTCTCCGACTATCTTCTTCGCCAAACACTTGTCTCTGGTAGTCACAATCACTCTCCCACCAAACTCTTTAGGAAACCCACAAGAAAGATGTGATTTATGCTGTTGATTCTTCTCACCATCGAGCCTCTCATTCCACTCGTTGTCTTTCCAAACATCGTCTAACACAATCAGATACTTCTTCCCAATCAGATTCAAATGAAGAGCATTCAATAGACGAGAGAGCTCCTTCTCTTTAACCGTCTCTTCCTCTCTTTCCCCAGCTTCAACTTTGCTTCTCTCCTCTTCTATTGCTTCTTTTTTGATGTGTTCAAGCATCTCATCTTCAACTCCAAGTGATCCCAAGATCCTCTTCACAACATCTATCTTTGGATCTTCGTTTTCTTTTGTTTCTTTGCTGTACATAGACACCCATATCCTTGGGAGATAAGCTTGTTTCACTTCTTTATCGTTGAACACAGACTGACACAATGTCGTTTTCCCAACTCCGTATTTCCCCACAATAGCTAGAGTCTTGAACTCTTTGGATTCCTTTTGCTTCACCAAGTAGCTCTTCAGGAACAAACTCTCGTTTACGAAACCATGAATGTCGTGATCCGGAAGCTCAGGTTCTGTCTCCACACAGTTTGCCTTAGACCGCCCTTTGTTTCCAGGCTGAGACGAAGATTCCTTTTTTTTTCCACACACCCAATTATTATAATCTTTATAGAAGGAAGACTTGATGTCGTTGAGCTCCTTATCAATTTCAGACATAGATTCCTTCTTTTTTCCACGCACCCAATTATTATAATCATCATCGAATTTAGACTTGATTGTATGGAGCTTCTTATCAATTTCAGACATAGACTCAAACTTCTCATCAGTTTCAGATGTAGACTTCTTGGCTGGATCCATAAGCTCTTCTTGTGTTTCTGAGAAAAAAAAACTAAAATGGGAGGAATTTCTTGGTTTCCAGAGTCTGCAGTTTTCACTTTGGGGTGACACATATATATATGTATACATGTAAAAGTGTATATACTGTATTAACTCTAATTGTCTTTCTCTGCAACTTCTTTATCACCAGAAGTAACGAATAAAGCAAATGGAATTAGAAAAACAAAAACAAAAAGGAAAGCACAATAGAAAACAAAAAAGAGAAAATATATTATTTGATTAAGGAGGGCAAAGTATAATAAACCTGTGGTGTAACATTGACTACATTTTTGGTTTTTTTTTTTGTGAAAAAATTAACTAACCTGAAGTACAGTCTATGAATGCTACTGTCCAACCCCAAAACCTCTTAACTGTAACTGTAAGACAAAAGTGCTTCAGGTTTGGCATATATGTGAATACTTCACAGTAACATTCACATATATGCCAATCATAATAACTAACTATCTAGATATATGTATTGTCTCAGGTGCTTAAGATATATCCTCATAGTGAGTGGCATTACATAGCTGATGATTTAGTGTCCTCCGAACCTGCAAAGAAAAATAATGATAAATCTAACAGTTCTCTATATTCACTTCGTTCTAAAGAATACAGGAATCGACAGTGAATTACAGTAACAATTCCTATCTAGAGAAGTCTTTTACATTATTAGCATGAGACTGAAGAGTGTTGGAATTCAAGTTAGTTATAGGTAACATAGAGGCAAGCAAATTCTCAGACTAGAAATGTTAACTTATCTTATCAATAGATAAGAGCTTTTCACAGGGATATAGGGTAATGTTAAGAAGGCGTAAATTAACACAGGCTAATTGAACTTACCTTTGCGCACATGAAGAAGATGAGTTCCAAATCTTCCACATTCATGTGAAATGAATAAAGGAAAACTTTTTATGTCAATGGCATTACCTAACTGAGGTTCCTTCTTGTTACTCACTGACTTGTCTCCGCAACCCCACAATGTGAGGCATAAAATTGCTCCAACCATCGGTTGACAGATTTTTACCAAACAACTCAAAAGCACCCTTTCTAGTTGCTTCCGGTTTACCAGACCAAACTACGGCAGAATCCTATAATCGATTTCAGACAGTAATCTTGTTTTCTCGTTTACTTTACTTTCGGAATATGCAGCAGGTAACAATGACTTTAGGAATTGTTTACTACACAAGCAAAACTTTTCTTTTCTTATGACAAGAAAAAAAAAGTTACATGCTATTGCTCTTACTTGTGATTGTCTATCATGTGATGATGCTTAGAAAAGTGAGGGTATCGATGTTTAACTTAAAATATTGGGGGAGAATATTGTGCAACTTGTCTAAGGGAAAAATGGGTAAAAAAACCATGATCTTTTTCAAAAACATTAAAAAAACCTCATCTTTTTTGTTGGTTTTTAAACCCTCACTTTTTAATAAACGGTGAAATAAACCCTGATTATTACAAAAAAATAAGTACATCATTATATTAAATTAGAAATAAATAAATAAAATTTGGTTTACTAAATATTTTTCTAAATTTGAGTTAGATATTTATTTTTCTTAAAATTGAGCTTTTCTTAATAAAAATATTATTATAGATTAGCATATTCCGTGTTTTGATTTGAATTTGAATTAGCACATTATTAAGAGGAATAAATGATGTTTAAGAAAAGACCATGACCGGCAAAATAAATAATAAAATATATTATGTACAAACCTATTCGCAGTTGAAAAATAAAAAGTAAAAAGAAAATAAAAATCAAGAAAAGTTTAAAAAGTTTGAAAACAAATAAAAATTAAAAATACTTATTGTATTTGCTATTTGTAAATTTTAAAAACTAAGCAAACGACATAGATTTAGAGAAAATCTTACCTATGTAAATAGATTTAAATTAAAAAAATAAAAAAATGAAAAAATAAAATCATATGAATATTTTAATAAATGTTGAACCGAATATGAATTTATGTTAATAAATATTTATTTTGTTTCGTCACACAAACTTATTAACATGAAAATAAACAAAATTATTTTTATTATTATAAAAGTACATAAACTTCTACACCAAACTATTTTTAATTTAAATACATTAAATTAAGATATATTTAAAATATAACTTAAATATTTCAAAAACGACTAATACTAAATAATTTTAGTTAGTTATTCAAAAAGAAAAATTCGAACAAATTCAAATCAAAACACGGAATATGCTAATCTATAATAATATTTTTATTTAAAAAAACTCAATTTTAAGAAAAATAAATCACTAACTCAAATTTAGAAAAATATTTAATAAACCAAATTTATTTATTTATTTCTAATTTAATATAATGATGTATTTATTTTTTTGTAATAGCTATGGTTTATTTCACCATTTATTAAAAAGTGAGGGTTTAAAAACCTACAAAAAAAAGATGAGGATTTTTTAATGTTTTTGAAAAAGGTGAAGGTTTTTTTACCTATTTTTCTCTCTTAAGCTCAAAGGAAATTAATATTCTAATACTGATTCATTGCTTCTTTTCTTTCACAAGTGAAGTATTATTTTTAGAGCAATTTATGAAAATAACTAAGAATTTGTACAAAATTACATGAAATGCCAATATCAAAATATCAATTAGATAAAATGATTTTGGGAAAATTCCATAAAAATACACCAACTATTTATCTATTTCTACCAAAATACATGAATTTTTAGAGTACCCACAAAAATACATGAACAAATTTTTTCTTCTTTTAAAATACACAAACTTTTAAATTGTATCCAATAAACAACAAAGAATTAATGAAAAGTAATATCCATTAATTTTTTAATAAGAAAAACATTTTGAAATTCAAAAAACATATAAAACTCTTTAAAAAATCAAAGAACTGTAGAAAATTCCAAAATATTTTAAACAAAATAATTTAGCTGGTAAAGTTAGGGATTTATAAATAAAAAATTCAAAAAACATACAACATTCCTAATACTCTTTGAAAATTCTAAAAATTCTAAAAGCTAAAATATAAAGTTTTAGATTCAGCATACAATTCCCATAATATAGTTATTAGTTACCATTGTTTTTCAAAAATATTTAAACAATAGCATCATAAAATAATATTACTTTTAAATAAATTATTTTTATATAATTTTTCATGTTACCTAGAAGAGAGTGTTATGTGAAAATATAATAACATAAGAAGTTATTTATAATTCTGTTAAATGTAATTTTTATGTGAAGGAAATAATATATATAAATTTTTTGTTTACATTTTTATAATTTTTATAAAAATTTTAAAATATTAGAAATTCTATCCGTTTTTTTGAGTTTTTATTATTTACAAATCAAAGATTTTAGAATTTTGAGCTTTTTTTTTTGAATCATTGAAAAAAGAAAATGCTTGCAATTTTTAAGATTTTATTTAGAATTATATATATATATATTTGAATTTTTGAAAAATGTTTTTAATTATAACATTAATGGATATTATTTTTCATCAACTCTTGGGTATTTAATGGATACACTTTAAGAGTTTGTGTATTTTAATAGAATAAATAATTAGTTCATGTATTATTTTGGGTACTTTAAAAGTTTATGTATTTTTGTGAAAATAGATTAATAGTTGGTATATTTTTATGGAATTTTCCCAATGATTTTCAATAGTAATATTCAAATGTTTCCTTAGATTATTTAAAGAGTAATTAGTAAATACACATAGCTACATTGCTTTGCAACTTAGACGCTTTTCTTTCTGTCCATGTTTCCTTCATTTTGCTCCAATTCCACAGGCTCAATCTTAGCCAGCATTCGAGCAGCCAAAGGAACACCACAAGATTTATCCATAAGCTCTTGTTTGATGCTTCCCGGATACCTCAGATTTACTTTCAGGGCCTCTGCATTGCCAGCATTCGCCTCTACTGCATCTTGGTAGATCTTCCATATGCTCTCTGCATCGGATCTCGGAAACAAACGCTGCAGATTCTCTTCTTCTCCGACTATCTTCTTCGCCAATCTCTCGTCTCTGGTAGTCACAATCACTCTCCCACCAAACCCTTTAGGAAACCCACAAGAAAGATTTGATTTTTCCTGTTGATTCCACTCACTGTCTTCCGAAACATCGTCTAACACAATCAGATACTTCTTCCCAATCAGATTCAAGTGAAGAGCATTCAAAAGTCGAGAGAGCTCCTTCTCTTTAACTGTCTCATCCTCTCTTTCCCCAGCTTCATCTTTGCTTCTTTTCTCTTCTATTGCTTCTTTTTTGATGTGTTCAAGCATCTCATCTTCAACTCCAAGTGATCCCAAGATCCTCTTCACAACATCTATCTTTGGATCTTCGTTTTCTTTTGTTTCTTTGCTGTACATAGACACCCATATCCTTGGGAGATAAGCTTGTTTCACTTCTTTATCGTTGAACACAGACTGACACAATGTCGTTTTCCCAACTCCGTATTTCCCCACAGACTGACACCCTCAGATTCTGTCTCCACACGGTTTGCCTTAGGCTGCTCTTTTATACTGCTGCTGTTGCGAGTTGATGATACGCCATCTGTGAACAAGTTTCCATGCTTACAGGAAGATTCCTTCTGTTTTAACCAAATGTCATAATCTTTAGAGAAGGAAGACTTGATGTCGTTGAGCTCCTTATCAATTTCAGACATAGACTTCTTAGCTTGATCCATAAGCTGTTCTTTTGTTTCTGCGAAAAACTAAAATGGGAGGAATTTCTTGGTTTCCAGAGTCTGCAGTTTTCACTTTGGGGTGACACAGATATATGAATACAAGTGTATACACTCTAATTATCTTTCTCTGCAACTTCTTTATCACCAGAAGTAACGAATAAAGCAAATGGAATTAGAACACAAAAAAGAGAAAAAAAACAAAACAAGAGAGAAAAAAAAAAAAAAAAAGAGAGAAAAGATAATATTTGATTAAGGGCAAAGCATAAACCTGTGATGTAACATTAAGTACATTCTCTGGCCTTTTTTTGTTTTTGTGAAACACGTTAACTAACCTGAACTGTCTATTACTGTCAAATCCCGTAATACAAAAGTGCTTCAGCTTTGGTTCATAATGTTTCTCCGAACAAGAAAGGAACCAGGTTCTGATTTGTGCTGAATACTTCACAGTAACACTCACATATGCCAATCACAATAACTATCTAGAAATGTATGTCTCAGATGCTTAAGATATATCCTCATGGTGAGTGGCATTACATAGCTGATGATTTAGTGTCCTCCGAACCTGCAAAGAAAATAATGATAAATCTAACTGTTCTCTATCCACTGTGTTCTAAAGAATAGGAATCGCCAGTGAATAACAGTAAGCGTTAACATTAGCATGCTTCTAGCTTCTATTTGAAATACTAAGGCTAACTTATCTTATCAATGACACAAAAAAAAAACGGATAGAGAAAACTTTGTATCAGGGGTATAACGTAATGTTAAAACGGCATAAATTAACACAGACTAATTGAATCTACCTTTGCGCACATGAAGAAGATGAGTCCCAAATCTTCCACATTCATGTGAAATGAACAAAGGAAAACTTTTCATGTCAATGTCATTATCTAACTTAGGTTTCTTCTTGTTAAAACCAGAGTACATCTCACTGACTTGTCTCTGCAACCCCGCAATTTGAGGCATAAAATTGCTCCAACCGTTGGTTGAGAGATTTTTACCAAACAACTCAAAAGCACCCTTTCTAGTTGCTTCCGCAGCTGAAGATAAAAATCTAAAAAAGAAGTTCATCAGACAAAAGATTTCCACATGACACCATGCATTCAAGTTGCGTAAAGACAAAAGAAATGTGTGAGAGAGGGATAGGTATGTACTGTTATAAGGAGCTGCAAGAAGAAGATTTGTAGGGAGACCAATGCCGAGACCAGCAAGAGTTATGCCAACACTGAAACCAACGCCACAGCCTGCACCGACATAACCAATGACCTCAGGACCAAAACCAGGTCCCCATCCGACACCACAGCCAATTCCAATCCCCATTCCCCAAAATGCTCCATAAGTAGGATGAATAGGATTCCACTTTTCATATCTCCTAAATATACCTTTAATTATCATCAAGACCTGACAAATTAAGAAAGATTTGAAACAGAAAAAGTTAACATTGACCCACTAAAATGAACTTAGAACTAAATCAACCCAAAAAAAAACAAAAATTCAAATCTGATAAATATTCAACATATCACCAGCAAAACATAAATCTTCTTTTTCTCCCCAGTAATTCTTGAAGAATCCATACAAATCGAACCTTTTCAGGATCCGGAACAATCCAGTAAGTAGTAATCAATAAACCAATTCCAGTTGAAACGTTGGGAATATAAGAAATAGAACAACATCTACAAAAATACAAAACTTGTAAATTTTACCATAAATGAATGATTATTTCAAAATAAATTGGGCTTGTTTCGATCTTTCCGTTCTTCGTTTCTCCTTGTTTGTGTTCTTCACCTTAATTCGATCCCCCAAGTGCAGTGCGTTCGCTTTTCTCAGACGAACGAACACTAACCACTCGTCTAGATTAAAAAAAAAGAACCGGAGCGGCCAGACATAATCGGTACAATTTGATTCGGTTAACCAAACCAAACTACGGGCAGAATCTTATAATCGATTTCAGTAAGTTAGCATTTTGTACTTTTTGTCAGTGTGTGTGAAATCGCCGACGTTCAATAACTGCTTTTCCGGCGACTTAAGCTCTAAAATTTGTTCTGCTTTGCAATCAAATTCTCGAAATCTCAAGAAAGTGGTATACAGGTGAAAGTGAAGTAATCAATTGTGGCTGTGGATTTTTACTTACAGGAAGAAGACGATGGGGCTAATACCTAAAACAATTCGGATGTTAGAAGC
>CM051386.1:9728887-9803887 GCA_028015245.1 Cardamine occulta | reverse complement strand
TAATTTGGAGGAAGAAGAAAGGTTAGTAGAAGCTATATTCGGATTGGAAATGCATAGCCAATTAAGTTACATGGAGCAAATTAGGGTTTTAGCAGAATTGATAAGAGTTACACAAGGCAAGAGGTGGTGGCTTTGTCCAGGATCAGTCTTGCTGTAGAATCTTCCTTGGGAGTCATGAATTGCTCTCCGAGCCCAAAATGAGCCATCAAAAGCCAAACGAAATTGATCAATTCACCACCTTTGTTGAGCTGAGCAGCATGTTGTTTAGAATCACAGTGAGTTGCTGCATAGCAAAGCATCTCCACCCACACTTTGCTCACTATTTCCCACATGTCTCCATCTATCCGCTGAAGCTCCTTGGCTAGCATAGTCGCTTGGAACAACACAGACTTGTTTCGATTCCCTTTCATGATCTCATTTCCTTCCTTAAAAGTATCCATTATTGCTTCACAGGCCGCCTTTGCATCTCTTAAATCCTCCACATGCTTCCTCTGAAGTAGTTTTTTAGCCTCTTGAAATTTTTTGGCTTCTGCTATTGCCTCTCTGAATCGTAACTTATCAATTCCCGCAACTGTTGACATCATAGATGACTGCACGATTAAGAGGTACATCATGTAGTCTGAAAGGCTTTTGCTCAACACTTTGTTTTTGTTATCGCCTCCATTGTTTGCTCTTGTTTGGTGTAAGAGTTCAGTGGCAATATGCCACACCAGAACGCTCTGATCGTAATCCACTTGAGTAACATACTGCACCAGTGTTTCGTAACATTCCTTCACTCTCATATCCCGCAGAACCCAGTCACCCCTAGCTGAATATAGAGCGCTGGCACTTTCCGAGCCAACAACCCAGAGGGATTTATGCTTAACCTCCTCAAATATGAATTCCCAGAGATCTTTGGTGAGGCGTGTACATGATGTGAATACGACCTCTTTTAGCTTATCTGGGATGCCGAAGAATTCCAATAGATAGTTGATCAAAGGAATCCCAAACCAGAAGCTAAGCAAAAGTCTGACAGGGTAAAGAGCATGATACATGGCCCGATTCTTGATGAATAGAGTATTGATGTAGATCTTCTTGCGGATGTGATTCATGGCTCTGGAAACTAAGACTATTTCTCCGATGATGATACCAATAACGCGATCAATGTACAAGCTTCGAGTGATGGCATTAAAGGAACTGTGTATGTAACCCCTGGTGTGGTGGATTCTCTTTGGTTTTATCTCCAGGGAAGACTCAATCAGGTTGTATGCATATATGTACTCAGACCATCGCCGAAATATAGAGAGTCTATCTAGCATCATGTGATGGTGTTGTTCTTCCTTGGGACACGTGCACTTCTTCCACTTGAGTTCCCTGAAACTGAGGAGCCAGTTGAGAAATCTGTCAAACCTGGTATCTTTCTTATCCACTTCCTCCTTAGGCTTCCTCAATCTAGCAAATGTCCAGTCGGATACACAGAATATGAGGATGGAAATGAAATCGAGTGCGATTCCACCAAAAATCAAAGCATAAGTAAGGCCAACATCAAAACCATCATATCCATCTTTCCTCGATGTTTTGAAGATGTAGAGGGATGCAAATAAGCAACACAAGGCTATACAGCGGAAAGCAACTCCAATCCATGTGTGCAGGATGTCAGTTTTGGTGAATAGAGTCCCATAAATGAAGCTGAGCTCTACCTCTAGAATCTTCAAAGCCTCTTCCCCCGACAATGATTGGAAAAACTGTTTGCTTTCTCTCCACTGTTGACAGCTATAGATGAAATCTACCACAAGACCTTTGTAGACCTTGAAGTACTTATAAGCATATTGAACAACCTGGAGATGGGTCATAACCTTTGGCCTTACTGGTACCCCGCCGACTCTTTCCTTTTTCTCTGGCTCCTCCACCCTAACTAACCGGCTAAGCTCTTTTGAAATCTTCCTAATTGTGTATTCCTCCATGAACCTTGCGTAGTCGATTCCAGGTTCGGGCTCCCCAAGCATGGAATCCTTGAACCTTTCGAGACTAGCTCCACGCATTGCTTGTATCCTCTCAATATACTTGATGACTCCAGCCACAAGCATGAGTGATGTTGGTACCAAGAGACTGCAGGGTATTGATAGCAAGAACACGTAGAAAGTAGCAATGAATTGGCACAAGAGACCGAACAAATTCCTGAGCCAGAGCTCATTATCCTCCAGAGCAAAAGCGGTGATGGTGTCAGGGCCACCAAGGTGCAAGAGAAGGAATGTTGCCCAGAACGCTAAGAGCTCGTTGGTCTTGGGTGACCGGTTCGGTTCAGGGTCTTCTCCTGCGCTATCTAAGATCTGTCCTACTGCATAGTCAGCTGCCCAATTAGCTGAAAGGTAAGCTGACCAGAGGAGAAGCCGGAGAAGTCTGGTAGGTGTTCGTTTTCGATTTGGTGAGAGAAGAACAAGGATTGTTTGAAGGACAAGACTGAGTATGACAAGGCCACGGATGTTCCATTTGTCCCAAACATCTTTCAGTGGCTTCGGTATTGCCTCCACCATCTTTCACTTTGCTTTAAGATTCCCAGTGATTTTATTATTCAAGTAAGATTTTTAAGAAGCCCAATTTTTAATTTTGGTTTCGTTTTCTAATTTTTGGTTTTAATATGTAGGGTTTTTTAGTAATAAAACCCTTTAACTAAAGATAAATCGTAAAAAAAATCCTGCAACTATATATTTAATGAAAAAAACCCCTCAACTTTAAAACCGTTAATGAAAAATCTCCTTCGTCTACATTTAAAATTCAAAACGATGCGTTTTATAAAATTAAAAACGACAGTTTTTAGTAATAAAACCCTCAACTAAAAATAAATAGTAAAAAAACCTTTCAATTTTAAATCTGATAATAAAAAAACCCTCAATTTTAAAGTTGAAGAGTTTTTTCATTAAATATATAGTTGCAGGGATTTTTTACAATTTATCTTTAGTGGTTTTATTACTAAAAACCTTAATATGTATTATTAATTAGCATCGAAATGGAAATACAATTTGTTCGACATTTTTCTTTTATTTTTATTCGCACTAGTGAAAATTGCGCCACCATGTTGATGTTGAGGTATCTCTTTCTTCACTCAATTTATGGTCTTAAGAAATTCTACTATTCTTTTGGGAAGAGTTGTGATTTTACTTTTTGAGATAACCAAGAAACAAGAAATATGGAATTTTTGTTTATTGTAAACAACACAAAACAGAGAAATTAGGGAGAAATTAAGACCATAACTAAGTAGTACGTAGCGGTAGACATTAAGAGCAATGGTTCGTGGCAATCCCTGTGACACTGGCTGCAGCGTAGTAGTGATGTCTGGTCATCGAGAACCACCTTGTACTTATGTCCATGTTTTTGTGATGAAACTAAACCCCGGGGCCAAAGCGATGGTGGATTCTTTGCACAATCAAGATGCGCAGTGAAATTATATTGTGAACATTCATAAGCAGATTCGTTGATTACCTCTTTTCCACGTAAACCACATACTCCACTTTTTTTTCCGGACAATAACTCTCTACAGTTTGTAGGGTGTCGGTGAGTGGGAAATTCCACTGCATCCTTGATAGATGAGAGATTTTTTTTTAAGAAAGGCAATTTTGTGAGATGAGTAGCCCAATTGTTGAGAAACTTGCTTAATATAACATTTATGGATCATATAATAATGATGTCGTGGATTGATATTATCATATTAAAATAGAGTTAGAAAGTTAACATATATGTAACTATAATTTGCTTTTCTAAGAGATATATAATTAATCATTTTGCTAAAATCAAAAATTGTAAAGGTAGTATGGCTCTAGCCTAAAAACATAGAAACGTAAAAGTATGAGCTCATTTTACTTCTTCTTTTTTAAAGTAAAATTATGAGTAAGCCAAACAAGTAAAGAAAAGTATAAACATGATGGATCGAATTTGTCGAAGATAGCGATGTAATTTGCTTTTCTAAGAGATAATGAATCATTTTGCTAAAATCAATTTGATAAATCATGACATGTATGGTTCTAGCTTCAAAACAAAGAAACGTAAAAACATGAGCTGATTTGTTGAGAAACTTTAGAATAAACGAATGAGCTGCTTTTACTTGATAAGATAGGGAAAAGTATTAGTAAGCCAAACACGAAAAGAAAAGTATAAACATTATAGAATTTGTAACTGAACCAGATAAACATTTATAACCGACCTAACGGTCTTCAAATAAACGACTGTAATTATTTACGGAAAATGCCATGAAGTTTAGTTACGCATGAGCTTATCACGTGCGTTATTTGTTTTCTTGTATTTAGTGAACCTTCTCTTCCAGCCAGAGTGTCTTCACCATAGCGAACTGTCTCCTAGCTCAAGTGAAGACCAATTTTCACACTTTTCTTAGGTGTCTTTTGAATCATAGGCTGCGTTTTTGTTTTCGTTTTCGTTTTCGTAGCTCTTTTTCATTTCCAACTTTTTAGATTAGAACCCACACTAGACAAAAATAGTGAGTTACTTTAACAAATTCAGTTGACATCTAACAGAGGCGGACCCACAGAGAGAAGAGGGTAGGCACGTGCCTTACCTCTTTGTTTTTTTTTCCTTCAATTTTTTTTTTCTTTTCTTAGTTTGATTGAAAAAAAATTATGTACCTCATTCTAATTTCTTTTTAAGTGGCCCAACTCAAGTAAAATTGACAATCTTTTTTATAAGGGCTAAAGATTTAGACCCAATGTAAAGTAAAATTAATTTAAAAGTCTAATTACTAAATAAACAAACATATTTGAACACATTTTTAATCTAAAATTGTATCTTTTCAACTTTTTTTTTTGGAAATTTATTTTGCATTTAAATTAAGTAAATCAATAATGTTGATCAAATATGAAGGATTGAAAAAGAAATAGTGCTTATCAAAAAAAAGAATTTGGGTCGTTTCCGGTTAAGTATTTATTTTATTTATTTTATTTTTGCTCAAACAACTATTTCATTAACCCAAAGTCTGTTACAAAGATTTGTCCATCACTGTTAAGTGTTCTTCTACCCATTTTGGCACTATAGAGTACAACTTAGGATCATAGTTCAACATCTTATCCTATAGAGTAAAGAATATAACCACTAAGGGTCTTATATTCTCTCAATCAATTTTAGCCCTAAATGCAACAGATCAACATAGATATAAATTTTTATTTTTACTAATCAATCTAAGTAATTCAGAGGATCATATAATTTGGAGAAGTTTAAAGTTTAATGATTTTGAAAGTCAAGAACCAAATATATCTTTAACAGAATAAGAAAATTCCAACAAAACAATATATTAAGAATGAAGAAAGAAAACGATAATACCAATATTGTTTTAGATTCAAACTATCGGTTCGAATCTTTTAGTTTTTGGTTTTGCCAATGTCGAAAAAGAAAAGAAATAGGAACCAGATTGACGAATATAGTTAACCAAATGCATTTAATAGAATAGGTTAGACGGAATTGGTCCGTTGGGACCTGAATTGGAGCACGTTATTGGTCGGATCTCCAGATTCCATTTCCATCGCAGGGACTGAGAGTAATTTTTGGACACTTATAATTCTCAAGAAAGGTCAGGTTTGGGAAGTAGATGTGCTTCAGCTCCATCCAATCAACCTTTAGCTCGGGGAGTGACGTCAGACGCAAGACTTCAACAGCACATTGTGTTGCCTTCTCAGGCAAGTTACCGAAACCCTTGAGTAGTCTTCCTCCACCAATGTGGAGCTTTTTCAAGTGAAGCAGATTCAAGGGATGAAGCCAAGTAGGAAGCTCTTCGTGCGGGAAACGTTGCAGGTCCAGTTTCTTTAACTGACCAGGAAGACTTACATTTTGTGTGGAATCTCTATACGTAATTCTTAAATCTCTTCTCCATGTCACCTTCAAGCTTTCCAATGCTTTGAGCCCCGCGAGATCTGCCATCATTTGTCCTACACCAAGATCATCTCGGTTTATCTCGATGCTGAGCTTTCTTAGCTTCTCTAAAACGGTCAAATATTTAAGTTTGCACGCAACAACCTCATAGACTACTTCATCACTAACCACAAAGCCCTTGAGAACCTCTAGCCTCTTCAACAAAGCCAGGCGAAATGGAATCCATTCCAACATATAGCATCCTGTCATATCCAAGTAGACCAGATTCTGAAGTGAACTTATCTTTTCTGGAAGTCTCTTCAGGTCAGAGCAGTCCCTTAGGTCCAAGATGATCAGCTTGTGTAGCTTACAAACCGAACTGTTTAAGCTACTAATGGTTGAGATCCCTTGAAAACTTAGAAACCTTAGTTTTTTCAAGTGTTTCAAACATTGCATTAGCCGAGGGTCCTGTATCCGGATGTCGCGTTTCTTACTTCTCTCCCATCTCCCCAAATAAAAGACCTTGAGTGCCTTGAACCAAGTTTTTGATAGCTTGATCATGAACTTTTTGTTTGATTGCTGCTCCGAGAACCAATTTAATGTGAACTCTGGGAATCCCTCAGAAATATTGACCACAGTTTCGATATGATCTCGAGATAGCATTTTTGTAGGGGTTTTCTCTGGCTGGCTCGATGACCCTTCCACAAGGCACACCTTTCCCATCTTCGAACAGGTCATCGTTGGCTTCTGCCCTTGACGATAGATATCAAAAATTCCAATCTCCTTTGAGAGAAGAACAACTGAAGAATGCACAAAAGGACTCATCTTATAGCTGCTTGGAGCCAATTTGCGCCTCTCTTCAACAGGTTCGACCAACTTTTTGTCAGTGAATTCCTTAAGAACTTTCCTGACAGCTTCTTCAGCTCCTTGGACAGGTATAGTCCCTTCTCCTATCCACCAATACATGAGCATTGTTCTATGAACCTCTCGATTCTCCGGAAACACTGCAAAACTCAAAAGGCAGATCTTCTGTTCAATGTCAAGCTCCTTAAACTTGTGTATTACTTGTCTGAAAACTTCTAGTTTGGTGAGATCTGCCATATTTGTATGAATACCGGGAAGATCATAGTAGGATTTTTCTTGATGAACCTCATCTTCATCATCTTGAACACCATATGCTGCTGCGTTCTGTTTTTCTGTCTTGACAGACAACAAGGGGACTTGGTAGAGCAAGTCAGAGATCTTTGAATCCATGCCTTCTAAGTTACGCTTGATCGTAGTTTGAGAAGAAACCCTGAAGAAATCCAATAGTGACTGAACGGTACCAAGATGTGTGCCAAGCTCTTCTCCCACATTTATTTGAAGTTGCTCCAGCTTTCCGAGCCTCAGTTTGAGCATCTGGAGATTACGGTTTAACCTCATAATCAGTTGATCATCAAAGGGAACAGGACCCAAAGCAGGAGGAGCACTATGGCTCTTTTCCAAAGTACCCTTTTGGCTATGTCTTTCAGTAATCCCTTTTTCCTTGTCGCTTCTTCTTAAGGGATCTTCCGTTGTAGAACACAAACGTTCGTTCAACTTTGATAAGCTCTCCAAAATCATATCGAATTTCTCCTCCAAAGTATCTCCTGATTTCTGAGGCTGTGACTTGTTCTTGGAAGCCATGACTTTCTTTCTCCTCTCAAGTATCTCCTTAGATAATGGTAAATTAACCCTCCCAAGCTCTCAAAGCAAATGCACCATCTGCCTGCAAATCTTGAAAGTAGTCAAGAATTACTCCACCGCATTGAAAAGAAGGAAACAAAAAAACATCCATGAACTGAAATTTTATAAGAAACAAACAGAATATGCAATAATACCTTTATTGCGCTCTTTGTAGAGCCTTCTCCTCTTCAGCTTCCACACCAAAACAAAATGAGAGCCAGAATCGTTGTTTCTTCTTTTTTTCTTTCTCTGGGAGATAATAATGAGAATAGAAGATTGAATAAGGTGTTTTCTTTTAATGTTATATATAATAAGTGGGAGTCACTTCAAAAAACAAGTTTCACCAAGAACTATGCTAAATAGTAAAGATAAGTACATGAAAATAACATGTCGTATAAATTCATTAACAAAAGTAATAAAGCAAATCGGTCTGGTGCCTTCTCACGTTAGGTATCAGAATATGGTGCCTTCATTAGTTTCTGGATTATCACTTTGTGAGAACTTTGAAATTCGTTTATCATGGAATTAAGAAGACAACAAATCATCCGATAGATAGAAAGAAGAATCCTTGGCAAAACTAGGAAGCCCTTTTCAGGAACTAATTGTATGACAACAATTCTTCTAATGCATTTTTATATGTCATATACCAGAAAATGGGTTCACCAGCTGAACTAGGACAAGAAACCAAGGATATGAGATTGTGTGAGAAGATAGCAAAAACTCTGTGATATGATATGATATGATAAAAACAGTACAAGCACATAAACAAGATAATATTTGTACAATACTAGTAAGTGGAAACACCCAAGGAGTACTTTGAGCAACCGCAGATGAAAGATCTTCAAGTATTTGGTCTTTTTGATCCCACATTAGAATATCTTATCCAGTCTATAAGTAAGCTCAAGAAATTACGAGTTTTTGTGATCAGAGACTATGATCTTCTGGCAAGTAAAGATGGAGCACTGACCATTCGTCCATGGATCCTTTTCCTAATCATTTACTTTGTTTCTTGTGTGTGTATGTTTAAATCACTACCGGCAATGAACTTATGTGTTTCATGGGAGTTGGATGCTCTGTTTTTCGTTGGACCCAACCCCAAGGGCTCTGTTTTAAATACTCGCTGCTTATTTGGCACCATCGCTACAAGTTATTTCAAATAGTGCCATTATTTTGATCTTTGGTGGTGCTTCAAGAGAAAGAAATTCAGACAGACACAGTTGATGCAGTGGGCCATGCTCTTTGTCGTTTTATGATTTTAACTTGAAATAAGAGCAGAAGACCAGTGCTTTATTTGTAGAAAGAGACAAACAAAGGAATTAGTCAGAGTACACAAGGTATCTATCTAGAAACATTTTAACAAGAAAAAAAAAAGAGAAAGAGAGTTTTAGAGCAGATCTAACTAGAGCCGTTTCTTAGCAGGAAACAGAGGAAAATGGTGGAAGTGATTCCCAAGCAAATCAAAGATGTTTGGGATAGCTGGAATATCAGGGGAATGATCCTCCTCAGTCTCTCGCTTCAGACAATTCTCATTTTCTTTCCCCCTTTGAGGAAACGAACATCCAACAAGTTCCTCATCCTGCTCGTGTGGTCCTCGTATCTCTTGGCAGATTTGTCTGCGAATTTTGCGGTCTCATTGATTGCCAAGAACCAAGGTAAAGACCCTAAACCCGATGATCCTCCTCAAAACAAGAAGCTCGTCGCCTTGTGGGCACCTTTCTTGCTCTTACACCTAGGTGGACCAGATACCATCACTGCATTTTCCCTTGAAGACAATGCTCTCTGGAACAGACATTTTCTTTGGCTTCTCTTTCAGGCACTTGCAGGTGTCTATGTGGTTGTCCAGTCTCTACCCAATGTGCTTTGGGTGATGATACTGTTGATGTTCATTGCTGGGACTTTTAAGTATCTGGAAAGGACAATTGCATTGTACCTCGCGAGTTCAGACAAGTTCAGGGGCTCGATATTGGAGGCGTCCAATTCAGGGTTTGATTACACCGAGCAAACAAATAACCTAGATATGGGCTCAATCATTGCTTCTGAGCTATACATGAAGAAGAACCACGGACAACCGAAACCTCTGAAGCTCGTGTTCCCCAATAGAGACTTGACCGACCTTGAAATTCTTCAATATGCTTTCTTGTTTTTCAACAACTTCAAGAGTCTTATGGTCAATAACATCTTCAGCTTCGAGCTGCGTGATGAAAGCAAAGCATTCTTTAGCTCATCAAGAGATAAAGAAGCTCTAAGGATTTTAGAGGCTGAGCTCGATTTTATCTATGAAGGCCTATACACAAATGGTGCAGTTCTTCATAGTTGGCTTGGACTTGTGTCCCGGCTTATATCCTTGGGATCTCTTCTGTCAGCCTTCGGCATCTTCTATTATAGACACAACAAGATCAAAGAATTTCACAAGAGCGACATTGTGATCACCTATATATTGTTCTTAGTCGGCATAGCTCTGGATGTTATATCCGTCCACATGTTCATGATTTCCGACTGGACAACAGCCGTCCTCGCAAAGCTAAAGGATGACCCCGACGAGATGTTTACAAGGAAAGACCGCATACTCAACTGGATCCTTTCTCTGAAGAGGCCAAAATGGAAAAAACAAACATGTCGTGAAGGACATCAGCAGGAGGTTCTTAACACACCGTTTCTACTCAGAAGATGGACTGGAAGCATCAGAAGGTTCAACTTCATCACATACTCCATGAATGCAGATACAGAAAAGATAGACCATGTGAAGACCGGTGTTTTCCCTTTCAGTTACGCTATCTCCATCATCCACACTTGGTTTGGAAACATTGCCAAATGGTTTCGTGATCTTCACCATAACATTATCGACCATGTGATCATTCTACCGCCAGGAGAAAATCAGGTGGCTCGTTTTGTTATGGGAATCTTCAAGACCATTGTTGAATTTTGGTTCCATGTAACTTACTTCATCGCGTTTCTTGGCGCCTGCTTCATCAACTTCCTGGGCATCAAAGATCTCCTATATGAGATAAGACTGGTGAGATCTGTACACAGCGAACCTTTGACAAAAAAGCCATGGTCTTTCATATTTTTGGAGCTGAAATTCAAATCCACGATTCTATACAGCCAGGAGAATACCAAAACAAAACCCTCGGCCAGGAGAGGTTGGGCATCAAGCGACACTCAGATTCAAATAGAACATGAAATGCTGTTGCGTTACATAACAGATGTTGATTATGACCATAGTCTTTTGATTTGGCACATTGCCACCGAGCTATGTTACCAAAAAGAACCTTCCACACAAGAGAACTGTGGTCAATATCAGTATCAGACTGACCGTGAGAACAGCAAAATCCTCTCGGACTACATGATGTATCTCTTGATCATGCAGCCTAAGCTGATGTCAGAGGTAGCTGGCATAGGAAAGATCAGATTTAGAGACACATTAGCCGAGGCTGAGAGGTTCTTCAAGAAGATGGGTATCAGAAACACTAGAAATGCGAAATTAGCCAGTGAGAAAATTCTTTCAGTTGATACCAGCATCGAACCAAGAGATGTCAAAGGGAATCATAGCAAATCGGTGTTATTTGAGGCAAGTTCACTAGCCAAAGAACTTCAGGGACTTGGGAAAAACAAATGGAAGACACTTAGCAAAGTGTGGTTGGAGCTTCTCTTCCACGCAGCATCACATTGCGACAGTACAACGCGTATGGAGCTTCTTAGCAAAGGTGGAGAGTTCATCAACTTCGTTTGGCTATTGATGGCTCACTTTGGCATAAGGGTTTGAAGAGCTTAGATCAAGAATGGCCATTCAGCTGCCACAAGTTGAGGTGTATCAAGTTTGCTTATGTTTTATTACTTTGTGTGTTTTGTTTGACTATTAAATAAGCTTCACAGCCTAATCAAATACAAAACCTAACATTGAAGCAAACTGATAATGAATTCTCATGAGCATCTTCGTAAACACTATCACGATTCAACACAACTCACTACCAAGCGAAATAGGAAATTCTCAGAGAAAATTAGCAAAAGGAATCAAGTTTCCATACCTAATTTCGTAGCACAGAATGATTGATCAACCTTCGCCATAACTGGAAAACAAAACACAAAATACAAAATCTTCAAATCACAGAACATCGAAGATCCACCATTAATCGAGTAAAAAGGAAAATTTTCTCACCTCTCTTAGACCTTTCAGCTTTTTTCCTCTTCGCTTATGATCGGAAAACTCTCCTTTTTGTCTCCCGGCGATAAGAGGGTAAACGGAGAACAAATCGTTAATTATCGTCTTGTTCGAAAATTCAAAATTAAAATTAATTGTACCAGGTGAAACAGATGCATACCAGACCGGATTAAACCGGGATTAAGCGATTGGCTGTACCTGAGAAAAATGAGATTCGAAAGGGCGAAAGAATCTTATCCATTTCTCCCACTCGAAAAAGAACAGAGAAAGAAAAACAAAACGAAAGAGAACACAAAAATCTGATGCTTCTCTCTGTCTGATATAATGGCTTCTGTACCATGTTCCTTCAAGCTCTCTGCTCATCCCAAATCTTCTTCCAAGGTAATCTTCTCTCTCTCTTTCTCAATCTGTGTCTCTCTATGGTTTATTGATGCTGAGTCAACTCGTTCCTACCATTTTCTTGCAATTTCTTTCCGTTTATCTGGTTTTTAATCTCTTGTTAGTTAGATTTTTTCTGTAGTATTGCGACTATTCTTTTTAAATTGCTTCCATTTACACAGATTGATGGAAAATACAAACATTGTAGTTTAGTAGAGAGACTGAGAGACAAGACGGAGAGTCAAGCTCCCAAGTCCATTACTTGCATCAACCGCTTAGAGATATCGCGTATAGCTCCATTACACGCAACGATGAATAGCCCGAGAGGCTTTGGACCTCCACCTAAGAAGAGCAAGAAGGTGAAAAAGCCAAAACCAGGAAACCAAAGTGATGAAGAAGACGAAGATGATGATGATGATGAAGATGATCGTGAGAGTGGTGTGATTCCAGAGATAGTGACCAACAGAATGATAAGCAGAATGGGATTCACTGTGGGGTTACCACTCTTCATTGGTCTTTTGTTCTTCCCATTCTTCTACTATCTCAAAGTTGGATTGAAACTTGATGTGCCCACTTGGGTTCCGTTTATTGTTTCCTTCGTCTTCTTTGGTACGGCTTTAGCTGGTGTCAGCTACGGGATCGTGTCGTCGAGCTGGGATCCGTTGAGAGAAGGATCATTGTTAGGCTGGACCGAAGCTAAGAAGAACTGGCCTGTCTTTTGGCAATCCTTTTGGAAATCCAAGTAAGAGATAGAAAAAACATTAAAAGCTCTTTAGATCTTGTCTCTGAGACTATTCAAAGCTCATGTAAATTTTGCTGAAAATGTGCCTTGCGAATATGGCTGCAAATGGCAGCAATAAAATGAACGAGTTGAAAAAATAATTGAAATTTTTTTGAGTTGAATATCAACTCCAAAATAGTTTGTAATAAGTCAATCATTTGCAGCCTATATGTTATCGACGCTACAGTTCTATATCAACAATCGAAGCTACCAAAATCAACTGGCAAAGTACACAAGAACTATACAAAATAGTCCCGAGTCGAACTTTATTGCAAACCGCAAAGTCAATTGTCACACTTACAAAAACAAACTATCACACGACACGAATTAAGAAAATAAAATAAAAGCAGAATTAACCATCGACGACAGAGAGACAAGACCGTCGTCAAAGTAAAGGAGACACTTCGGGTTTTTTTCGTGAAATAACGACTCAGGGACAAAGCAGAGTATAGATGATAAGATAGTTTATAAAAAGTGAAGTATTTGCTCATAAGAAGGCAAGCTTGAGCGATTGGTTTTGGGGTCAACCGGCAACTTTCCTAGAGTAGGCATTGGTAATAGGTTGTGTTGGTCTAAGGTACGTGTCACGTGTTTCTCCTACCCAACCTGCCTTCATCGGAGGTGGTTTCAGCTGTTGATGCTGTCCAACCACAGACACAGAGTGTCTTCGAGATCCAGCTCCTCCAATGCTCATGTTTGAAAGTTTATCAGCAGTCTCAGATACACTACGACTTCGAGTGACCTGGTTCTTGTTCAATGCTCCTGCTACAGTGTCTCCAATTGAATATATTTGTTTTGTTAGATGAAGTAACAGTGTAACACAACCATTGTCCGTATTAAAAGAAACAAAAAAAGGTAGTTTAAAGGTTTTTACTTACGAGGGCTCTTTTTTCCGGGTGGTCTGTATTTGGAGTCTCTGACAGAACTTCTCACGGGTTTAGTGCTTCTCGTCCCATCTTGATGAGCCATATCAAGTTTACGCTGGACACCACTGCCAAAAGCAGCATTCGACTTTGCCGTTGAATGGCTTAGCATTCGACTTTCACGGGTAACATAGCTGTTGAATGGCTTAGCATTGGGAAGAGACACCGTGTGCCGTTTAACTGATTGGTGTTCGAATGATCCCCTTGCCCCGACTAGAATGAAACATATATGGAACTTAGACTGTAACAATCTCAAAATAGACATAATAATTCCACATCCTGACATTGGCATTCAACAAACTATGAAAATTACCAGGTGGTGGAGTTCTTGCAACAGAAGCCTTGGGACGAAGAGATGGTGGGACATAAAAGCAACTCTGCCACAGGAGAACACAGTTAGATCGGAAGTAGAGCTATAACAGTCATCATATATCGTCCAATTAAAATCTTTGCTGGTGTACCTGGAAGAATGGGTGCTGCAGAGCCTCTGCAGCAGTCGGTCTGCTACATGGATCCCACGAGCAAAGCCGCTGAATGATCATGAAAAAGTTGGAGATCAGCGTCTAAGAATGAAAGAAATACCTTCTTGAATTGATAGAGAAACCTTTTAAGAGTTGTTAAAATACCGCAATAAGATTAATTGCATCTTCACTAGCAGATGGCATCAAGCTTGAAAGAGGTACACCAGGAAGCTGCAAGATAACAACTGTTATTGTGTGATACAATAAAACCAGTGAGGCTCAACACACAATTTCTCAAGCTCGAGCAAGTACCTGAGGGAATTGATAGTTTATGGTGTTAGCAAGATTAAGTCCCTCCAACCAGGTCTCCTCAGTTGGGCTGCCTATAACATTGCAGATTTTGTAGATTTCATCTGCTTCACTGCAATTTTCACTTGTTTATTAGAATTTGATTTTGCAACATTTCTAATCAGTAAATACAAATTAATCACTGCTAATTTACCTAGCCCCGGGGAAAATAGGGCGAAGAGACAACAACTCTGCCATAATAGCTCCCATCGCCCACATATCTGAACACAAAAACAATTGCCAAATTGTTAAGCACTGGATTGAATCATTAAAGATCAAATGTAATTATTTCTTGCTACAGTATGGATACTAACCAACTTTTGATGTGTATACATATGACTGTAGGAGTACTTCAGGTGCCCTGTACCTATTAGAACGAAGACTTTTGGGTCAGCAAGGCAGTACGGATATAGCATAAAACCAATATATAGGTCGTTGAAGTACAATTTACATCGATATTGATATTTCTGTATAAATCATTGCAACACAAAAAGGGAGGCGAATCTTACCAGCGTGTAGAAACATATTCGGTAAAAGGTGGACTCGAATTAACCTCCCGTGCCAGGCCAAAATCAGCAATCTTAATGATGTCTTTAGAGACTAGTAGATTTTCTGCAACAACCAACACAATATAGATAAATATTCAGTGACAAACTATTTAAACATGAGTGTTGAAAGACATAGTGATTAAAATCAAAATTGTCAATCTTTATAGCAGATGTATAAGGCTTTGTATCTGACACCTCAAGGCTATCAATTACCTGGCTTAAGATCGCGGTGGAAGTAACCACGCTGATGCATATAAGAAAGGCCCTGGAAGACTTGAAAGCACCAATTTCTGATATCAGCTTCTGCAAAAAACTTTTGCCGATCCTTCATAAGCTGGTAAAGATTGCACTCCTGATCCAGTAAGAATAACATACACAGATTCAATGCAATGAATCGAAGTGTCAGAAAATATCAAACTACAAGCAGGAAAGAAGTATACCATGTACTCAAAGACAAAGTATAGGATATCATTTTCCCGGATAACTTCTTTCAGCTTCACTATGTTTGGATGATTCATTCTCCTGAGCGACTAATAGGAGAAAAAAGGAGGAATAAGCAAATATCCAGTAAACAAGACAAAAAAAAGTATCTCAACAAAGGCAGTTCACTACCTTCACTTCTCTTAGATTAATACATTCGTCCCAGGAGTAGTACTTCTTTTTCATTTTCTTAATTGCAACCTGCTCATAGAAAACTTTAGTTAGTTAAAAATCAGGCACAGAACATCCTACAGGCATGGATAGCTCTCAAAGAGCAACTTACAACTTCACCCGTCTGCTTATTGATAGCTCGCCAAACACTACCAAAAGTTCCATCACCAACCTCTTTAATTAACTTGTACCTTTAAATTCACAAGGCATTGAGAAGTATAACTCGTAATCCAAGAATCAAGGGGGCAGATGCCAAAGATATTATAAAATTAAAAGAAATCTAAGCTACCTGTCCATATTCTTTCCGGTATAGCAAAGTAGCCTCTTTATTTATGTATGTAAAGAACTTCTGAAAGATTTATATAGCATTAATCTTCCAGTCGTTCGTAGCAAGGACTGGACACCAAGGCAGTAAAATCAATGATTCTCAGCTGGGTAGACTGACCGTTATTTACTTCGAACATAAATGGGTTGACCATTAAGACAAGAAAGACAGCAAGAGAGAAAAACACATACTGAGAACTCAAAGACGTAAAGGAACCAACAAGAAAGAATGTGTTGGCTAATAGGAAGGACCCTATGCTCACAACATCTCACTCAGGGGTTCAGACTCAAGGAAACGACATATGTAAACCTGAAAAAGAAACTGATATATCTTTCTTCAACCAGCGCCCATAAGAACAAGATATGGAAGAGGGGGCTGCCAAAGAGGTTTCTCTAGGACTATGTGAAGGAAGATATGCAGAATTCAGCCCTGCAAAAAAAAAAAGGGGGCCGGACATACAGTTATATTCTGATAGATATGAAGATGTGTACAAGAGACATCTCTAAGTTTGGGGTGATTGAGTACTTGACATCCTTTCAACTTGTATGCAAGCGTCTTTTTATGAATGTCATACAAGATTTCCATTTTCATCATTTAGTTATATTTTTTCTCCTTTCAAAAATTTCTAATTTTTTATAGCAGTTTTACCATTCTCAAATTCCTTTCTTTGCCACTCATAAAAAATGTAAAAAAAACCATCTTGATGAAGTATATTTAAAACTCCAATTGGGATATTTACAAGGAAACCAACGTGTGCCAAATGCATAGCACGCTCTAAAGTTCCAACAGCACAACAACTATCTAAGGAGGGAAGAATTGTGTTAAAATGAAACAAAAGTCTCTCAACAGCTTCAGTCGAAAAAGCCATACCTGTCTAAGATATTTGCCTCACGCCTTCCCTAAAGTTCATAGAAGAGGGTTTGACCACTAAGTACAGTTAACGAAAGAGCCCACAAGGAAATCTGAACGTACAAGAAACCGCCAATCGAGCGCTTCTTGGAATGAGAAAAGCCGATAGTGGTAGCAGCTTGGCCAGACAAAAACTTGCTCCATATCTCAGAAGATAAAAATCCACTTAAAAGAAAGCCTGATAGAACCTGTAGCAATGAGACAGCATATACATATATAAGCCATCCAAAGATATAATAGAAACAATCCAAAAGCCAGGCAAGCAGTTCTAGAGATCAATAAAAAAGACTACACCAGTCAAGAACAATCATATTTATCATCGTTCATGAAACCCCAAACCTAGCAGGAATAATCAAAAAATGCAGCTGAGATAACAAATCACAATATCTGAGAAAATTTTGCAAAACCAGTAGAGATGCACCAAAATATTTAGCCTAGTAAATAACTCACAGATCTGAAAAAAGCTGGAAAAAAAAACATATCCAATTCGAGGATGATACATCAATCAATACAATAGAAATGGATCAATAATCAAAACACCTCAAATCCGAACTCAACAAGATCACAAACATGCGATTCCAAGCAATACCAAATGAATTAAATCGAAATCAAATTCAGATCCAATCTGATCAAACAAAAAAAACAAAGAGAAGATTAAAATCGCTATCAAAAGACGGAGATCTAATAAAATAAACCTCAGAGCCAACCGGCAAAACCACCGTCGCCGACGACGGAAAGAGACGGAATCCAGAGCTTCTCTACCTCTTTAAACTTTTCAATATTCCAACAAATAAAACAAACTCCACCGCTCTTTTCTCTATCTACCAAATATCTCTCTCTCCCTTTGCGATCCTCTCGTGATGACCAAAGAAAAAACAAATACTACCTTACAATTTATATTCTCCAGCTACAAAACAGAATTTTTTTTTTTCCTTTGCTTCGATCGTCATTGATGATATTGTGGTCGTGTCGCCTTGGAAACTGCTATAATCTTCTGTGTCTTAATCTACGAATTTACGGTGTTCTTTTATATCTAACCGTGGGATTATTACGTTGGTGATGTCATTACTTTATTATGGACCGTTCGATTAAAAGTATTTTACCGTATCTTTACGTGGCCGCCTCTCTAGTCTAATCTTTTATTCTTGCCTTCCACGATGTAACATTGATATATAAGTATTTTTTAATCTTGACTTTTCTATGATAGTGAGTATAATGGCCAAAATTCATGGAGGATTTTTTTTTTGATAAAGAAAATATATAATTTTTATGATTTTACGCTATGCCAAAAAAGCTTCTAGATCCGCCACTGGATGGATATATATATATATATATATATATATATTAGATAGTAACTTGTGCCGTGAAGTAACTCGTGAAGTAGATATATTATCTACTTTATATTTATTAGTTTATATTTTCATAGATTATTGTATTAGTGTTTTAAATTAAATTTATTTTATGTTTTTAATATCTTATTTATCTTATTTATTATTATTATATATGACTTCTATTGTGTTAATTAAAATTAAAATATAATTATATGTGATGTTATATTTGTTGACAAATTTATTCAATAAGTTAGATTATAATATAATTTTGTTGTAAAAGTTAAGTGGTGTTATGTATATATTTTCACATCATTCAAAAATCTATACATGTTTTTTTACTCCAATATATCAAATTATTATCAATGATTAAAAATTTGATCTGAGATCTGTCATGATCCGTCTTGACCCGTCTTTATCTGATATGATCCGTCTTGATTCGCCCTGATCTATTATAAAAATTAAAATATTTGAAGATCCGGATGATTTAAATTTGGATGATAAAAATAATTAATTTTAATTTTCGTCCATAATTAATAAGAAAGATAAAAAGAATTTATTTTTTGTGGAAAGTAATAATTGTTAAAATATTATTTACAATATAATTTTTTTTTTATAAAGTCATTAAGAATACAACAATAATCACAATACTATAATTAATTTTATTGTTGTGTCCTTAATGAATTTATTTTAATATATTAAATACTATATTGTTTAAATATTCTAATTAAAAAACTCATATTTATTTAGGAGATACTAAATAAAAATAAACAGATTTAAATTTAAAATATTAAGAATTAAAATTTAAAGTATATATACTGATTTTTGTGCTATTTATTAGGGAATTAATTAACTAAATAAGAAATTATTATGATTATTAGTAAGATTTGAAAAAAAATAAAAGATTGTCCAATAGCATTTATTGTAATATCCCACGTAAATGTAAGGTTATTTTGTTTTTAACATTGTTCAAATAATTATATAGAGATACATGGAGGATTGATTACAAAACTGAAAATAGATTACCGCAATTAATATTTGTTACATGTTTTTTAAAAATAAATGTTATTTGAAACGATAGTGACGATGCAACACGTTGGAATCGAAGATTAGATATATCTGTTTGTCCTGTGTTTACTTATAATGCTTTGTGTTAAGAAAACCAAGCTTAGATATGTTTTTTATATAAAATTAACTTATCAATTCATAAAAAAAAACAAAAATGTAAAAGAGGTGAGAGACCGTAAATTGGAGTATAAGTTAGTGAATCTTGAATCATCAAGATCACAAGCTCGGTTGGGTTTATTTAGAGGGAAAGACATTCAAGTTGTTTTGGGAAAAAGGGCGAAAAGAAATCTAAGTTTGTTCCCTCTGTAGAAATTTAAATTGTTGCGTGATGCTAGAATATGCGATTTAGAATCTTAAAGGATATCGATTACTTTTGATGTCGTTACCAGAATTTCATGGATTAATAAAAATATGTTTAAGCATAATTTATATGTTCATACAATCAGATTTATAGAAATTATATTATCAAAATCTGTCACCTAACCAACACGACCAGATTTACTTTTCAATCATGTGTTATCACTCATCATATCTTATTCTTTTTCCTACAACATTCTTAAGACAAAACAAATTATCATCTCAACTTTAAATATTTTGCATAAGGAAATGAAGAGCACATTTTTATAATCCCTAGATAGATGGACCACCAGACATATTAACGTGTAAAACAATACAGGAAGATACCAAATCATTATACCTAACATTCGAGAAATCTCGACTTTCACCGTTTAAAATAAAATATAAAGTTACAATTTGAACCAAAAAAAAATTATATAATTCTCACCAAGCATATACTATAAGAAAAATCGAAAGTTAAATATGCTGGGATAATAAAAATGAATTGGATGCTACCAACAGCTTTCTTGGCTTCGAAGTAAGATAAAAACCTATATTTGTAGTTGTTGTGACTTGCCTCTCAAGAAACCTCCGGATAAAACTAAAGCTTTAAGCTTACGCTTTAGATTTTTCCTATTTTTTCTTTCTTTTATTTGTTTATTTTGTTTCAGAATTTGCGTTAGATGAATACCACAGCTTCTTCTGGCAAACTAAGACCTTCTCGTTCTCTGATTCAGACTCTGTTTGTTCCTTACGGCAACTCCATCTCAGTCCTTTAGCAACCGATGCAACCGTATCAGCAAAATAGCTCGATTCCCGTATAATCGCATACCCGTTAGGACGCAAGATCCGATCCATTTCCAGCATGACATATTTCATCTCACACCTGCTCAAAAACAAGACCATTACTAATTACTTACAAGATCATCAATTACTAATTACTTACAAGATCATCAATGACTTTTCAAAGACCTATGCTTTGAGATCTCTGTTCTATCATTACCTGTGGCTTTCGGATGTAAAGAGCCCATCCACGTGAAGAAGATCGTAAGTTCTTGGATATGTCGAAAAAGCTTCACACCTATGAAATAACAGAGTACATTATGTATGTGAACTCAAAAGTGTTTGAAAGTAAAAGGATTAGGATTTGGTGATTTTACCAGTCATGATATGTTCCGATCAATCCACGATCAAACACAACAGGAAGAGTGTTCGCAGCATAAGAAGACACGACATTCATAACCCACAAAGGATCATCGACCAGAGCAGCAGCAAGACCTCCATAAGCAGTGTTCATATCCATCACATTCCGAATCTTATCAGAGCCAATCGCGGGTAACAGCTTCTTGTAATGCTTAGCCCGTGTTTTCCATTTGCTATTGTCGTGCTTAAACATGCCACCGTTTCCTCCAGGAACATCAGATACCCTTTCAGGAGTTGTGTGCAATCTCTGTGGCCACTTAGGAATAGATTCCAAATCTGTCTTCTTAAGCTTAGGGCTTGGAACCACAACACAAGGACGTAATGGTGTATACCATGCAGAATCTGGCTCAAGGCTATCGTCACATTTTGGCGGGTATGCGTCAGGCTCGTTAGACAACTTGTTATAGCATAGATTGTCTGAAGATTTTTGCCACACTGCGATATCATCTTTCTTGGCATACATTTTGAAGCACATTGCAGATAACAGATCTTGCAGCTTCTCGTAATTTGATCTCTGCTCTTCAATGGTAGTGTCCCAACCTTTCCAACGGTTCTCATAGTTGACTGGTGGACCAGATAAGACCCAAAAGCCACCAGGTCTTAGGATACGGTGAACCTCCAGAAGATAGACTCCACCTGAGTAAGCAGGAAAGAATCAAAAATTGTTACAAGAGTTTCAGTAAAATAAACAAAAAAACTCACTGGTTAGATGATCAAGAAGATTCAAAGATAACTATTCAATTCATCAAAGACAGTTAAATTACCGAATTCTGTCCATGGAATAAGGCATCGTGAGCAATGAGCCATATCGAATGAATTTGAAGGGAAAGGTAGACGTTGAGTCGAAATGATGCCTAGAATCGCAGGAATTCCACGTTCTAGAGCAAACTGGACTTGAGCTTCGTGATTATCTCTTGGGGCGAGTGATACTGTGAGGATACCGCGGTCCAACAAGTCGCCTCCCCAGCTAGCAACCTTAAAAACAGATCAAGGTCAATGGAGTTAAAGAAGGGAACCTCTAATCCAATAATTTCCAAAACAAACTCTAGAAATATATAAACTTACCCCACAACCAGTGTCAATGGCGGTACGTATAGTCCCATCTTTCATTTCAGGGATCAAATCTTGCATCAAATCGACATATGCACTAACTCCATTTGGAAACATTGTACCGCCACCGGGAAAAATGAACTTTTCATCCTCTTTCCTCAGCCAATTCTGGTTAGATTTCTGCGTGTTAATCCAATCATATGGCACATTCCTGAGATCAAATCACATCAAATTAACCAACTTACTTCAAATATCCAAGGACAGGATAGATCTAGAGAATAGAGATACAAAATCAATAAGAGATGTGATTATCAGGTTGAGAAAAGGGACAAACATTTACCTGTACCAACATGTGTCTTTGCTCTTTGGCCATCTTATCGGTGGCTTATACCCATCAGGAGGAGGAACCAAACACTGTTTTCTATCAAACACAGGAGGACAATGTCGCTCCATGAAAGTAAGCCTGTGAGTACCATACTTCTTCCATTTCTGAACAAGCAAAACAAAATCAAAACATTAGCTAAAGTATTTTAATATTTTTACATTCAAGCATTCACATCCCAAATTTTAGAAAATTGAATGTACCCTTGGATCCGTGCACGGAGTGTAATCTTGGTAATCACTGCTACATTCCGAGAAAGTAACAGATTTGCCTTGAAGAGAGTCATCAATATCCGAGGAAGACTCAACCTTTGCAACATCATTAACTTCAAGTTTGTTCTTCCCACAATACAACCCACCAAGATAGAAAGAAAGCCCACATAACAGAATCAGTAAAATAGTCTTAGGCAAGACCCTAGAACCTCTCTCAGCTTTCTCGTACTTCTCATCTTTATACTTCATCGTTTCAGAACCAACTTACAGAAAAATGTAAATAGAACCGTTTTGTAGAAGATTAACACCTGCAAATTAGCAACACATTAGTTAACCAATAGTTAGAGATTGTCGCATTAAAACATGACAATACAAGAGAAGCAAACAAGCTCTGCCATTTATAAAATAGAATTTTACTGATGAGGAAAGAGAACTTCTTTTGACAAATCTTTGAATAAACAAATGATGGGCCAGTCAGTATTTGACAAAAGAGATATAAAAGTTGAGGAAACAAAGGACGGCGAGAATCGAGATCTAAAAGGAACAAACAACATTGCCGACATATAGAGATTGTTGCTTTAATGTATCTCACATGGTGTTTGGGTCCCAGATTCGACCTCAATAACATGCTCTCACAATTTCCATCAAACTCGAGAACAATAAACAATTTGATTCGATGAATGATAATAAATGCATACACATGAATGGTTTGTATATTAATATAACTTGAAAACTTATTCACTTTCGCATTTAAAGTCTGAAAACAAATCTGCACAGAAAAGCTTGCAGACAGCTTAAAAGCGAAAAGGAAAGGGCAAAAAAAAAAAAAAAAAAAAAAAAGGCCAGAGGAAGAGAATTAGCATTAATCATTACTTGGCAGAGACGGAAAGTCTTTAATCTTTAATTTTTACACACACACAATTAAAAAATAAAAAAAAGAGAAATTAATCAAGAACATCAAAAAATTAACGATGAATCTAGAATGTTACAATAACACATAAAGCGAAAACGAAATGAATCTGGTTTTTTTTTTTTTTTTTTTTTGGAAATGAATCCAAATTCAAAAACTAGAGACTGAAGATTATTCACATTATTCAAAAAGGAGAAACGAACAGATTTGTTTTACAGGAGATTAAGCAATAATGTGTTCTTACGGAAACAAATGCTCCTTTAACCAACGAACAATGAAGAAGACGAACACACACAAAGCAAAATTATGAAATCCAGATCTGGTTTTACCAAAACTCGTCGAACTATAATAGAAAAAATCAGTGGATATCGATCTGTGCGTATAATAATTGATTGAAAGATGAATGATAAATTTACCCTATATTGTTGGAGTAAGCCTCCTCTATTTCTGGGTTTCGGAAGCGCGATTTCCGAATTTTCCGGTTTGAATTGTCTCCTCGAATTCCGGTGACCGAGAGAGACTTCGATTCTCTGCTTCTTACGATTTTGAAATCGAATTGAAGAAATGGGAGAGAGATAAGAAATTTGCAGAGAAGCTCACGTTAACATATATAGCTCTTCCTTATGCAAACTGGCTGTAAAATATATTTATTTTTATTTATTATTTATCTCCTCCTCTTTTTTTTCCGTTCACTCTCTGTCCCTCCTTTCCTTTTCTATCTTTTTCATTCTTTTAAATCTGACTATTATTTTCACATTATTTCACTATTTTTTTGTTTTTATTTAATTAATGAATGTTGACGAAACAAAGAACAAAATAATTGTCACATGTTGTGTGTTAATAAATGATTAAAATCCTTATCTCTTGCAAGATATTTCCAGTGTAGGTATATATCTAGTGTATTAAGTTTAAATTAATTTCAAATGAACTTATAAATTTTTTAAAATACTACTCCACTAAACAGTGTGGTAGGGAAAAACATAAGTAATATGTAGAGTATAATGATCTTACGTGTAAAAAAGTTAAAACTGGATATCTAAAATACGAAATGCTATAATTGATAGATCCTCTAGTGAGGGAATTGTAACGATTGTTTTAGATCACAATTCCCGGAATTATAGGTTTGTTTGGAAAAGTATCGAATTGTTTTCCTTTTTACTAAAGTCACCAATCGTTTTTTAGGATTCTAATTTTGATTATTTAAAACATTAAAAATGGATCCCACCACCGACGAAACCATTCACCGTCGGCGATACGACTTTTCCTAGATCTATCCTCCCATGCAAAACCCGGAAATCTCTATTTTATAGAATTTATTTAATCACGATTTAATTAGCAAAAATATATGGTTTATTATTTACCTTTAAGATCTCCCAGTTATATAAATTTCCATAAATTGTATGTCTTTTTTGTTTGTCAACAGTTATGGATGGTTTTAATTGTGATTTGTGTCACACTGTCACTTACCCTCTGATTTTTTTTTTTTGCATTATGTTGATTTTTCTTTGTAATCATCTAAATTATAACCATCTATGGAATTTTGTTTTCTTAATAAAATATTTCTAATTACCATTTACCAAATTAGTGCTTTAATTCTTCATGTCCTTTATATATTAGGATGACTATTGTATACAGTATGAGTTTTATATTTTATGACCTTATATATGTTTTATGAACCACAAGTCCACAATATATAAGAATAACATTGAAAATGGTTGAACAGATTAAAAATTAAGTTGAATGTAGCAAGCTGAGTTAGTCGGTGGGTTTGTCACTTGGGATAGATCCACGACAAGACTGAATTATTAAGTGTTGACTAATTAAAAACGCGTTTAAATAAATTCCTCCTGCAAAATTAAAGTATATAGTTATATTCCATAGTGTACTGTTATATTATTTTAATTTAACGTCTTCTAAACAGTACTGCTTGTAAATAGTGTATTGAAATATTCGCTAAAAAACTATATACTTGGATGGCAGATAATTATCACTCACAAAATCGATCACTTAATTATAAGAACTATGTTTACTCTTTTGTTTATAAAATGCTTATCTTTAACTCAAGCTGAAAACAATGTTTGGTCAAAGTAAGAAACTAATTTCTACTTATAAACTCTACGTAAGTGACTTGTATACTACTATATCTCTAAATTTGTAACATAACGACTACAGAAAATTGGAATTGATATGATTTTCTGTTTGGGATATTTGGTTATAAGAAAGTGGATTCTGCATGGATGAAACTATATATAGTCAAAAGTTTGTGGCATATATAGCGTGTATAATTTATGTATAGACTATACGAAAAAACAAATGCAATCCATTTCCAAATTAATCTCAAGTTTTGCTTTCCCCAAAAAAAAAAATCATAATATTTCAAGTGGAATAGAAGTTATGGAGAAAACTTGATCGCTGATAAAATATACAATCCGAATCTACCGAATTTTTGTAGCAATCTTGTCTAATGAGGTGATTATTTTACTCATAATTGCGATCACACAGTTCACAAAGACAAAGGTCATACCGCCGGATCTTGGACAAAGGATCATGACGTAATTTTGTTGTATTGTGACTTTATCAACCAAATACTTTTGAATGGAAAATGGAAACTCACCTTCCCCCATGTGGAATCTGTTAATGGTGCATCATCTTCCCCATGTGTCATTAGGTCTTTTTACACCATCTAACTTATTTTAAAACTAAAGAATACATAAACGGTTTACTCAAAAAACCATACAAATTAAAGTGATGAAAAGTTGCAACTTAATCAGTCAAATTAGTTCAATCATAAATTATTATTTTTTGTGTTCGGCTGAATTACACCTGCTGCCTTTTTATGTTTGATGTCTATCAGAATACACAACTCCCAACATCAACATATGCTTATTTATTTATTTTTGTATCCTCCAAATGTCATCAAATACATATAATTAAAAAAAATTGTTGTTGGATTCAGGCGGTTGACATTGGATGTTTTCTATAAGACTCAAGCACAGATACAGCCCATTTAAGGCCCACAATAGCAAGAAACCAAGATATTTATGTGGAACACGTGGCAAGTGTACTGCTGAGTCAGAAGATCTCCATCGCATTCACATTGATCAACCCTGTCTGGATTTTTTTTTTTTTTTTTTTAAGTTTTAATTGCATACACACTCGTCAGTCGTCACAACGACAGTCAAAGAAAAAAAAAAAGGCAATTACAAAAAATCGGATAATCGGAAATTGGTAAGATTTGATTTCCGGTGACCGTTGTTGGATGTTCCGATCACCGTGAAAAATGGATTTTCTTCGTTCTGAGTAGAAACTCACCAGACAAGAAATTTAATGGATTCAGAAGAAACGGTGCCGGTGCCGGTGACGAAGAAGCAAAATAGGGTTTTCTCTTCGTTAGCTTTGCGATTCTGTACAGTGATAGTTTTCTCGATCATCAGCTTCTTTTTCTTATCGTTTCTATTAGGGATCTTTGTAATTTTCCTCAGTGAATTGTGGATTTCTTCTTCTGCTTCTGCCTCTCTTCATTCCCGCTGCAAAATTGTTTCTAGCTGTAAGTTTCTCTTTGTTCTGTGATTGAGATTAAAAGCTTTGATTCTACTAATTGATAGGTTTCTTATGCTAAATGCTCTCACTTGTTAATGATCTCTGACAGATTAATCTTAAGTTCTTAACTAAACTATTCATTTCTTATGATTGAAATTGGAACTCTTGACATTGATTTTGGGGGTTTTGTTTCATTTGATGAAGTCTTATAGTGGAAAAGAGAAGACTTTTATGGATGGAAAAATAGAGAAACTGATGTTGGTTATACTTACTTTTTGATGTAGCTGTTGACCTTAGGTCTTCCAAAGTGTGTGGCATTGGACTTTTGAACATCAAAGCACAACATGTGTTTTACCCTTTTGAAAGAGATAAATTCAGATGCCGGTATGATTACTATTGGGCTTCTGTCTTCAAGGTTGTGAAGATATTTCAGCAAGTCTATGTCTTTTGCTTGTCAAAGTAAAGCAATTTACTAATCCTAATCGTTTTGATGATCGCATATCACAGGTAGAATATAAAGATAACTTAATGGGTCAAACACGGTTAGCGTTTTCAGAAGCACCAAATGAAGCTCTTCCTCCTGAGTGTAGACCTAACTTTGGTGCTGCATTGCTTACCAAAGATAACTTCAAGGCATGTTCTTTTAACCGGACTTGATATCAGTTAGTTTACTGTTCTGAATCGCATTGTGTTTCTGATTGCAATATGTTTTTTGTTTGTCCAGGTGAATGAGACTTACGATTGCTGGTACACATTAGGCATTCCAAAAATAAAGCTTTATCGGGATAGCTTTTTCGGTTGCCAAGCAAATGATCTTTCTTTCACTCACATTGTTAGGCAATACTTTGTTGTGTATGTTTTCTCGCTAGTGTTACTTGATCTGTATTTCATTTATGCACTTCATCATAACTGGTGTTTGTTTTGTTTAGCATTGTTAGTCGCCAAATGGATCATCTTTCCATTGTTGTTTTTTTGTTTCCAGATTCTCCAAACTTTTACGGTCATGGTTTAATGGAGGAGGAGCAAAGTACTTGAAGTATGATGTGATCGCTGGCATTGTCTCTGGCTTCTCAACTTCCATAATCACAGTTCTTATCATACGGATCTTAAAACATGCCAAATCTTGGTTCCCTCGGGCTTGTTGTTCAGTTAGAAGCCAGTTTGCTAAGGTGAATCTCTTGGTACAAGTGAAGCGTGCATGTTTGGTTCTTGTTTACTTCTCGGTTCTCGGATGGATGGCGACACACTACTTGAAAATTCTTTTTCCAAAGGCTGAGAAAAAAATACATTACTTGAGAGAGTCAGTGAGTATGTAAATGATTCGTAGGCAGTTGTGTGATGTAATCTTAAATCTTTTACAGTAAAAGAAAGCAATACAGAGAACAGCTTATAAGTCTAATGGTCGATTGAACAGCTAAAAACATTCTGTTTAACTCATTCTTTCATGGAAACTTCTTATGGATTCTTAACAAACTTTTACGGATCACAGAAACACACAAAAGTTTTGATGAAATCTGACTTAATCTCATATGATGGATCTTGCAACTCTAGTCAATTAGATACTTGTGATGGATTAGAAGAAGTTACATTGCTTGGTTCCTCAGTTTCTTCTTCTTCATCAGCTTCTGTGTCATCAGTGTCCTGAAGATGATGAAGAGCAACTTTTGGCTTTTTCGCTACCGTAGAAGCTTCTTCTTTCTCGTCCTCGTTTCCATCCTCAGTCTCCTTTCTTTTCAAATCCTTGTTATTATCAGATTTCACTACTTCTGACTTTTTCTCATTGTTTGCCTTAGCTTTCTTCGCTTCTTCTTCACATTCTTCAAGGAAGTTTTGGGTTTCGGCATTACCCGCAACATCTGCTGGATTCTTCCCGGCCTTTGTCGTGGCTCTGACATTCGCTCCTTTCTTAACCAAGTACTTAACGAGGTCAAAGTAAGAGCCTTGAGCAGCGTAGTGAAGAGGTGTAAGTCCCTTGCGAGTGAGAGATTTCACAGAAACACCAACGGATAATAAAGTTCTCACAACTTCCAAATGCCCCTTTTGGGAAGCAAAGTGAATTGCACCCATGTCATCTACTGCTGCAGCACCAACATCGGCTTTGTTCTTACATAAATAGCTCACGACCTCGTTGTGTCCCGCCCATGCTGCCAAATGTAGTCTGTTTTCCCCCAAGAGATCATGATGTTAAGGAAAAAAAAATGTACAACAGAAGACTGCAAAGAACATGAGAATGCCAAGTATCAAAACTATCATTGCTCTAGCTATAATCTACGAACCAAATTGCTAAAAAACTTGACCATTCTCCTACCAACCAAATCAAATGCGAAGTATCAAGATTCAAAACCTAGACAGCATAATCGTACTTGCCTATCTAAGCTTGAAAATTCCCACAGTGATGCATACAATATTTTAGTGACTTGTGGCATAGATAAAGCTTCTCAAACATATTTGTCTTCATGTTCTTGATAAATTTTTGTTCAGTTCACATCAGAAGATCATAATCAACGAGTAAAGAATTGAGAGAGTATTTTAACATGAAACCTAAGTTTTGAAATCCCCACAAATCGATATCAATCCTAACTAAGGCCCTAGTTAACATTCATAATCAACCAGAAAGAAACAAAAATCAAAGACGAGTGATTTCGCGAGAAGAAAGGATACGGAGTGCGAGAATGCTTATCCCTAGAATTAACAGCCAAAGGATTAGAGCTGATAATAGATTGAACTGCTGCTAAATCACCAGATCTTGCCGCGGAATGAAGATCCGCCGATGCTCCTCCTCTTCCACCGCCGCTTCCGCCTACCATTTTCGACTTCTTCAGTGCTCCTCCGTCTTCTCTGTGAAGCTCGTCGTTTCGAACCAGCGAATATGGCGGTTCGGGTGATATCCAAACGGGTCGGGTTAACTGCGTAAATTTTGAGCTTCAGCCCAATATAAGCCCATCTCAGGCGCATCATCTCATTCACATGAATGGAACCGTTCCCGCTTCCCGGTTATATATTTCGGTTCCACTAACCGGCAGACGATTTTATAAACATGTCGTAGACGTCGTCGATACTCAATAGCGTATTACGGTTGACGATTTCTTACAAGTTAACAACAGCCAAAATGGTAAAGTACATAGAAAAGAAAATTTTGCTAAAAGAAGAAACTTCCTTTTGTGCCGATTAATTTCATAATTATCGACGAAACACATCATTTCAAGAAATTGTGGAAGAATATATAATTTATTACTCTCGTAAATATAAACGTAACAATGGATTGACTCTTTGAAATAATTCATTTTTTATGAAAATATATATAAAGAAGTTAATCTATGCTATTTGGATTTGAAATATGTTTTTAATAATAAAAATGTAAAATTTTATATTTCAACGTGTATGTATATATACACAATAAATAAATTTGTCAGGGATATTCACGTTTGGCTTGTATACACAACTTAAGTTAAATTCTGGTAGAGTTTAATTATAAATTTACTTTTACAAACTTAAAAAAAAAATTCAATATCAAGAAGTTGACCCTCATGTCTTATGTGAAATCACTAACATTTTGGTCAATCATTTAATAAGAGTGCTGATGACATTGATATATAAATTAAATCTTAAACTCTTTTTTTTTTGTAGTGATCCTTCTTTTTGTAGTGGTGTTTCAAACAAAATAACTCGACGTGTTTTATATATGACCAAAAAAAAAAATTGAAAAATAATATAGTATATGAATTATTAATGTATCCGTCCAATGTGATGCAGTTCATGGGACAAAAAAGATTAGGTAGGCCGCAGGATAAAGGGATGAGATTGCCAGCTTTGAAAAAAGAGAGTAATATATAGATCCAATCTTCATGGGAAGGTTCCTCAAATCAATATGTATCGCTTTTCTTTTTTGAATTGAATATATGTATCGCTTTTAGCCTTTTACACCATGGAGATTTCAAATGATATTAAAAAACATAAAATGTTTTGTCTTCCCAATTGATATGATTAAATATTATACATCAAGTTGCAAATAATTGAAGTTTATGCGTGCTGCGTAGTATGGTGTGATATCATATGATTGATCCATGCTAAACATTACTAAATTATATATATTGGAAACATCTTGCTCGTTGCGAAGTCAGTGAACAAAAGAACATGTTAGTGAGACAAGTGGTTCGTAAGGAAGATCTTTACGTATTTTTCATCGAATCAAATTATAAGATAGTTAAGAATTAATTCAACTCAAAACTCACATACCTTTACATTCTCATAATTTTTCTGTTTGTTTTAGTTTATATTGACAAGCACAATTCCAGCCTGAAAACAGTGTCTATTTTTTACATTTATGCAGGTTTTATTATAATAATTCACAAGCAGCCAATTCATCAGAGTCATACATGTGTTATCCTTCCAAGTATGGGTCTTCTTTATATAATTAAAAAAAAAAAAAAACTCCAATCAAAAGTTGAAGAACAAAAAAAGATAATTGACAAAAAAAAGATAGGGATAATGGAGTTTGGGATATTGTAGGAGCCAATTCCATCAGATACGGAGCCCTACGTTTCCACAATTTTTTTTTTGACATATATAGACATGAAAGCATTTTGAAAAACTACTTAATATAAACATTGAATATTATACGTATTACAGTAATCAGAGCCGTACCAAGGGTTTAAAAGATCTAAGGTAAAAAAATCATATTATATATATATATATTATGGTAAAATCTATATTATAACTAAACTTTCACATTTTTTAATAATAAAATAGAGATGATAAACATTATTTTTAATGAAGAATATAATTTCTTAGAAATTTGTAGATATTTTATAAAGAATATAAGAAAGTATAAATTTTGTACTATTTTCTTCAAATATAAAACATTTATTAAGCTATAGAATATAATTTATACTATTTTGTAATGTATTTGTAATTAACACTACTTTAATCTATAAAAATACCAAAATTTAAGATAAACTTTGTAAAATGTTAAAAAATAATTAACATTATATTTTAATATATGAAATAAAAATTTAAACTCAAGAAAATTATACTATAATACATATTATATATATATAAATATTTTTGGAAATTAAAGGCCCTAAAATTTGTCTAATATTTGGGAACCCTAGACAAATGCCTTTTTCAAATGACTATAGGCATGCCTCTAGCAGTAATCGTCGTCACTCCTTTCAAGTTGGTACTTTGAATTAATCAAACGTCACGATCCCAATAGTAATATTCGATTGTAAATGCACTTGATAACGTAAATAAGTCAAGACCGATTTTTATTTTATAAAAAGTGTCAAGATCGATTTACACAATATTAATTTGTTTTTATAACCGAGTGGTAACATTATTATTAGTTATTTTTTTTGTGTATTATTGACACCGTTTGTTTGTATCCATTTTATATGCATACTTGTTCGAATTAGATAGCGTAGAATTGTTTAACGTATGATATATATATGTCATCAGTTTATTCATACCAACAATGACTGTTCCGTGTTCCTACCAATCGTTTGGATGAGGATCTTATCTGATTATGACTTCCATGAAATCTAAGAAATTATAAATGGAAAATAAACCTTTTGCGCGAAGTAAATTGGCTTATCACAAAACCCAAATTGCCGAATTTCATTAGCTTCGTCTATCCGAATAGAATCCCACTAAAGTAGTCCACTTTCTACAGAATTTATAGAAGAAAATATCGAACTCTTAAAATATAAAGACAAGCGGCAACAATATCCGGTTTTATTTATATATGGATCTGCGGGAATATATGCTAATGTTCTGGGAAAATATAATTAAATTAGTTTTTAATTAAGAACAACTCCAAAACCAATGTATCAAATTCAGACCCACCTAAAAGTTATCGACATAATCAAAGTTAATTAAATCTCCTTGTAGGTTTGGCAAAAAAGGAAAAAGTTATCATGTAGGTTCAACTTTTGAGGAATCTAAGAAATATATTCGACCCAACTTAAGATATTTTTAATAATTGATTCGAAGAGAACAAAACCAAGTGAGTGGTGACGTATAATTAATACTAGAAAAATTAGAGCCATTTGTTTTTGTTAATGGATATGGCTAATATAGTGTTAGGTGTTAACATTGATTCTTACAGTTTTGGCAAAATGATTTGCATATTTTTATACAAAGATACCATTCTAATGATACAACCAACAAAACGTGAAATTACGGAACAAAGCTCAAAATGCATTATGCACACTCCGATTTTTTTTTTTTGTTTTTTGGTAACCATGTGAATATTATATTACCGTTTTGAGTTTTTGACATAATTACAGGAAAAAAAAACCGAAAACTACAAAAAAACGCTGAATTACAAATAAAGCAACTATATACGGATTCAAATAAACAACCTAAAGACAAACCAGACATCGAAAGCCTAGCCCGTTTTCTGTAGTGGATCTTAGACAAAATAAAACCGTTTTATCCCTTGCAGCCAAAACAGAACCCCAACAATGCCACCGGAAGCAGCATCAACCGCGCAGAAGACACTACAACCAGCCACCGCAGTTTCTGCAGCAATGGGCGGAGGTACCTTAATAAAAGTGGGGTCAGCTGACCCCTACTAATTGAAAAAAATTATGTTATATTTTTAGGAAAATCAATTTATGACCCCACATAAAAAATAAATTTGATTCCATTAACAAATTAATCTAAAAATAAAAATAAAAACATAATTTTACTTCACTTGTTTAATTGGGCTTATCTTTTTAGAATGTGAGTTTGTGACCCAATAAAAATTATCAAGAAAATAGCAACTCTTTGTCTCCTTCACTCTTGAGTCATCGACTCTTAATGTTTTGAAAACTCTCTGAGATCTAATACGGGTAATAGTGGAAACTAAAAAACATCTTTTACATCCTTTGGTTTATAAACTTTTGAAATTAGTTTTGATTTTGCATGTTGTTACTGCAATTATTGAGAGATATTTTTCCGGGATAAACATTATAAAAACTAGACTACGGAATAGCATTAATGATTAGTTTTCAAGTAATTATCTAGTTTATTTTATCGAAAATGAGTTATTTGAAGATAGAGTAAATAAAACAGTGGTAAGAAAAATTTAAGCTATGAATTAACTTAGAATACGATTGTAGTTTTTTTTTATAGAAATAATTATTTTTTTAATATATTTATTGTGACTCAGTAAAATAGTTAATATATTTATTCTGACTCAGTAAAATAAAATTCTGGCTCCGCCTAGAGCATAACCTACCTTACCAACAACCCCAATAGACATGGAATGACAACACCAACAACCAAAAGCTACGCCTATCCACAACTCAAAGCCCTAGCCAAAAAGAAGAACACAAGCTGCGCACCTCCTTCTAACCACCGCAATGAAGATGAAACAAACACCAAAGTCGCCGGAAACGAAACCCCAACTGCCCATTAAGCTTTACGAAGGATCCAAAAGAACGAACAGCACCTTGCTCCACCGAAACCCATACGCACACTCCGAATTTTATAACGGAAGTATTGAAAAATAGGGTATCAGTTTATATATATAAAATGAAAAATAAATGTTTATACATGCATAGGGTTGTTTTCATGCATATTAGACCTGTTCTCGTGATTCTCGCTTTTACATGGGGAGAATGGAGCCACCTTTTTTTGCAATATTTTCGTTTGTTTGTAAGATCCATTGTTTCTTTGGCATCAAACAAATATCTTATTGCATAAATAATACTTTGGAATATAGTAGAATATAAACATCCAAGGCAATTTGTTCATATGTAGTAGAAACGAAAACAGTTTTCGTAACGTAATAGCTAAACAAATTTCCAAACTCTTACATTTATTAAACCAAAAAAAAAAAACTCTTACATTCATTTATTTATTTTTGTTCAAGATCTTACATTTATTGTTTCCAAAAATTAAAAATAAAAGTCTAAAGTCGTGGTGAAAAGTAAAAGTTTGAATATTTATTAGTCATGTTTATTTTCCCAAAAATATATATAAACACAAAAAGGGAGAAAAATTATATTTTTAGGAAAATATAATTAAAGAAAAAAGGGCCATTTAATGTAAAGGAGTGTATTTTAATTTATAACTCTGAAAAAAATGTTGTCATCAACACAGGACATGACCCCTTTTTAAACCCATCCATCTCCATTATCAACCATTGAAGAAGAAGAAGAGAGATAAAATACTCAGAGATCGAATCATCTTTCTGATATAAAAAACCCTAGATTCGTTCTCTAAAACCCACACCGAATCCTACTGTGAAACAACAATGCTTCAACCTTTCTCTTCTTCCTCTGTTTTCTCGAGAGTTTCTTGGTTTAATAAGGATCGTTGTTGAAGGAGAAAAGAATCAAAGAACATCCATTGATTTGTCTCATTGATTTTGCTATGGAATTGGGTAAATCTCGATTGTATTTCTGCAATTGTTTTACTCCTTGTAGATTTTCAGATTATTCTTTAGCTGGAAGTGATTATCCAGACGCCATAGCTATGAATTTCAATTGTATTCCAAAACTTTCTTCTAAAGATTGTTCTGATTTCTCTCTTTTCTTTTCGATTCGTTGCTTATAAACTTCAATCTCTTTCAAATCTTAAATCAAAATTTCGTCTTGAGTCACTTCACAAAAAAAAACAATGCTGTGTGTATCATCTTCGTTTGCTCTTTTGGGCCCTGCTTCAGCTATGACTATGGCTTCTTCTTCACCAGTTTCCAGATTTGTTGGATTTGGTCATCGTACTACTCTCAGGTGATTTACTTATTCTCTTCACTTATTAAGCTTAGATATATGTTCATGTTATGAGTTTGTATTGAAAGGTGTTTAGGGTTTATAAATTGGTAGAGATACATGGGTTTATGTTGTTTACGATAATCAGGTATGATCATGATCAACGTCTTCGTCGTTGTTCTTGGACTGGAATTGAAAAGAAGATCCCTTTTCCTCGGAATAGGACTGCTTCAGCTTCTGCTTACCCTCTCTTTATCAATCAGCTTAATAAAGACTCACCAAGACCCAAATGTTACAAAGAGGTTCATTTTGTAATCCACAATATGATTCTTCCTTGGATCTTGAATCGCCAATAATAATATGATGATACCTGAAAAGATAATTCTTGTTGATTTTGGCTTTCACAAGGTTTTTCTTTTATATAAGGTTTTCTCATGTTTCTGTTTCTTGATTTACTTCAATTACAGGTCATTAAGCCAGCCCGCCAAATGTTTACTCGGGAGATCTCTATCCAATCGAATGACAGTGAAATTTCGATTGCAAAGGTATATAAGAAATTTCTCTTGTTAAGGTATAATCCCTGACTCTTGGTGATTTGCTTCAGACCATTATTGAACATTGAAATGGGTATTGGTTTGTTGACTAAACTTCTTAAAAGAGTTTTCATTAGTTAGATCTGATGCTTTGAGAAACAAAAACAAATTTGGTGAAATTTTTATTTATTTCATATCCTTGAAGCTTTTACTCATTTACTTATGGAAATGTATGCACAGGTTCTGTTGTGCATTGCTGCTGAAGATGAAGCCTTCTTGGCTTTTAACCGAGACAGGGATGCTCAGTCATTCATGAACGAGAGGAAAAGTGTCCAAGATCACTCACTCATGAACGAGAGGGAAAGTGTCCAAGATCACTCACTCATGAACGAGAGGGAAAGTGTTCAAGATCAGTCACTCATGAACGAGAAGGAAAGTATCCAAGATCAATCTGATCCGAGTGAGACAGATTCTGAGGAGCTATTGCAGTTAGATGGGAAAAGTATATCCGAATGGTTGAGTGAACTGGATGCAATTTCCAAAGAAGTAGAAGCAGAGTTAGTCTCCCGAGACATTGGCTGCGACTTGGTTCAAGTTCTTGAAGCTGTAAATGTAGTTCTCTTTGATTTGAGAGGCTTCAAAAGGACATCTATTCCTTTAGACAAGAAGAGTTCCTACCTTTACTCTGTACTTAACTGTAGAAGCAGCAGTGGTAAAGTTTCCTCTTTAGGCTTTCTCAAAACCGAGTTTTCCCATTCTCATTAATTATCTCTAATCTCTAATGGATCCCTTTTGTTTTCTTCCATATGCAGCATTTCTGCTTAGTGTAATATACATTGAAGTTTGTAAGCGACTTGGGGTGTCAATTGTCGGATCTCCAGTTGGGGAGGATTTTCTGATTTGGCCTAAAATGGAGTATCCCGAGGAACTCTTTAAAGCAACTTCAGGACAGAGCTTGTTCTCTATTGCCAATGGAAGGTGCGTTGATGATCCTGGATCAATGGCATCAGACGTAACCGCAAAATCACTTGAAGACCTCAAGATTGCGACTAACAGAGACATTATAGGGATTGCTCTTGCCAATTTGATTGTAAGTCCTATCACCTACAATCTTTAGCTCCAAAAGATTTCATACTGAAAGATTCTAAATTGTCTTTTTGATTCTTTTCAGAGGCTTCATTGGAGACGTGCTTCGAAGTCATCCCCTGGACTAATGCTGACTGCTCCTCTTGGACAACTTAACAACATCAGTAGTTTTAATCCTCCATTGTTGCGGCCTCAAGATCTTAGGTAAAAACTGTTTTAATATCCAAGATTCTGCAAACCCTTAAAATTCTCGATCTCACATTCGGTTTCTGCATTGAAGGTTGGCTATTTCGGCTGCAGAAAGGCTATTGATTTTGCAACCTTGTAACTGGCCACTTCGCAGAGACCTTGGTCTGATGCTCTACTACAACAGGTACAATATGATCTTAGATTGAAATCCTTAAAAGAGAGTGTTTTCTTGTGTTCCTTGTCACGGTTTAGTTTTATCAAAAAAATATTGAGATATGGTTTAACTGTGTGGACCAGGCAATATGGAGAGGCGGTTCAAGAGCTGAGCATATGTATGGCCTTTGTATCTGATGAAGAACAAAAGGTGTTGGAGCTATTTGTAGAGAAGCTTCATCTACTTCGTCTCTTATCATCATTGAAGCCTCTTGGCTCTGATCGCTTGACAGTTCCTTGACTTCTCTATCTCTATCTCTATATCTTTCTCTACTCCACTTGTAAATACTCTTTCTCTGTGTCTCTGTTGTGTTTGAAGAAACCTTTATGGGAAACATGTAACTTTGTTGTTTGTAACGCTACTTTGTTTTCTGATCAGATCTAATGGAGTTGTGTGTACTAAATTTTGATTTTCCCGAGAATCTATTTTCTGGTTTTATCCTTTTGGGCCTTAACAGCTCAGCTTATAAGACAAGTGACAAGTGTACTTGTTGATAAGCGAGTGAACCGATTGAGATTTGGATTTATGGACAACATTTTCGGTTTTACTTAGGTTTAATCCGGGTTAGATACGTGAATTTTGTGAATAACCTAAAATTAACTGAAACATTCTCTCTCAGCGGGAAACAATTAGCACTTTTGTTTGGTTGAAATTTTTTTTTTCTGTATAACTAAAAATATCGAAAATAATTATAAGGTAAAATACTAAACCGGACAAATACTAAAAAAAAAATCTTGTAAATAAACGTTTTAAAAGATTTTAAAAAATAAAATTTGAGCGACTTAGCTTTTAGATGATTATCTTACAAAATTCTACTTTTTAACCTTTTTATTTTAACTTTTAAGTAAAGAAGCTCTAAAGTCTTTACTCTTTTAGAAAGTAAAAATATGCTAGTTTAGAGTCTTTTATGAGCTTCTAAGAGCATCCACATAGTTAAGACTAGGGCGGGTGTCTTTCCCAACAAAAAAATCAATTTTTTTTTTTTTTAAATTGATTTTTTTATTATCGCAACGAATCACGTTGTGACACGTGGCAATATTTGGGAAGACCCTGTATCTTAAGTGTCCTTCCAAAACACTCTCACCACATGGGAAGACACAAAATTAGGGGTCCCACATTGAAAGACACCCAACTTTTAACGGATGGAGGTGGTCTAATCATCTTCTCCATGCTCTAAATAAAGTTAAGAATCTACTATTACAGTTCTAATCGATCGGATATTAAAAGTTTGTTTCTTTTTGTCAAGGATATTAAAAGTTAAAGGAAAATTCCTTAAAATAACACTAAAATCAGTTTCTGTCAAATTTAGTACACTTTTTCATTTAAGCCAAAAATAACATTTTTATAAAAGACAATAATTGAAAATTTTGTTTGGGTTAAATATTTTAAAATGCCATTAGAATATCATATTCACGAGTTTTTTATATTTTTTTAGGAGAAATGATCTTTAAATGTCTACTTTTTCTTGAGAGAAAAATATCCAAAATATAAGGTTCAACTTTAATGGCACTTTGAGAACGCTAAATAAAAAACTTTACTGGCACTTGGAAGAAAATATCCAAAATATAAGTTCTTAATAAATGAGTTTTGTGTGTTGATAATGTTTTATGGAGGTTTTGTAATCATAAACGACAAATATTAACAAGATGAATCGATGCAAAGACTGTTAAAAACCATGCATGATCCCAACAACAAAAAACCACTTATGAACCCAATCCTTGCCACTATATGGGATCATAAAGCCGAATGGGTGCTCCTCATGAGTAAGAGTCATTCGAACAAACATCTGCACCAGCAATAACATAAGACTTCTGAAGGATTTGCAATAACACAACCAAAAATTTAATGTTTAATCCATACCTTCTGCATAGACTCATTGCTAGTCTCCCGTGAGAGACTGTGAACAACACACACAAACCAAGGGAATTAACAATATGCATTGATTTAGTTTGGGGAAGTCTCAGAATGTACATGTGTTTTGACTTTTTACCTGCAAATCTTTTTTTTTTGTAGAGTGAAGTAAGGAACAGGATGATACTCTCATTGGTTCGCGCATTATAACCAGTGAAAATGTCTCTGCACTCTGGGTCGTGAACTTTCAGAAACTCATGCCACTTTCTATGTTCGCCTTCCATTTTTCGATCAAGCACTATCTTCAACAGCCATAGTAGATCCTAAATCTGACAAATTACAACATACCCGATAAACTAAATTAGATTAAAAAACAAATCTTATGGTGACAATGTCCATAAAATAAACTGGGATCACTTACATTCCTATCCTTTGTGGTGAGAATGGCGAGAAAGGGTTCCATAATCAATCTAAGAGGTTCCATAATCAATCATGTAACAACGGCGGCGAAGACCCAAAAAACAAGAATTAAGGTTGTTAGTTTGTAAACATTGTACAATATCTAGATATTGGTAATCGTATGTATAATCTTAGTAAAATCTTTTGTTAATTAGACATGATATTTCTCACTTTTATCAATTTTGGTTCATACTGAGTGTAAACATATGAGAGTATTTCTTCCTAGTATGCTACACTCGACAAATGTGCATTACATTGCAAATCTTTACTGGCACTTGGAAGAAAATATCGAAAATATGATGTTAACATAATGCAAACAATCTAAAATTTAAAAGATGTATGAAATGATGAAGTTTTTTTACATGAAGTCTGAGAGAGTCATTGGATAACTGGATGGATGCGATCCATATGCAATTATCAAAACATAGTTTTGTGTGTTGATAATTTTTTATGGAGGGTTTGTAATTATAAACGAAAAAAATTAACAAGATGATGATGCAATGGAAGTTTCTAGTGAAATAGAAAAAACTAGAATGAAAAAGAGATTAAAAATACTTCAGAAAAGGCTTAGGTGAAAACCCAATTTTCCAAAAAAAAATAGAGGAGAAATTCCTTAAAATAGCATCAAAATAAGTTTTTTTTGTCAAATTTAGCACACTTTTCATTTAAGCCAAAATAGTATTTTTATAAAGGACAATAATAATTTTTTTTTTTAGATTAAGTATTTTAGGAATTAGGGTATAAATTTTTAAGTGGGTAGGAGGTAAAATTTAGGGTTTAGAAGAAAACTTTAAATTTTAAATCCTAAACCCTAAAAATGTGAGATTAGAGAATTTTTGATATATAAGAAAATTGCACTTTAATAAAAATGTTATTTTTGGTCTATGAAATAGTGTGTTAAATTTGACACAAAAACTTTATTTTGTCTTATTTAAGAGAATTGCCAAAAGTTAAACTTAAATCACATAAAGATCAATTTTAATATATAAGTTTGGTGTTAGTTTAGTTCCAAAAAAAAGAAAGAGATATATAATAGTTTGGTATTATCTAGGACATAGGAAGAGCACAGAAATATGTGAATTGTGCATATGCATCAATGGTCTAACATGCATAAACCGAAAAGAGTGGCAACATCAATTTCTAAAAATGCAACACTTGTACCATTACCTGTCATTTTCTCTTCATATTTTTGATGATTATGCACTCTGATTTTCTGAACAATCAGTTCCTTAACTTATAAATTTTATCAAAAATATAATACAAGACGAGAAATTGTTTTCAAACATTGTTGATATTTTCCTTTTTAAACCCCGAACAAAGTGACCTAATATATCGAATACATGTTTTATTCCTCCTTTATACATCGCGACATTATAGTTTAGTGCTAGTAGTTTTTGTATCCTACACACAATCACAATCTTCGGTGTTATCTAAAGATTATCTTTCTATCCAACGTATTATAGTTTCGACATTTGAAGGTTCTGAAATTGGGACCAATGTTACTCTTACGACTAATTGAGCCTTCATCTTTTATTAACATAGTTCGCTAGAAATTATGAGTTTTTTTTAACAAGATTCCATTTCATTTTTTTTGGTTTGTTTTGGTATCGTTAAATTTTTTGTTAGAGAATGTCTACACACCCTTTAAAAAAAACATAATATCAAATCAATGTAAGAAACAAAAAGATTTTACATATTATATTAACAAAGAATATATGTTATATGGAAATAAACAGATTTCACAAAAAAATATCTTAACAAATACTTTGACGATCTTTAAAAAAATATATAATACTTTGACAAACAAACTATCGGATGTAGGTGGCCGAAAAGAACCTATCAAGTTTTTTTTTCGACAAAAAAAAACCATCAAATTTATAAAATACTATCATGACCAAGTTAATATGATATTTGTTTTTATCAAAAAAATGATATTTGTTCTAAATTAAAAAAAAAAACATACGATGAATAATTTTGCTATCACATAAAAAGTCAGTCTAATTCCTCTGATATTTACGAAAAACTATCATCGTACATATATGAAACTTATAATACTGACAAATTAATATTTGGAGATTAGAACTTTACATAACTTACCAATGGATAATATTTGGGGTCCCTGATATTTTTTTTTTGTTAAAATTTTGGGGTCCCTGATATTACCTTCACATAAAATAAAAATCTTTTAAAAAAAAAGAAAAAACAGAACAATTATTGATTTTTCATTTTCATAATTCATAATTGATTTTTGGAGTAGCATTTAACAAAAAATAATTATTAATAAATAGCCCCACACACACTCAACTTTTGCAGGAAAAAAAAAGCAGAGCAATGGACTCTGTTTCTTCTTCTTCCTTCCTCTCCACATTCTCTCCTAAATCCTCTCTTCACCACTCCCTTCTTAGCCGCCGATCTTCCTCTACCTCTACTCTTCTCCTCCGTATCAACTCCGCCGTCGTCGAAGAACGTTCTCCGATCAGTAATCCAAGCGACAACAATGATCGTCCTCAGAGCAAAACAAAAAAACTCCACAGTCGAACCAATCACACCGTGGTTTCATCTCCGGCGAAACACCGACCAGAAATGACTCTCGCAACAGCTCTCTTCACCACCGTGGAAGATGTCATCAACACGTTTATCGATCCACCGTCACGTCCTTCCGTTGATCCAAAACACGTTCTCTCCGATAACTTCGCTCCTGTTCTCGACGAGCTTCCTCCAACAGAGTGTGAAATTATCCACGGCTCTCTTCCACCGTCACTTAACGGCGCTTACATCCGTAACGGACCGAATCCACAGTTTCTTCCTCGTGGTCCTTACCATCTCTTCGACGGCGACGGTATGCTTCACGCGATTCGAATTCACGGTGGTAAAGCCACGCTCTGTAGCAGATACGTCAAGACTTATAAGTATAACGTTGAGAAACAATCCGGAGCTCCGGTGATGGTTAATGTCTTTTCCGGATTTAACGGTGTAACGGCGTCAGTAGCTCGTGGTGCTTTAACGGCGGTTAGGGTTTTAACTGGACAGTATAATCCAATTAACGGCGTTGGATTAGCTAATACAAGTCTCGCTTTCTTCTGTAACCGTCTCTTTGCTTTAGGAGAATCTGATTTGCCGTACGCCGTACGATTAACGGATGATGGAGATGTTGAGACGATCGGACGGCATGACTTCGACGGGAAGTTATCGATGAGTATGACAGCTCATCCTAAAATCGATCCGGTAACCGGAGAGACGTTTGCTTTCCGGTATGGTCCGGTTCCACCGTTTTTAACGTTTTTCCGGTTTGATTCCGCCGGTAAGAAACAAAGAGACGTTCCGATTTTCTCGATGACGTCTCCGTCGTTTATCCATGACTTCGCGATCACGAAACGTCACGCGATTTTCTCGGAGATTCAGCTTGGGATGAGGATGAATCCGGTGGATTTGATGATTGAAGGTGGATCTCCGGTAGGTACTGATAACGGGAAAACACCGAGGCTTGGAGTGATTCAACGTTACGCCGGAGATGAATCGGAGATGAAATGGTTTGAAGTACCTGGATTCAATATCATTCACGCTATTAATGCTTGGGATGAAGACGATGGTAACTCCATCGTTTTGATCGCTCCGAATATTATGTCGATTGAGCATACTTTAGAGAGGATGGATCTTGTTCACTCTTTGGTTGAAAAGGTAAAGATCAATCTCGTCACCGGAATCGTGACACGTCATCCTATCTCCGCCAGGAATCTCGATTTCGGGGTGATTAATCCGGCGTTTCTCGGGAGAAGGAGCCGGTTTGTTTACGCGGGGGTTGGAGATCCGATGCCGAAAATCTCCGGAGTTGTGAAGCTTGATGTGTCTAAAGGAGATAGGGATGATTGTACGGTGCCGCGTAGAATGTACGGTCCAGGTTGTTACGGTGGCGAGCCGTTTTTCGTAGGTAGGGATCCTGGTAATCCGGAGGCGGAGGAGGATGATGGCTACGTGGTGACGTATGTTCACGATGAGGTTGCTGGAGAATCGAAGTTTCTGGTGATGGATGCGAAGTCGCCGGAGCTTGAAATCATCGCCGCCGTTAGGTTACCGCGGAGGGTTCCGTACGGATTCCACGGGCTATTTGTGAAGGAGAGTGACCTTAATAAGCTTTAGCTAGCTAACTACACCAGTTTAAGACATAATTAAGTTTTTAATTACTTTCCGTACAGCGACACAAAACGCATAGTGTTACATTTTATACATGATTAAAGTATACATAGTTTGGTGGTGGTTGATGTATATACAAATACCAAAGCTTATATTTTCTTCTATCTTTTAACTATTCTGCTTCTTTATTTGGGAACAAAGCTATAAATATCCTATATTCTAATTAGAATTCCGTTGTAGGATTTTCTTATAAAAGTGTATCACAAATATATTTTCTACTACATAAAATATATTTAAACGAACAAAATTGAAATCTACTGAATTGAAAAAAAAAATGGAAAGGCTAAGTTTTAATTCCCTATTTCTCTATTTAAATAACAATGTGGCATGTTTGTGACAAAACAAAATTCCGAAACTTCTATCGGGGGATATATATCAGTTAATGGGCTAAAGAACATTACTACAATAAAACTTCTATAAATTAATATACTATAAATTAATAATCACTATAAAATAATAAAATTTGTTGATCCCAAATCAGATTGGTGTTAAAATGAACAAAATTCAATAAGATAATAATATAATAATTTTTTAAGAATCTCTATGTAAATATATGGTCCTATTAATAACATAAATTAATAATCATGTAAATTTGCATATATATATATATAGATAATATACTTTTAGTATTTTTTAAATAAATTTTTGATAGAACACATCACTTATTTTTCTTAAATAAGAAAATATTTTGTTATGTTTTAAACTATCTTATTGTTATATCATCTATAAATTTGTCATAAAAATAAGCAAATTTTTCTATAAGTTTTTAAATTCTAAATATGCATAATTTTTATTTCAATAGTCATGTAAGCTATTTAAATACAACAATTGAGGTCACTAATCATAAATTTGAATTTATGCTAATCGTTTATATAAGTGAATTCATCTATAGTCTTTATTATTTATTATCAAAATAATTTTTTATTTTAAATTTCAAACTTTCAAATCCAAAACTATTAAAATTTATAACATCTAAAACATTAATTTAATTTAGATCAAATTGTTTTAATTTATATATTTTTAATTTTGAAGAAATTTTTTTATAAATTAATAAATATTATTTTATAAATAAATTAATAAAATATTATAGTTTCAACATTATTAATTTATAGAGGTTTAACTTTATACACAAAAACTTAAACAAGATTGTGTTTTCGTGGTGGGTGAATGGTGGGACCAACGATACAATATTTTGAGCAAAACGTGAGGTCTTCTAGTCTTCTGTGGATATGGCCCAACGTCATTTATAGCAAATGCAACTATGAATACAAATGTAACAATCTGTTTTTTTTTTTTTTTTTAATTTTATTTTATGCAACGTATTTTAAATAAAATTATTTTTAGCATTAAGAAAAGCTTGAAAACACCCTATTTCCTAGCCATCATTGTGATTGATTTTGTAGGTGTCGTCGAAATAAAGCAACCAAGGGACCAACCAAAGCAATTAACGAAGGAGTGTGACCCATATGGAGAATGACAGAGATATACATTTATCCTTTTGTTTGAGACCAAAGGTACGATTAGTTACTTATGAGTAAAGCCACCATTAAAACCAATGGCTGATATTGATTTATGTAAATGTGTCTGTCCAAAGCTTCGGGATCAAGTTTCACGTGATGAGTGAACAATTTCAACAAAATAACAAAATTTGACATTTATGGCAAGGCAAACTATTGAGACAGACTCGTTTCGTCACATAATTTAATCAATCAGATAAACTGTTTTAATTTGGTAATAGAGTCTTAAGAACCAATTCCATAACTAACCTCTAGATTTAATATCACTAGACTGGTTAAGCAAAAAAATGGTTAACGATGTGACTACTGACTAACAAGAATCAATCTGTAAACTTGACCAAATCTATTGAAATATTTAGGCTAAACATTTAATTCGGTAATTAGATTTTCTGAACTAACCTATTACTCCAAGTTAAACAATAGGAGTGGTTAGGTTAACCAATCTATGGATTCGACCAAAACGCAAAAAAATCTAAACCATAGATTTGAAAATAACATCCATAGGAAGATAAAGTCATTGTTCAGGTGATAGTTACTATGATGGCTCTATATATCTAAATGCCAACCACACACAATGGTCCCCATAGGATTTGAGCTCTATGATCTAACATGGAACATGCACTGTTGAAATTGGATATTTTCACGGTAAAGGAAAATACACTTTTAGCCCCGAATCTTGCAATGAAATGAAGTCCAAACATATAATATTATTCTAATTTTGTCTATTCCTTTAGATATGATTATAGGAATCAAAGAGTAGAAAATAAGCACTTACAAGATTTTGGTCTAGGCTTGAGACATAAACCTATCTGTCTGAAACACAATCCTGGAATCGATTCTTCTCTTTCTAGCTGCTCAAATAGGGGAAAACTTTGCGATGACAAGAACTTGGACCTTTGCGATGACAAGAACTTGGACCGGGTCTGTACAAGAAAGAATTTGGAGAAATGCAAGAAGGGTAAAGAGGAAGAGAGTGATAGAATAGTTGAATTGGGGTTAAATTAGTAATCATATAAAGTATATGGTATAGGAAGAATTACATGTCAACTAAAACAGGGAAAGTTTTGCTCTCATCAAGTTTTTCATCTTTTTTTAGATTCTATGATTTCTTCAGAACCGGAAAAAAGAAAAAAAAAAAGTTGGAGTGTGTGGAAGTGATAAAAACCGTACCAAAAACGTCTTCTCCTACATCTTGAGCATGTGTGAATCAGCCACCGACGAACTAAGATCTTCTCGGGATTGTGATCTCCGACTTTGGAGACGCATTTGACTTCTCCGAGGGGAGGACCAGAAGGAAGTACTGCTGTCATATTGCATATCCCCTAAGCTATCAGAAGAACAACTATGCAAAACGCAGCTGCTCGATGAGTACAGTGAAGATTCCATGAGCTGTGCGCTGTTTCCAAAACTAAATGGCCTACGTGGTGATCCCCGGACTGTTGGACTCAATGGTGTCTTTATCCCTGAAAGAAGAAGGAAATTGAAGATACAAGGAATACAATGTTAGGAACAGGGAACTTAGAACAAAGAAAATGCAAAGAACTGGCCATAACTCAAGATTATGCATGTTGAATTACCTGTACTCATAGGACTCCACCGCTGGAATCTGAAGGGAGACGGGATGTTAAGAACAGACGAAGCTGAGGTGTTACTGTTTCTAAAAAGTGGGAGATAGGACTTTCTAAAGAATCTTGGCATACAATTGCTGACGCGTGATAGTGCACAGAGAAGCAGAAGCAATGAGACGAGCAAACCAGATATAAGGGCTATTGGGTTTATCTTCATACTCAAAGTCTCGTAGCTCTTTAGTCCCAATGTAGAAGAAGATAGAGCCTTCCCTGCTTCAAGAAGAGCTACTCCAAGTGTCCAAGTTATACTCCCAGACCCAATTATGATTTGCTTATCTGTAATATACAAACCTTCTCGTAACAGGGAGACTATGTATGGTGCTCTAAAGCAGTACTGTTCAATGAAGGGCTGTGGAGAAACACTGGTTCTGGCAACTTGCCAAGCCTTTTCACAAAATTCCCTACCCTTTTCCAAGACATCATCAAGGGAAGCTTCAGCACTTAAGTTGAAAAAACGGTACACCACGAAGAATCCGGATACAGCATAGAACTGACCATGAGGACGAGGATAACCATCAGGAAGAGCGCAAGGCTGCAAATCACAGTCAACTCCATGTTTTGTGTTTGACCATTCAGAGCTATTAACAGCAATTTTTGCCAGTGCGCTGCACTCTCCCCAATTTGGAGCACCAACGAGCTTGATAGGAACTCCTGGCTTCCCTTTTCTACCTCTTTGGGCATTAGGCGCACACTGAGAACATGTGTACTGTCCATTGTATCCAGAATTCAAACAAGGATGTTTCATTTCTAATTTTCCTTCAATCAAATCAGATTTATTGACATTTGGTAGCCTCTTTAAAAGATGAACAACAGATCTTTCGAATGCATCATTAAGACCATATCCAGCGAGAGAATAAGCACTAAGATGATGGTTAACAGACCCAATTCTGAGATTTAGATTGGTCTCATTATGCGTTCGCTCCTCATTCTCAAAGGTTACCTGCAATGATGAGCCACCTAAGTCAAGTGCACCAAATGTTGCCTTCTTTGGTAGGGCTCCCAACATGCTTGTTTGGTAATTAAGGCGGTCCATCCCAAATAAGCTTCCTCTGTACCACTGATGATTTTAACCCACCCTCCGCAAGGCAAGAAAGGCGACTTCGCTAGTATAGACCACACATTACCTAGAAGCCAGCTTGAATCAGCAGCACGGAGCCTCCGGACCCCCGCTGTTGCATAAACGAAGAGAGACGTGGTTCTATGAGCATGCTTAGGGATTTGCTTCTCTGCCCAGTGAATAAGGGGCTTTATCGCAGTTTTCAATCCTGATCTGTTGTTGACAAGCTTATCAAACCCGGGTTCTGTCTCCATCCGATCATAAGCACGGCCACTACTCTTTCTAGAAATACCTTCTGTCAAAGATTTCATAACAATGGGGAGACTACTATCTTTCTTGTAATTTATAGAAGCCTGATAGACATATGCACGAGTCCCAGTGCTTCCACAGTCAAACACAACATAATATCTCGATGCTCCTCGTGACCAGTTTGTATAAATATACATGGAGACTATATATACCAGAAAAGCAAACAGTAACAGGCACATAACAATCATAACCGCACGAACCCATTTACGGCGTGTAGATGAGCTGGTCCCATTCGGTACAATCCCCTTCTCCTTGGAAAAACTAGATCCATTTTGTCCCCATGATATATTTTGCCGTTTAGCGTTTAACTCAGCTTCTCTAGCAATAATAGATTCTTCAGGATCAAACCCATGATATGAAGAGAAATCTTGGAGAGACGCCGAGTGTCTCAAACTATTCTTTCTTCCACCATTCCCAAAACTGATGGAATCTGACACTGAGGTTCCTACATCCGGTGATGACCCAGTAGGCATATACGGAACAGACGGTTGCGTACCCGTTGTAAATCGACTCGACGCAGCTGTAAAAAGTTCAGTGATCCTACCAAAAACCATGTCTCTTACTTACAATCATATACCTCAAACTGCTCTACTTAGAATGGAACTAACAACTCAACAAAAATCTTCTCCGTTGTCTCACAACAAAGTCTTCAGATTCTTCATTCTTCTGCTGTAAATGATAACTACACAAATCAAAATCAAATACATTCGACAACATAATATCAACAGAAGAAAGCTGGAATGATTCACAAATCAATAGAAAGGAACGATCTGCAGTTAAATCGACATTGCGATAACAAACAAATAAGACTCAATCATAAAATTGAAAAGCTAGGGTACAATACCAGAAACACGCATTGGCATACAAGGAAGAACAAAATCAAGCCACCGTTAAAGCTTCCCAAGCTCTAGATCTCGTATCTCGCTGCGTCTTAGAAGCATACAAGCGCATATACATACATGAGTTTTATTCACGAATCGTAGAAAATTGAAAAATCTCCAGCAGATCTGACGAGTATCTGGGTTAAAACCACGACTCAGACGGGAGAGATCCGTTTTGTGGAATATTTGAAAATGTTTGGGGTGGAAATGTAAATGAATCAAAAATGTCTTTCTTAATTCCGATTAATATTTTTTTCACAAATCGTCCATTTTGTTAGTTGAAAAATGCTAATGGTGTGTCGTCGTCGACAATGTATGTATCAAAATGTATAATTTTAAAATACTATAGCCTTCTTTAAAACTAAAGGCTAAAATGAAATCCCACGTTTTTCTTTTCTTGTATTTCGTGTGAAATTGCTACATTGGGGTAACACCTACCTTTTGGAATTCGTTTGTTTGCCACTAGTGTTATGTTTTCATACCAAAATAGCCGCAGCTTTCTTCCATTGTATATCATTATCGTTTGCTATAAGATAGTATCATTTTCATAGCTATATGGTTAGGCTAAAATTAATACAAATTACTTATTGTGTGGGGGACTACATTTGACTCCATTCACCGTTAGATGAACTTCCATATGAAAAACCCACAAAAGATAATAGCATTGGAAAAAACACTGAATTTGTGATTAATACTAAGGTAATTAATAAAAGATGAAAGTAAGAAACTGTTAAATCTTGTTGTAACATGGTTCTGCTCTGATTTTTTAACTTTTTTGTTTTTGTTAGTCAGCATATTTCACAGAGGAACTGGGTAATCCAGAAAACAACTGTCCAAGTCTGTTAACTGTTCCATTAAATATCAGAGGTTCCGAGGTTCTTACACCATGAGACGCCGCCATCCCAATCCCGGTAACCGCTGTTTTTCGCTCTCTAAAAGATGCCCAAGTGACCATATAGAGTCCTAAAATGATGAAGAATCCACCCACAACGCTGCAAAGAGGAAAATTTTCAAACGGATCAATAAGATGTCGAAAAAGCGAAAGTATTAATTTTGGATGTGAAGAATGTGTATGATTCAAAAAGACTCCGGAATATGTATTTAACCTTCCGAGATAAATAGGGCTACCGAGAAAGATTCTCGATAGGAAAGCTGATGCAGCAGGCTGAAGAGGATTGTAGAGAGCAACCAAGGCAGGGCCAATAATCTTATTAGACCAAGTCAAGAGTCCATAGTTGAGTGCTGACGCGATAACTCCCTATAAGAGAAGATTAACCAGATAGATTGTGTCGATGATTACATGAGAAACATGTGAGAAGATAAAAAACTTATTGGTAAAACTTACTGCGTATATAACGGCAAGGATCTCAGATTGTGTTAGCTTCCAATCTAATGGCTCCTTTGCCATAAAGAAAGCTGTTGTGACCATTAGTACTGTACCGAAGAAGTATGATAGTGCAGCAACTGAAAGATTTGCCGGATACTTCTTCAAAAGCGGCGCCTGGAGAGTTTATATTACATCCACATTAAAAGATTCACACACAGAGGTTAGAAGGCTGCAGTTTATGCATTGGTCTAAACCTAACCAAAGAAACCGAAACAATGAAGAGATCTACCTGAATGGCAAGAAAAGTAGCCATACACATGCAGTTTCCAATCAAGCATAAAACTCCAATGTGCCATTGCTCAAATCCAAGATCGAGAAAACCAGAGACTAACCACCCAGTAGGCTCAGGTTGACCTTTAGCACTGATTTCACTGTGCATCGCAAAGTCTGCATCTTTATCTCCTAACAAGGCCGGACCTCGAAATAGAACCATAAAGATGGCACCCAAAACACACACAAGAGTGCCTCCAACCTTAGCTTGACCTTCAATTCTCAACAAATTCACTCTTTCTGTACTGCATACAAATTACGAAGCATCAAAAACCCGAGAATTTAAGGCACATCTAAGAAGAGAACTCTAACCATACTCACCCCATCATTACAGCCAAGAGAAAGGTAAAGACCGGGATGGATGGTTGAATGGCAGCAGCATAAGTTGGATTTGTGTATGTAAGACCGATAAGAAATAACAATTGGTTGCCAAATACCCTATCAAAATTGAGAATAACGCAAAGGTTACTTTTCCGAGATGATTAATCTGCATAAACATGATTACAAGATATTGAGACTGGAATGGATACATATGATTTCTTACCCTGCTAAGCCCAGAAAGAAGAATGACAAGAGGAGGCTCTTGTTCATTGGAGTTCTGATCCTTCTACATACATGAAAAATGAACAATGTTCTTTGATTAGATTTTTTGAAAACTTAAACATTCATCAAAAACCCTGCAAAGCTTGAGAGTGGTCTCGCTTAAACTTGAGCAGGAACAATTTAGAACTAGACAAGCCTAAATCGAGAAACCAGATCCTAGTTTCAAATGTACTTATCACAAGACTCGAAGAGGAGAACTCAGAGAACATAACCAAAGTAGTATTAAAATGAGGATTAACAAAGAAACTGCAACGATCAATCATCTCAAAACTCATAGGTATCTAAACCAACTAACAGTGGTAGTAAACTAAACACAAATACAACTTAAGTCTACGCACATTGCTCCAAATCTGAAAACTAATTGTTCTACTATGGAGATCACACCACAAGAACTTATATAAACTCATCAGAGGGCAACCCTAAATAAAATTCTGAAAATCCATACCATTAGATCAGGCACAAACAAGGGGCCTGTATTGTTCTTACTTCACATAAACCCACAAATCGATCAGAAAACCTTGAATCAATTGAAACCCATCTCGAGTGCGTAATTCAAAACTGGAAAACACAGAGGAAACTCAAAACGAACAAAAGGAGGAAGAGAAAGATGGAACCCTTCGCGGAAGTAAGCGAGAGGAGCGAGTATAGAGAGAGCAAGAAGATCACGACAGACACAGAAGACAAGCTGGTTGACTCCAACGTTAAGAGCTACTTTTGTAATCACATGGTATCCGCCATTAAAGAGCTGAACAATCGCCATGGCAGAGTGCGCCATCCGAGCGTCTCTCTCTGCCGATACGACTCCGCTGAGGATCATCCCCGCCGTTATCTTTCCGATTTACTCAGCGTCTCTCTCTCCTTATTGGCTTCTTATAGTTGTAGATGAAGCGAAGACTTAAAGTGAGATCCTTGCTTCGTTTAGAAAGCTTTGTTCTCTGCAAATTTCACTGAATTTATATACAAATTTTGAGATTTTTTTTTTAATTGTCAACACAACTTGTGGGATTTTTTTCTTTTTCAAATTGATCTAGCTGATCTGAGCCGGAATAATTTTAGATGTTTTTTTTTCAGCATATATATACTCGTGTATTATTCAATTTGATAAAAATTTATTTGTTTTCTCGGCATAGCATTAAAAATTTAAAATTAGTTGATGAAATTGTCGATTCGTAATATAACCGAACAATAAATTATATTACATTTTTTTACAAAAATATAAAAAAGTAATTTATATTTATAATTACAATAGAACCCGTCCGATGGGCGAAAACATTTCCTTCAATTTTCATGTCCAAGAGAGGTGTTGTTTTTTCGTTTCGTAAACTGAGAATATTATGTATTTTTCTAACTAATTTCTTATCTTATGTCAATTATATATATAACTCTTGTTATAAACCCAATAAAACTATTTAACAGTCAGTCTTGAATATTATTTAGTATTCCTAACATTCTGCATATTAGATCATTTCCTAAAATTTATTTAACACTTAACCAATTAGAATAATGAATTAGATTGGATTATACTAAATCAATTCTGTTTATTCTGCAACCAAGGTTTATATAATAACTAGATTAGAACCCACCTGATTGTCAGATTTCTTAATTTTAAAATAAATTAGATGTAAGCAAATTTATTAAATTAAATATTTATTGTTAAATATATATATATATATCTTAAATTATTTTAGGAAAAAAAGTAGAAAAAATAGTTAGTTAGAGAAGATAGTTATTTTACAAATATTTGTTTTACATTATTAAAATTTTATTATTAATATATTAAAAATCTATATCATGTCTAGTAGTTTTTAGTTTTATTTTGTTGTTTATTTTTCTGACCACCGTGTAAGATAAGCTTGAAAAAATATATAAAACTTGAATAATCAAACTGAATCTAACCCAAAAAGTGGTACTAACCCGACAAAAATCCAAATGGGTCCTAGACTCATATATCTGAAGGACCAAACCCGAACTAAACTAAAAACCAAATGGATATCCAAAATATTTAAAATACAATTATATACCCAAAAATATTAATTGTATTTAAATTTTATTTAACCTAATTACCCTACAATTAGAAACCCAAAATATCAATTATTTTTATATTACCCAAAATTAACAAAAAAATATCTGAAAGTTCATAGTTATATTTGTGAAAATTTAACCAATTTTTCATTTATTTTTTCTGATATTTCGTGTACCGGAACCTTACCCAAACTTGGAAAAACATAACCAAACAAAAAATTATAAATACTCGAATGGGCCATAGGTCTCTAAACCCGAAAACCCACAAAACTACACCAAACCCGATTGCACATGCGTAGTGTGAGATATGAAAAAAAGAATCCGGTAACCGGCGGTTATGTTCTCGCTCATATCTTGACGAAAAGTTCTTCTGGTAAGATTTTCGGTTTCCCTCTGAAATTCTCTGGTTTAGATCTTCAATCGGTTCCAAACCGACAAAAATCTAAATGAGTCCTACACTCATATATCCGAAGAACCAAACCCGAACCAAACCAAAAACCAAATAAATATATAAAATATTTGAAATACAATTATATACCCAAAAATATTAATTGTATTTAAATTTTATTTAACCTAATTACCCTATAATTAGAAACCCAAAATATCAATTATTTTTATATTACCCAAAATTAACAAAAAAATATCTGAAAGTTCATAGTTATATTTGTGAAAATTTAACCAATTTTTTCATTTATTTTTTCTGATATTTCGTGTACCGGAACCTTACTCAAACTTGGCACAACATAACCAAACAAAAAAATTATAAATACCAGAATGGGTCATAGGTCTCTAAACCCGAAAACCCACAAAACTGAACCAAACCCGAATGCACATGCCTAGTGTGAGATATGAAAAAAAAGAATCCGGTAACCAGCGGTTATGTTCTCGCTCATATCTAGGCGAGAAGTTCTTCTGGTAAGATCTTCGGTTTCCCTCTGAAATTCTCTGGTTTAGATCTTCAATCAGTTCCAAACCGACAAAAATCTAATTGGGTCCTACACTCATATATCCGAAGGACTAAATCCGAACTAAACCAAAAACCAAATGAATATCCGAAATATTTGAAATACAATTATATACCAAAAAATATTAATTGTATTTAAATTTTATTTAACCTAATTACCCTACAATTATAAACCCAAAATATCAATTATTTTTATATTACCCAAAATTAACAAAAAAATATCTGAAAGTTCATAGTTATATTTGTCAAAATTTAACCAATTTTTTCATTTATTTTTTCTGATATTTCGTGTACCGGAACCTTACTCAAAATTGGAACATCATAACCAAACAAAAAATTATAAAAAACATGAATGGGTCATAGGTCTCTAAACCCGAAAACCCACAAAACTGAATCAAACCCGAATGCACATACCTAGTGTGAGATATGAAAAAAAAGAATCCGGTATCCGGCGGTTATGTTCTCGCTCATATCTAGGGGAGAAGTTCTTCTGGTAAGATCTTCGGTTTCCCTTTGAAATTCTCTGGTTTAGATCTTCAATCGGTTCTAAACTGAATATCTTTTTTTCGCACGTTCACTCGCCAAAATCCTTCACAATTTTTTGAAAATTTATAAATTTATTAGAACTTAAATAGTATAATAATTTAAAAATCTAAATTTGGAAAAATGTTTAAATTTTATTGAAATAAAAAGATTTAACATATGTTAGAAAAATGGAAACGAAAAATTATCTACTTTATTATTTTTTTATTACATCGGTCATGTCATGATCTTATGCAATATAATTTTGACACGTGTCGATCTCTCATGAATGCAACCCAAGTTTATATAATAAGATAAAAAAACCACTAAATTTTATTAGGATAAACCAATTCGATCCAAACTGAACTAAGCATAAAACACTCAATCCAAAAATCAAATCATATTTTAATATTGTTTAAATAATTTAAATAATGAAAATTGTTATTTTGATATTATTTTAAAATAAGTAAGTTCAATAATAAAAATATTTCAATATTGTTTAAATAGTGAAAATTGTTATACACACCCAAAAAACACTAAATTCAGCTTTGAATTGAATAAAAATATCTAAATATATAAAGAATTTAAAATTAAAAAAGTAAATTTGATTAAATTTTAAATCTAAACCGAAATCAAAGTTATACAAAATCATCCATAGTAAATTAAAATTTAGATTAAATATTATTAATTATAAACAAAAAAAAATCTTATATCCGAAACAAAAAACCATAGAGTAAATTTTGTATTTTTATTTAAAATTTACATTTACAAATTAAAATTGTAAAAGAAGCGGAGGGAGTATTTAATTGAGTATTCCAATATAACCAAAAAAAGCCCACCACCGAGACGTATTCAGATCGGGGACATGGACGGCGTAGAAGGAAGCGGAATACGGCTGAGCAAGAGATTCGCCGGCGGTAAGGTCACCGGCGGTAGTTTAGAGGTTGATTACAAGGAGAAATCCGGTACCGCTTGGAGCCACTCGTTCCTGAATCAGAAGCCATGGCATCCACTTTCTTATCCCAATCAGCGCCGCAAATGGATCGCCGAGCAGACTCACGCCCAGCACGATCGCAGAGCCGAAGAAGTGGCTCGCGAGGTACGCATCACTCATGGTCTCCAATTTCTCTTAACTGTGTTATTGATTCAATTCGTGTTTTTCCTTACTTCCTTTATTCGTGGATTTGCAGTTTGCGCAAGAGCAGGAATTCTTCAAGCAAGCAGCTCTCATCTCGAAGAAAGAGAGAGAGAAGGTTAGTTTAATCCTCCCCAGTCAGATTAGGGTTTATGTTATTCAGAACCTCAGATCTTGTTCTAATGCTTCAGATTAGATTGTGCTGACTCTCACCAATGAGAATCATCCATTTGAACTATTGTCTCAACTCTTTTGATCTTTAGGTAGATTTTTGAACCTATAGAAGCATTGGAATTTAGTTAACTAGTGATTCTATTGAGTTTTGTGTTGCTTGATATTGATTTCTGAGATTACTGCGCAGATCGAAACGATGAAAGCCGTGAGCTTCATGTATGTTCGCCCACCTGGCTATGACCCTGAAAGTGCCAAAGCAGCAGAGTACGCGGATGAGAAACACAAGGGTCAGGGTTCTTCAGCTCAGGATCCAATGGCGGATGACAATGTTGGTTCTAAGTATGTCGACAGGAACAGATATTACAAATTATTGCTAGGACGATATAAAGTTAGATTCTGTGGGGGGGAAATTGATAATAACTTGTATTTTTCTTGGCTCTCTTTGATGCAATGCAGACCAGAAGAATCGCTAGGAGGTGACCATTCAGGTCAGGAAAGGAAGAAACGAAGACCCAAAGATGTGTTTGGGCGTAGTCTTCCTACCGAAGAAGAATTTGATGTCCTTAAAAATGCACCAAGGCATGGCCATATTTTTGTAATCTTTCAAATATGTTAATCATTCAAGTACTCCAGTGTTATTGTGGAAATATCGCATCGTGTAAATGAACTTGTTCATATTACTTACTATGATTGGAATTTTGCAGGCTGGAGACTGGCATTGCAGGGAGAGCAAAGCCATTTGCAGTCGAATTGCGTAATGTGAAATGTCTAAGATGTGGAAACTTTGGACACCAAAGCGGTGATCGTGAATGTCCATTAAAGGATGCAGTGATGCCAAATGAAGAACTTCGATTGAAAAGAGATGATCCATTGACTGCTATCATTGCACATACAGATCCCAGCGAGGTTGGTCCTAATTTCTCATAATTCTCATAATTCAAAAACATTATTTTGTAAGCTTAGTTTTGGAAAAGTGAAGATTGGATGGTTTATGTATTATTAACCGGAAATGCTCTAACTTTTTGCAGCCTTTGAAGTGGGAGTTGAAACAAAAGCCGGGCTTGAGTCCTCCTCGAGGTGGTTTTGATCTTGATGATCCAAATCAACAAATTGTCGCTGAAGATATATTTGACGAATATGGAGGTGAATTTCTTGATTCCCTATAGGAAATATCACAAGTCCCATCTCATCACTAGATTGTATGTACTATTTTTTCTCAATTTCTTTTGAGATCACAGGGTTCCTTGAAGGCAGCATCCCACTAGAATTACTGAAGGATATGTCGTCAGACAAGAAAAGAAAGTCCAAAAAGAACAAAAGGCACAAGAAGCATTCATCTCGGACAGTTGAGGAAAGTGATAAATCTTCCACAGGCTCAGAAGATAGTGGAGAGAAGAGAGGATCGAAGAAGCGCAAGAAACTTAAGAAGAAGAGCAAAAAGCATTATGATTCTGAGTCACTCTCCTCTGAAGATTCAGATTCTGACAGTTATCGCCGGAGTAGGAGAAGACACACTAAGCATGTAGATCCGTTTGCGACATTAAAATCAGAGGTTCACCACCAAGGAAACAGTCACAGAGAAAAGCATTCCCAAGACGAGAAGCACCAGAAACAGAAGAAAATGGTGGATACACCTTCTGCTTCATCTGATGATCATTCTGATTATTATAGAAATCACAGTAGTAAAAAGAAAAGTTCAAAAGATGATTACAAATTTCATCACAGGGAGAGAAAGCAAGTACATAATAACGATCCTGTTTCAGAGAAAAGTCAGAAACACGACAGTTTGGAGTCTGGAAAGCTTCATAGAGTTGAGAAGGAGAGATATAATGAGAGAAGAGACAGATATGTCGATGCAGAGTCTGAGAAGCGTCATAGGTCCGAGAAGAAATCGAGATATGAGGATCTTGATTCTGAGAGGCATCACAGGAGTGTGAAGGGCAAAGAACATGCGTTGTGTCATGTATCTGATCATCCTGAAGAGTTTTCTGATAGATACAGAAGCAGCAATAAGAAAGTAGAATCTGATTCTGACTCGAACCGCAGAAGTAGAAAGAAGAAGCAGAAGCATGAGTTGCCATCAGAAGAAGAAGAAGAGTCTCGTAAGCATCGATACAGTACAAACCGAAGGAGAAACTGAGTCAATTCAATGCTGTGTCTATTGTCCTGGACCAAAAGTTATGGTTCCGGTCTTATTGAGATTTGCTAGATATGTACGATTAGTTTTTGTCTTTGTATAATGAGTCTTTATAAAGCTTAATGGCTGTTTTATACTTCAGTTTACATTATTCGGTCACGTGACAAGCAGGTGTGTAAAACGACTACGTTTAGCACGTGGGGAGACGACTACGTTTCGTTCAGCATATAAAACGGCGCGTTTTAAAACCGTTGGTTTCCGGCCGGCATGCATTTGAAGAGCGAGAGAATCCGTGTCCTTGATTCACCGTCGTTTGAATCGTTTTCCTGGACTATCTTCTGTTAATGCTTGGAACTTTCAGATACGAGATGCCGTAAATCGAAATGATCCGGCGGAATCACTGTTTCTGTTTCGAGAAATGAAGCGCAGAGGAGTTGAACCAAACAACTTTACCTTTCCATTTGTGGCGAAGGCGTCTGCTAAACTCTCCGAAATTGCGTACAGTGAAATGGTTCACGCCCATGTTCTATTTTGGTCTGATGTATTTGTCGGGACAGCGACGGTTGGTATGTTTGTAAAATGCAATTGTGTGGATTATGCAGTCAAGGTGTTTGAAAGAATGCCTGAGAGAGATGCTATCACTTGGAACGCAATGCTGGCTGGTTTGTGTCAGTCGGGTCACACGGATAAGGCGTTTTCTTTATTTCGTGAAATGAGACTCAACGAGATCCCACCTGATTCTGTGACTCTTATGACCTTGATTCAATCTGCTTCCTTTGAAAACAGTTTGAACCTTTTGAAGGCTATTCATGCTTTTGGGGTACGTTTAGGTGTAGATGTACAAGTTACAGTTGCTAATACTTGGATTTCTACTTATGCGAAATGTAGTGATTTGGACTCAGCTAAGTCAGTTTTCGAATCTATTGACAGAGGTGACAGAACTGTTGTGTCTTGGAATTCGATGTTCAAAGCATACACAACTTTTGGTGAAGCATTTGATGCTTTTTGTCTTTACCGGTTGATGCTGCGTGAAGAGTTTAAGCCGGATTTGAGCACCTTTATTAACCTAGCTGCATCGTGTCAGAATCCTGAAACATTAACACAAGGAAGATTGATTCATTCTCATGCAATCCATCTCGGGGCAGATCAAGACATAGAAGCGATCAATACCTTCATTTCTATGTATTCGAAATCAGGGGATACCAGCTCAGCAAGGCTTTTGTTTGACATAATGCCTTCCAAAACATGTGTTTCTTGGACTGTGATGATAAGTGGGTATGCCGAGAAAGGCGACATGGATGAAGCTTTGGCCTTATTTCATGCCATGACCAAAACAGGAGTGAAACCAGATCTTGTTACCTTACTCTCCCTCATTTCAGGGTGTGGAAAATTTGGTTCACTGGAGATTGGAAAATGGATAGATACTAGAGCAGATATTACGGGTGCAAGAGAGATAATGTCATGGTCTGCAATGCTCTTATTGATATGTATTTAAAATGTGGAAGTATAACCGAAGCTCGAGACATCTTTGATAACATGTCTGAGAAAACTGTCATCACATGGACTACAATGATAGCTGGATATGCTTTGAATGGTATCTTCCTCGAAGCTTTTGAACTTTTCAGCAAGATGATAGATTTGGATTATAAACCAAACAATATAACATTCCTCGCCATTCTCCAAGCGTGCACTCATTCAGGTTCTCTTGAAAAAGGGTGGGAGTATTTCCTCATGATGAAAGAAGTATACGACATCAGTCCTGGATTAGACCATTACTCTTGTATGGTAGATCTTTTTGGAAGAAAGGGAAAGCTCGAAGAAGCATTAGAACTCATCCGTAACATGTCAGCTAAACCCGATGCTGGCATATGGGGCGCATTACTTAGCGCCTGCAAGATCCACCGCAATGTAAAGATAGCTGAGCAAGCAGCTGACAGTCTTTTGAACTTGGAACCGCAAATGGCTGCGCCTTATGTAGAAATGGCAAACATATATGCAGCTGCTGGTATGTGGGATGGTTTTGCTAGGATTAGATCGATGATGAAGCAAAGGAACATTAAGAAGTATTCAGGTGAACGGAAAGAATCACACTTTCACTGTAGGAGAACGTGGTCATGTGGAAAATGAAGTGATATATCTTGCACTGAAGAGTTTGAGTTTGTTTGCTAGAGATGAACATATAATGCATAAAGAACAAAGTTATGAACTTTGCTGGGTTTAGATTGCAGTTAAGAAGGTAACAAGTTCCAAACAGTTGATCCTCATCTTTTGTTTGCTGTATTCACAGAAGGTGTAATGGATACGAATCTATCTTTATGTAGATGTCGGCCCATAACTATATTCAAGCCCTGAAACCCACCACCAACCATTTTTGTCATTATTAAGATTCTATTATTTTTAGAATATAGTTTTGTTGTGAGTTGTGACCAGAATGTTGATGGGATGGGAAATCTAATATCAACCTGTGTTTATACTTTATATAATTAACAAGATGTATAAAGTAAAAAGAGTAATTATGATTTGTGGAGGACCAGATTCTATTGGCATTTCTTTATTTTATTCACCACCAAATTTTGTTTTTTTCTCATTTATCAATTTAAAGTATAAAGACTTTCCCAATGAATTATAGTATTACAGAAAAAGACATTATCCTTTTCCTTAATCATGTTCTAAAGACCCCGTGTCTATTGCGCGTCCCCCACGACGTAGATGTTTTGTTTATCAGGCTTCACCTTTTCGTTTTACTTTTTCTCATTTAAACCCCATAACTTTTCTAGTTTTCTTAAACACCCAGTCAGACCCTAAATAGCCAAATCACCTTTTTTATACCATCATAACACTCATAAGCGACACAAATTTTATGTTTAAGGTTTATTTTCTCAGTTTTTGGTTTCCATTTAAGTATTTGACTATCTGGAGTTTAGACACGATTGGAATTCTGAAAACTACAACTGTTCAATTTGTGATTATCATAGTAATACAAGGATTAAAAAGACAAATAAAAATAAAATATATAAATTTGCTTATTCAAAAATGGTAACGCGTTAAGAAATTAATATTGTTGATATACAGCAGACGTAGCACGCCTATCCATTATATATCGCACTTCTCCATCGGCTTTGTTCTTCTGTTCCAAATCCTTCTCAAGCATTCGTATCGGTAAATTTTCTCAATTTTTCTTTTGATCGCACTTTTATCTGCAATTTCCCGTATTCGTCGTGTTCGATCGAAGCGTATGTTGTATCGTGTTTCATTTTCCCAATTTCTTAGGATTCTTTTGATCAAATTGCGTTTCTTCGTTGTTGAAATGGTCTCTGTTTCTTTTTGTAATTGGATCTATGTTGTGTTGATATCTATACAAATTAAAATCATCCAATTTTGCTTATACCTTAATGGCCAAGAATCTTGTGTAATGAATCAAGATGTAATCAGACTTTTTTTTTTATTGTTGTGATCTGTCATTGAAGCTGGCAAGTCAAAATGTTAACTTTGCTTGATCTTTGACCCTGATGATATACCAAACTCTTTTTTTAGGTTTAAGTTTGCTGAATTGAGGTAAAAACAATGGGAGGTGGTAAAGACAAGAATCATGATGAGCAAGAGAAAGGATTTCTTGGTTTTCCAGGAGGAGGAAATCATTACCCACCCGGTCAAGGTGGATACCCGCCCGCAGGTTACCCGCCTGCAGGGTATCCTCCAGCTGGAGGCTATCCACCTGCTGGATATCCTCCTGGTGCTTACCCTCCTGCACCTGGAGGTTATCCTCCTGCTCCCGGCCATGGCGGTTATCCTCCTGCTGGTTATCCCGCACCTGGAGGTCACCAGACAGGTATTATCCGGTTAAAGATCTCTCCTTTGTATCATAAGCTGCTAATTAGTGTCAAATTTGAAGAATTATAGGACAGTAGTTTGTAAATGTTGATGGTTTTTATGCATAAGCTAAAGATTGCTTTTAAAGTTTCCTGGATTATCAATCTTAGAGATACTGTTTAATTTTGACTGATAATAGGACAATAGTTTGTAAATGTTGCTGCTTTCTGTGCAAAAAGGGATGAGGACAGATAAGTTTACTGTTCTTTCTTCTGCCCCATTGTGTATATTTGTCAAAAGATTGAACCTTAGAAGTGTTTTCAGAGTCACTTGAACAATTTTGATTATCATTTATGTTATATGGATTGTCCTTGTAGCTTGATTGGATTATCAGCCTGCTAAGTATTTGTCAAGTATGACAATAGTTTCTAAAATGTTGCTGTTTTCTGGCAAAAGATAAGAAGAGTTGAGTTTACTACTGTCCTTTCTTCTTCTATAGTGGTGTGTATTTGAACCTTTTAGGTGTTTTTGGAGTTCCATTCAGATATGTATCGATGTTATAATCTTTGGGATCTAGTAGAAGTACATCTTTTATCGATTTTGATTATCATATGAGTAATTTTGTGGTCTTCTCTATGCTTCCTGCTGATTTTGGATTCTCCATGTAAATACCTTTTTTCTCGTTTCATCAGGACATTCTGGTGGTGGACTTGGAGGCATGATAGCTGGAGCAGCTGGTGCAGCCGCAGCAGCCTATGGAGCTCACCACGTTGCTCATTCTTCTCACAACCCATATGGACATGCAGGACCTGTAGGGTATGGACATGGCCCTGCTTATGGCTTTGGTCATGGTGGTCATGGTGGTCATGGTGGTCATGGTGGTCATGGTAAGTTCAAGCACGGAAAGCATGGAGGCAAATTCAAGCATGGTGGCAAGTTCAAGCATGGAAAGCACGGGAAACATGGTGGAGGCAAATTCAAGAAGTGGAAGTAATCTTCAAAAATCCCCACCTTTGTTCCTCTCCTCCAGTTTAGTCTCATTACCCGACCGATGTTTCTAAATTCTAATAATCCCCCTCCAAACATTACATATTAACTAATGTCGGTTTAGAGATCTCTGGATCGGAGGAAATAAATGGAGAGTAACTAGTATAAAACTTTATGGTATCTGCAGAAGAGGTTTCTTTAATCTCTTAATAGCAGATGCTTTGAAACTATGGTATTGTAATGACAGTTTGTGTTTGGTTTTGTCTTTTTTTTTTTCATGATTTGAGGTTGGTGGAATTCTCGAAATGTTTTTTTTTTACTGTAGATACTTTTTTACCTGGTTCTTCTTCGTGTTTTTGCCTTTATATTTTTGTTTCCATCCCATAATTTCCAAAGTACTTTAAGATAATCTTATGTTCTTTCTTAATGAAATAAAATAAAGTATATAAAGTTTAGCTATATTCAATATTCAATAGTTAATACTCTATATACCATAGCGAGATAAGGACAAAAGGTCATGAACGAATAGTTTTTGTTTTTCACACTGATTAAGGATTCACTTTTACAGAGAAGAAGCCATATTTTTTTTGTTTCCCGTCAAGTTTAAAGAGATTACACAATAAACGAATTTATTTTTTCGACATATCAAATAATTAGCATTTTTCGCCATATGTGCAAATGAAAATCGTTAAAAATATTTTGATATAACATCTAAATAATTTTTGATATTTTGAGAATATTTGACTTATGAAATAAAAATTTAAACATTTTAACCGCAGCACTTGTCAAGGGCTGTCCAACAAATTATTCAGGCCATATTGTAACCGACCCAGGCCCAAAATAAAGAGAATCGGGTCAAAGAAAAACAGATAATTGAGAAAACCCTAAACTTTTGCTTTCGTTTTCATTTTGCGGAAAGCATAACTCTCAGGTGCGTGTGCTCTCCGCTGGTTCCTTAAAAGAATTGGCACACGCCTTTTCATTTGAATATACCTCGAAGCTCCATCCCAATCTCTCAACTATCGCAGGTTCTAGTCTCGATTTTCCTTTTCTCATAGTTGGATAATTTAGCTTTTATGTCAAATGATTCTCGATATGTCACCGATTTAAATTTTGGGGCTTATCGCTTTGTTACTTCCCGATTGATTTAAAGTTGAGTTATTACATCAGGGATTGTATTGAGCAATCGATATTCCTTCAAAATTCTTATAATTTTTTGCGAAAGTGTTTTGATTTGTTGATTTTTGGGCAAGTGCCAACCTTTATAGCTGATTAGATGCTCTTTCTTTCTCTGTATATGTGTGGACGAATTTGGAATTTATATTCACATTTCGTTTTGTGCTTAATATCGTTCCACCCTTTTTATTACAAGTATTGAATTTGCGCTTTTGAGCTTGAATTTACGGATAGCTTGACTCTAAGATTTTGCATGTCAACTAGTATTTCATTGTTTCTAGCATGTTGGAGTAATCAAGTTGTTATCTTTAGCTCTGATTGGAAGTGGATTATCTTTGAATATTGTTTCCTTTGTAGTTTCATTTTGTGCCTTCGCTTAAGCGCGACGTCTCCATTTGGTATATTTGAATCTATTGGTTTAGTTTTCCAATTGAAGTGATACTAGTTATCAGATTGGTGTTAATGATTGTGCGAAAAGAAATGGTTTCCGCAGATTGTTCGAATAAAACCAGTTGTGTTCTTATATCAAATTGTGTATTAATTATGTTGTATCTTCCTCAGGCAGTTAAACTATAGATTTCATGTATTTTGTAGATCACTTGAGAGATGGCCGATCGATTGACGCGTATTGCTATTGTGAGTTCAGACCGTTGCAAGCCAAAGAAATGTCGCCAAGAGTGCAAGAAGAGTTGTCCTGTGGTCAAGACAGGTGTATAGTCTTATTCCAAATTTGAATTTGTGGTTCTGCATATGGATTTATTATTCGCTGTACTGTAATTGATCTACTGTGTCATTACTCATTGCATATCTATAGTGTCTGGCATGCCAATTAGTAGAGGATAGTTAGGTGTAAATGTGAAGCCATTAGCTGATACTTCCGACTTGACGATTTCATTTTACTCTACATATCTCAGTGCCACTTATACATTAACTTGTGGTTATCTTAGGAAAACTTTGTATTGAAGTGACTGTTGCTTCCAAGATTGCTTTTATCTCAGAGGAGTTGTGCATTGGTTGTGGTATTTGTGTGAAGGTATGTATGCATATGCTATTTCGAATACCAGATATGCCTCTGTACATGTCACTGCAACTGGGTCACTAAATACTCTCTGTTGTTGCAAAACTGTAGAAATGTCCCTTTGAAGCTATCCAGATTATCAATCTTCCTAGAGACTTAGAGAAAGATACTACCCATCGCTATGGGCCAAACACTTTTAAGTTGCACAGGTTCGATTATCTATTATTTTCCTTATAAATTGACTCTTCTTCTAGTTTTAAGACAATGGAATCTCTTTCTTTACTTCCAGGCTCCCAGTTCCAAGGCCGGGGCAGGTGCTAGGGTTGGTTGGAACAAATGGTATTGGAAAATCAACAGCTCTGAAAATTTTGGCTGGAAAGCTCAAACCAAATTTGGGTCGTTTCACTGTAATAGCCTCTCTTGAGATTCTGAACTATTATCTTCGAAATTGCGTGTCTGGCCTAGTTGATGTATTATTATTTTCTCTCTTGAACAGAGTCCTCCAGACTGGCAAGAAATCTTGACTCACTTCCGTGGGTCAGAACTTCAAAACTACTTCACCCGCATTCTTGAAGATAATCTTAAGGTACAATTGGAACGGATCTTAATTCTTGTCTCCATGAGGTAGCTAGGTATTATTTAATTGTTTAAGCAGCTCAATCAAGCAAGTTCTGGTACCTTGTGCATGTCAGGCCATTATAAAGCCTCAATATGTTGACCACATCCCAAAAGCTGTTCGAGGCAATGTTGGAGAGGTTCTTGACCAGAAGGATGAGAGAGATAAGAAGGCTGAACTCTGTGCTGACCTGGAGCTGAACCAGGTCATTGATCGTGATGTTGAGAATTTATCTGGTGGTGAGCTGCAGAGGTTTGCCATCGCTGTTGTTGCCATACAAAATGCGGAGATTTACATGTTTGATGAGCCATCTAGTTACCTTGATGTTAAACAAAGACTCAAAGCTGCTCAAGTTGTTCGTTCTCTCCTGAGGCCCAACAGGTTTGATTTTTCCAAATTCTGAAATTTTTCTTTCAAATGGGATTAAAAATAAGCTACTTAAAGTGTGTGTGTGTTTTTTTTCCAGCTACGTCATTGTTGTGGAGCATGATCTTAGTGTTCTTGATTACTTGTCGGATTTCATTTGCTGTCTGTATGGGAAACCAGGAGCCTATGGTGTGGTGACTCTCCCCTTCTCTGTCAGAGAAGGAATCAATATTTTCTTGGCTGGGTTTGTTCCTACAGAAAATTTACGTTTTAGAGATGAATCTTTGACCTTCAAGGTAAATTTCTTTTGTTATGGTGAAGAGGCAAAGTTATCTCACAAAGGCAATCAATATTTTTCCTTGATGATTTTTCTTTTGTTCGAAGGTTGCTGAGACTCCACAAGAAAGTGCTGAAGAAGTGCAGTCGTACGCTAGGTACAAATATCCCACGATGAGCAAAACTCAAGGAAATTTCAGGTTGAGAGTGACCGAAGGTGAATTCACCGACTCTCAGATTATTGTAATGCTTGGGGAGAATGGTACAGGGAAAACAACATTTATTCGGATGCTGGTATGCACTTCCATGATCTGTTCTCTTTTGGTTAGAGTTTCAGAAAGTATTGGACTCCTAAAGTTGTATTATTGGTAATATCTGCAGGCGGGTTTGTTGAAACCTGATGAGACAGAAGGACCAGACAGGGAGATACCAGAGTTTAATGTTTCATACAAGCCACAAAAGATCAGCCCAAAGTTTCAGAATTCAGTTAGACACTTGCTACATCAAAAGATTCGGGATTCTTACATGCATCCTCAATTTGTGTCCGATGTGATGAAACCACTTCAGATTGAGCAGTTAATGGATCAAGAAGTTATCAACCTCTCAGGAGGAGAGTTGCAAAGGGTTGCATTAGCTCTGTGCCTTGGAAAGGTAAGTATTTTTTTTCAGAATTCTTTAGGACATATCTGTTTTCCTTTGTCTCAGTGATCTCATACATCCACAATCTTTGTGAATCCCTACAGCCTGCGGATATATACCTGATTGATGAGCCAAGTGCATATCTCGATTCAGAGCAACGTATTGTGGCTTCTAAAGTCATTAAGCGATTCATTCTCCACGCAAAGAAAACTGCATTTGTAGTCGAGCATGACTTTATAATGGCAACCTATTTGGCAGACCGGGTCATTGTGTATGAAGGACAACCATCCATTGATTGTACTGCAAATTGTCCTCAATCACTGCTCAGTGGAATGAATCTCTTCTTATCTGTAAGTCTCCTATTCTTTCCTTCCTTACTTAATAAGGGCTAGAAAAAAAGTCGTAAAGTTTTGTGCTAATGATTCCCATTTATGTCTTTCATTACCATGCAGCATCTGAACATTACATTTAGACGGGATCCTACAAATTTCAGACCAAGGATCAACAAACTGGAGTCGACGAAGGACAGGGAGCAAAAGTCTGCAGGCTCATACTACTACTTGGACGATTAAGACAACTAGCATGAGGTTCTTGATCTCTAAAATCCAATCCTGTTTTATAAATCACACAACATTAGATGGAACCAATATCTGAAATGTTTGTTCTCTCTTCATTTCTTTTTTGGATTCACAGAATATAGGGCTTGATCTGGATTAAACATTGTCCGAATCCCAGGTCTTTTACTCTGAGGAAGTTAATTACTGAGCTCGGGATATTTTGCTCTAGCAGATGTTTCTTCCTGGTCAAGCTTTTGACTGTTGTTTCCTCAGTTTTGCTTCTACTTCTTCCTCCTACAGCTTTTATTAACTGAGCAATAAAAGGTTCAGAATCGTTAACCTTTATTTTTCTGACTTTCGTGCTTCCTGAGTTGTTGTTTTAAACATTTTACTGTGTTGTTATAACTTTTTTTTTACAAGGAATCTATTGCCTATTGTTATATTATTTTCTTGCTTCTTACACAGTCTCTAAACTCAAGTGACACTATCCAACACTAATAACACTGTAACCAGGTAGCTTCTTCAAAGCTTTATCCTCCACCATCTTCCGTAGCCTTACAGCTTCTTCCCAACCTCCCAACTCAACATAAGTATTTGACAACGAGATATAGTAAGATGCGTTGTCTGGTTCCATTTCAAACAAAACTTCTGCAACTTCTTTTCCCAACTTTGTGTCCCCATGATTCTTGCAAGCGCTCAACAAAGCTCCCCATACACCTGCTTTTTGTGGCTCGCCGATCCCTGTGATGAATTCATAAGCTTCTCTCAGCTTCCCAGCCCGGCCAAGCATGTCAACAATGCAAACCCGATGCTCCGTAACTGGTTTAACCCCGAATTTTTCCACCATTTGGTTGTAATATCTTAGACCTTCGTCTACAAACCCAGAGTGGCTGCAAGCCGACAATAGGCTTATGAAAGTGCTTTTGTTTGGTTCCATCCCTGAGGTACTACTACTCATTTCCTTGAATAGCTCTATTGCCTTCTTTCCCATTCCATGGAATCCATACGCAGAGATAGCTGAGTTCCAAGCAGAAACTGATTTCTTCCCTGAGTTTTTAAACACCTTCATGCCGGTTTCTAGCATCCCGCAGCTACTATACATGTCCACAAGTGCTGCACAGATAAAAGGGTTTGCTTGAAACCCACGACGAATAAGATGACAGTGTGCCTGCATACCATAGCCTATAGACCCGAGCTGAGTCGAGGCAGAGAGAAGACCAACAACTGTGATCTCGTTAGGCTCTAACTTGAGGTTTCTGAAGAGTTTAAAAACTTCTCGTCCAGCTTTGTTCTGAGACAAAGCTGATATCACACAGTTACAGGAACATAAGTTAGGGTCAGAGATCAAGCCAAAGACCTTCACTGCACTATCTATGTCTTTACATCTACCATACATGGTGATCAACGTGTTCTGCAATTGGGTGTCAGATTCTCTCAAAGTCTTAATAGCTAGCCCATGAAAGCACCTTCCTTGTAAGACCAGTCCAAGGTTTCCACTAGCCGAGATAGTACCCAAAAGAGTAATCAAGTCATGACGAATTTTCCCTTCAAGACTCATTGCTTGAAACGCTCTCAATGATTCTAAATGGTGACCATTCGATGCACAACCATAGATAACAGAGTTCCAAGATGCGAGATCCCTCGTTTCAGGAATCCTCTCTAACAGCAACAATGCTGAAGCGAGGTCCCCGCAACCAATGTACATGTTCATAACTGAATTAGCTGAAAGGATACTATCCCCAAATCCTAGCTTTAGCTGCCAACAATGGACTGATTTGCCAAAGATGAGAGAATCAGAGCAATCACATGACGGAAGAATTGACAACACAGTCGACAAGCTAACCTTTGAACAATAATTCTCACTCACAACTTCTTTGAACAGATTCTTAGCTTCTTGTGTGAACCCGTTTTGCGCGAAAGCAGATATCATCGAGTTCCACGAAACCAAGTCTCGATTTGTTGTTGTCTTGAACAACAACTCAGCCTGACTTGTTAAGCCACATTTACCATACATGTCAATAACGCTATTTATTACCTCTAATGCTCTAGATTGCATCTCCATGCGCACCGTATAACCATGAATTGCTCTACCCTCTCGTGACATACATAAATCACCGCATATAGAAGTTACTGTAACCACCGTGGCGATATCAGGCTGAATCCTATAAACCGATTGCATTTGCTTCAAAATACCAAATGCTTCTTGAAACATTCCATTTGAGGCAAACCCACTAAGGACTGAATTCCAAGAAACCACATCCTTGCACAATAATTCTTTAAACACAATTTCCGCAGCCTCGGTGTCTTTACATTTTGAGTACATCGTAATGATCGAGTTGGCCACAGAGACATGAGCTTCTGGACTATAACCCGATTTTATAACCAACCCGTGGAGGGATTCACCTAAAGGAAGCTCTTCAAGAGAAGAGCAAGCTGAGATAACGCATGAAAAAGTCACATTATCAGCTTCTTGTCCTGAACTAGTCATCGATTTGAAGTACTTCAACGACTTCCAGGGATGGCCATTTGCAAGACATTTAGTCACAATTGTGTTCCAAGAGACAATGTCTCGGTGTTCCATATGCGTGAACACACACTCCGTGGAGCTCAAATCATCGCCTTTTGCATAAAGATTCATCAATGCATTGCACAAGCTAGAATCCGAAACTAAACCAGTCTCTATAGCCAAACAATGAACCATTTGACATTTCTTCGAAAGACGTAGACTAGATAACGCCGAAGCTGCAAGTAAAAGCGTTGTTGAATCAAACTCTATTCCCTTCTGAATCATCTCAACGAAAAATCCAACTGCTGTTAAAGAACGACCATTTTGATTCATAGCAGTGATCATACAGTTCCAAACAATCACATCTTTCACTTTCAGTTCATCAAACAGATCCAAAGAAGACACCAAGTCCCTAGTTCTACCGTAAAGCGTTAGAAGCTTCGAAGATGCAGGTAAATCGTGGAGAAAACCACACTTCAGAGCAAAACAATGGATACTCTTTGGAGTCTCTACCTCTGTTCTCATCATGGAGGATCTAAGTACATGTTGCAACAACATAAACCTCGACTCCACCGTCCTATTCTCTCTGTTAGGCATTTCGTCGAACACGTTGTGGCCAATAGAAGTAACCGGAGACAAAACAGAGGCCGTGAAGTATCGCTCATGTTTTCTCTTAATGTTGTAAAAATTGGAAGACAGATGTCCGGCAAGAAAATTCCGACGAATAAATGAGTTTGAGCAGATTATGTGACCAGAACAATAAATTATCAGCTTTTTCGGGGAAATCGTACAATTTCTTACCATCACCAACACATCGGCGATTTCCCGGCGCCGGCAAAAGCATGTATATTAATGTGCGTCTTTTATTGGGCCTAAGTTCCATTAGTACTTGTTGGGCTTTTTTCTCTCTTAATTGCTTTTTCCAACACTTGTATTTAAAAATGGTAAATGAGAATTAGATTGATTAATAAGAATTTTAGTTGACAATTTTGCTTTTCTATTTCTTCAGCCAAATTAAATGTGCGTATTACTGTATTTGCTGCCTTTGTTTCGCTTATACATTATTCTTCTCTCTCTCTTTTTCTCGAGATTCTTACTAATTTTATTATTACCAAAAATTTTCATTTTAAAGTAGACTATATACGTGCATGTTTATGGTCTGGCTAGTAATAATTAAGTATTTGTTTGGGATACGAATGCTGTGGTGACGAGTTTGACAAGAGACAATTAACATTAAAAAAAAAAAGTATTTGACTAGAGACAGAGTATTTATCACAAAAATAAACGAATTCTTTTTCAAAATTTGTTTAAATAAGAAGGCTTTTCAACATATGATCTGTTGGGGGCTTAAACTAAAATATCAAAAGCATAAATGATTACTTATAATTAATAATTTTATCAATGATTACTTAGAACTAAATATTATCCCAGATCCGTACTGTACCCGTTACCTCTCCCGAAAGTTTGATAAAATGTTTATTCAATGTTTCGTGTTCCCAAAAGTGTTATATTGATAACTTTTTCGTTTAATTCTATAAGAACCATTTGATAAAAGAAATTCCAAAATCATTTTTAATTATTATATATCGACCGTTAATTGCCGTAAATGCACATTAGCTACATGTTTGTTAATGCACATTGACTTTGTATATATAATTCTCTTTGACTTTAATTTCCTATCGATGTACGTATGACGTACCTGCTTTCGTGCTCATCAAATAAAACCTAACTATGTCTTCTACATTTATTATTAGTATTATTTGTCAATACATTATTAAGCTTCTTTTTTGTACTAAAGTCAAAACAACATTATTGTTTTTTTATTGTTAAATAAAACATGTTCTTAGAACTTTTATATATGCAGTACTCCGGTTGTAATAATTTCAACTCATGTCGTAAACATTATATAGAGGTGTTTAGTGGGATGCTAATTTCAAAGTAACTGATCAAGCAGACACATTCCTTCAAAAGGATCTTAGGCTCGACCATTATACCACACGCACTTGAGTCTGAGAATATTCTTGAAACATAGGTACCGCATTTTGTCATGTTTAGGAATCTGACTTGGAGGATTCTTGAATGATAGATTGATCAATGTTTTGACTACCGATAAAGTATTTTTTAGCTGATATGTTACGAGTCATGAAGATCGAGTTTTTAGTATTAATCAACTTTTGCAATAATACATTTGAAAGTATGATTGAGTTTTAAGATTCAGAACATTATATAACTAAATGTAGTTTGTCATGATTGATATATTAAGTGCAATAATTAGATATGCGTTGACAAAATATATGAGTAATTATATAATGATTATACTTTTTGAATAACTACGTGTTCTCATAAGAAAAAAAACTAATTAAAGGAATGCAAATCAATTGTAAACCCATGATGGGTAGGCATGTGGATGAATATTGCTTATTGTAAGAGGATGCAATTGACAGATTAATTATCTGAAAGTTTAATTTAATTAAAGATAGATAGATGAGTCAATCAATGGTTAATTACATATAATTACAAGTTAACTCAATCATATTAGCTAATTTTCTAAAGCTTGATATCACAACCTCTACCCGAATTGCTGCGTCACTTTGTATTGACCAATTAATGTTTAACTTTTTCTATAATTAGATATTTATGTCTTATGCACTTTGGTCAGAAGCTTAAACTCCAAACTATTTAAACATTGAGTGTTTCGAACTTTCAAAGGTTATCATGCACAACTCTTTAAACCACTAAAATTTCGTATAGGATATATAGATTTACATTATTTATCGTAAACTTTTTTTTTTTTTTGATAAAGGGTCAACTAAATTTTTAGTTCGTGGTATATATACATATATGTACATATAAGTTTTGAAATTTATCTTATCTAATACGTATGCGTCTCAATGAAAAGTTTATTAAATAAAAACGCGACAATGGCAATTATACATAGAACAAAAATTCAACATATAAGAGCATAAGAATATTGAAATGCAAAATTACAAAACTTATCTATATATATAATTAGTATATACTCCAAAATTATAAAAATAGATTAAATTAATAGCATTATTAAAAGAAGAAAAAAAATTGGTGTGACAACTAGCATCTTACGAGTGAGGAGAAACTATCCATGGTTTTAATAGATACCGCTTAGTGAAAGCCCATTGTTCTCTCTGCATATCATTTTTTCTACATCCTTACGTTTCTTTTATGATGTAGTTACTAATCATTATTTGTTTTTTTTGTGTCATGGGCGTAAATATTGTTGATTTTTATATATTTGTTTCAGTGATTTATGTCGATTGTCGACCATTGCTACAGAACCAAAAAAAACGTTCTTTATATATTTTCATATTTAAATATATTTTGGATGGCAAATATAATTAATGGTCGGTAAACAAATTTAGAGTTGACTTCTAAACATAATACTCCCTCCGTTTCTTATTGATCATATTTCTAATATTTTCACACATATTAAGAAAATACATTAAAAGTTGATTATAAATGTATCATTTTTTGTGATTAACAACTTTCAATAATTTTAAACCAATAGTATTCAATTATTTTTATTAAAATTTATAATTTATTATCAATAACTAATTAAACATATGTAGAAAACCTAAAATTATAATTTTTTGAAACAAAATTTTTTCTTAAAAATAGGATGAGGAGGGAGTACAAAGAAATGCATGCGTTTATGTTCGTGGGGCTCCTCAAAGTTTGAACGCCATGGCAGTACGTACGTAATCGAACACTAAAAAAAAAGAGTAGATATATATAAACCAAAAACATTAAAACATACATTTCCAGTTTAACAGAAATATAGTTATTTTATAAAAAAAAACAGAAATATAGTTTCTACATCTTCCATGCAAATTAAAAATTATGTCAATTTTTTTTATATAAAAATTAAAAAAACGACAATCTTTTTGGAAAAAGTTAGTAAACAATAATACTTACTGTGAAATGGACAGAAATGTGATGTCTTAATATTGGGGTCATGAATCTTCTACTAAGAATTTTTCTTTCGTTCGTTCATTAAAACGATTAAGTTGATTGAGAAACCAAATCTGTATTTCTCCATATACACCACCTCCTTGTGCGTAAAAAAATAAAGAAAATCATTTAGGACACGTATGTAAGAAAATTAATTTAAATGTAGTCCTTGGAACATAGTCAAAGCTC
>CM051386.1:9703787-9728787 GCA_028015245.1 Cardamine occulta | reverse complement strand
AATAGACGGAACATGACAGAAAATGTTTGGATAGTTTCAATTGCAAACGATAATTTGACACGTGGATTTGTTGATGGGTCAAAACTTGAATTTTGATATGTAATATTCGTTAGCCACACAATCGACATATTTTGGATTTAGACCATCAGCATCAGAGACATTGTCTCTCCCAAAAGATGGCCACGTGTCATAACGTGATTCGTTGCGACAAAAAAATCAATTTCTTTTTTAAAAATTGGGAGAAGTAGCGGGCCCCATTCTGAGTCTGCAATGCAGATGCTCTTACATACCTAAAAATGGAATTTATTCACCCGACATTTGATTTTATAATTGTTCCGAGTTTTTATTAGGGCAATTAAAATGATGCTAACACTAGTTTAAAATTTCATTCAACAAAATGCATTATATATTTTTTCAGTTTAAGTGGTGACACGACACTAATACAGTAATACTACAACAACCATTAGATTATATATTTCAATTAATCACTCAACTGTTAAAAAATTAAAATAAATAGTCTCTATGGGAAATTTGATCACTTGATAGCATGTATATATATATAGCTTTGAATGCATCATATTTTTACTTCTGAATCACAAAAGTGGTACATGTGGTTAGACCATATGGATAGGTAGATCGAATCGCTGCAAATTTGTAATTGGCAACAACATCATCTTTTACAATTTTGTTGATTTTATCTTTTTATATTATTTTCTATTTAAAATCTTGGTTGAAAAGATATAAAAAGTCGGTTTACAAGATGTGGTTCGATCTAACTATCACTGAACACACGAATGTGATCACGACCTAAGCAATATTTACATCTGTTTTTCAAATAACCGAAAAAGATATTTCTCTACGTGGTGAGATGGGATTTATTTCTCATTTTTGCGGCTGAAATGGGAGACTTAACTACTGAAAGGATATTATCATATTACAAAATATTTTCGTCATGTTTGTTTTTTTTAATGGCAAATTCTATCTTGTTTTCTCTAACAAGACTTCCAATTCATCAATTTTGATTCTCCGAATAAAGTGTGAAAATATCGTCGATATTTTAATTCGTTCCGAAAGAGGTCCGCGATAATAAAATGTGAATATAAAACTAAATAATCATAGCCACTTTCAATCATAAAAACATCCTCAGCATATAAAAGGTTTTCCGCAAACAGCATTCAAAATTCTTATGTTGAGCATAATGCTCATCTACAATTAAAACGAAAAATTCTAAAGATTATTACAATAATACAAGTTGCAAGTTTGGTTCAGACAATCTAACTTATCATTGTCACGTCCGTTTTGTTGTTGTTTTAATTACCGAGACATGATACCGTGTGGGGGCAAATAAACAAACAAATACAGAACAACATTACTTCTAAATGTCGTCTTTATTAAAGGAATCAATAGATGAAAGAGTGTACTTTACTTAAGGTTTCTATAATTCCCATCAACTTGATGTACTCTTTTTTATATATATAATTAATCTGACTTAACTTTAGTTGTTTTATTAAGAAAGTTAAATGTGGTCAAAGACTTACATTTTATCGTAGATTTTTTTTGTCGAATTTTTGAAAGACTTTTTTATGTTAAAGGATTTTTTTTTTCAAAGACTTGATATTGACTAAACGGCCTACCGCGGCCACGTTTCTTCGTAGCAAACAATAGACGAAAACATGTTTTCATTTCTAAATTTTTTTATTTACATATGAAAAAAATAAGAGATACGATTCCAAAAGATAATATTTACTTCATATATATCCAAAATAAGAGATACGATTCCATATATATTTAGATACGACTTCTTGAATTTTGTATCCATATGAATACGACTTATCGGGCCCATATATTGAACAAGAGGCTATGGACTTGGCCGATTCTTGTACAGAAAAACATTTGTAGCACAAAATGTTAAAAACCAATAATTTTCTCTTGAAATTAAATGAATTCTTCGATGAGAATTCCAAATTAATTGGGAGGCTCGGAATGATTTCCTCTCAATTATTACATTGGTACGACGTTCGATATACTATCCATCTCAATTATTGAATGTAACATTAATTTAGTTCTCTAGACATAATGTTTCTTCGTCGACATTCATATTTGTAACTCGAATGGAAAAGAGTACTATTTTTCTTGTATATTACATACACATGCATATAAACGTATGTCGACATATGCATGTACGTATGTTTTAGTAGAATGTGAATTTCCATATGCATGGATGTATGCAAAGTAATTAGGATATATGCACATACATATTATAAAAAATTTTTTTAATGTGTGTTAAATATAGGACTTCATGTATTATTTGAACCGCTAAGAAATAAATGTTGTACTCTATATTAGGTTGCACAAACTTAGTCGGATGTTTGCTTTGCATTATGAAATCGGTACCGGAATTGTTTCCACAGCTTTCCAAAAATACTATTATGAAACTGTAATAGAAGCACGATAGAAGCTTACGTTTCCTTTTCAGAATGCAAAGGAGTTGCAAATATTTATTTTAAAAATGTGATGTCGTTAACTAATAACAAATGTGGGACTGTTTTTTACATCTTTTTAACTAAACAAGAAAAAAAAATTAAAACTAATTTAAAAAACAAATATTTAATATATAAATTAAGCTAAAAACTTAAACTCTGGAGTAATTTTATAAAATATATTTTAGGACAAAATTTAAACACAAATTGGTGTGGATTTGACTAACTAGACTAAAATAAACAGTATCTAAACTTGTAGAAGTCCCACAATTTGAGGGGTTCCTTTAACAAAAAGAAAAAAGAAAAAAAAACAATTTGAGGGATTATAAGTGATTAATTTGATTAATGGAATGATATTAGTTTCAGAAGGTCAGAGTTTGGGGATATTTCTCTCCATGACTCAAGAGTTTGATGTTGTTTTGTTTGATGAAAAGAAGGAGAAAACTCGCAAAATCTCAAATTTTAGTGATCTCCTTTGTCGTGTAGTTGAACGTACAATAGTACATGTCCCATAAAATTTTTAAACTTCATTATACATCACGATCTCTTATTTCTTTCATAATTACTCAAATTTAATTAAAATCACAATTTTGATTAGTTAACCGCAAAATTACGTTTTAAAATCCACGTTTATGCCTGATCCGGATTTATTTGGATAATCCCATACTCGATAATGAAACTCTCTCTTTCTTTTGGAGGGTTTCCTATCCTTCATTTTTAAGTCTGATTCTCTTGTCTTTAACCCGATTTGACTCCAAAATCCATAAAATCAATTTCTTCCAAAAATTAGGGTTCACGATTTTCCTCCAAATATTAGGGTTCGTGAGAAGAAAGTCGCGATTTAGGACAGAGGAATCACGCAGAGGCATATTTAAGAGATAAGAATTACTCGTCTTCAAGTTAGTCGAATCGATTGAAGCAAATCCGTTTGGAAATTGAGACAAAGTCGGGATTGAGGTACAATGTCGTAAGTTTGGGGAAAAATTAGTTAGGAGTTTTAGGTGATTTGGCTTAGGAATATAAGGATAGCAAATACTCCAAAAGAAAGAGAAAGTTCCAATTTTAGGTTATGGGTTTTGTCCAAATAAATCCGGATTAGGCATAAACGCGGATTTGAAAACGCGGTTTTATGGTTAACTAATAAAAATTGTGATTTTAATTGAATTTGGGTAACTGTGAAAGAAATAAGAGCTTATAATGTATAATAAAGTTTAAAAAATTTCTAGATTAGAGATCGAAGAGGCAACAAATTCAAAGTGATTAGGTTTGAGCTGGTATACTTAACGGGAATTTATATATCAACTCATGAAAAGAAGGAGAGAACTTCCAAAATCTCAAATTTTAGTGATCTCCTTTGTCGTGTAGTTGAACGTACAATAGTACCTATCCGGTTATATATGGACGTACACGTGTATTGTTAAGGTCAAATCTTCATTTACGAAATAAATATATGTATTTAACATAAAAGAAAATCAGTGCAAATCTTTAGAAACTCAACTGTACTTATATTTAAAGTCACGTATAATTTTTTAACCCTCTTTAAAATTCTATTAATTCATTTTGTGTCATTTATTTTATATATTTACATTAATTATAGTTAACGTAGATTAATTTTACTTTATTTATTTAAGTAATTTTTAAAACAATGATTCAAATATTTTGGATTAGTTGAAATAAATACTTGCATCCAATTTTGTACTTGATGTTATTATGAATCATTTGCAAACAAATAATTTTAATTTTGCGTATATGAAATATTTATTAATAACTAATGTTAAAATAATATTAAATTAATTCTAAACATAAAGAAATTATATAATTTCAACATCTGATATAATAAACTATAAAACTCTAAACAAGTTTAGGATCAAGGTTGCGTATTAAGCCAAATATACATATTTGTTAGCTTAAATGTAATAATAGTTAGTTAAATTTATAGACACAATAAAAAAAAACACTAAGGTAACTATATTTAAGAAAACTATACACTTCTTCTTTTCGTTTTTATAACTGATGTCAATTTTTTAATTACATCGATTTTATTGATGTATGTTTTGTATAATTTTCTTAAATGATGTTATTAAAGTTTAATAAATATATCAATTATTTAATTGATGTAAATTAAAATTATGTCAATACTTTTAAATTAATGTAAACATATAGGTTTGCATCAATTTAATGAAATGGTACCAAACAAATCAATAATGGCATCATTGTTTTAATTGATGTTAAACTAATTATTTTGTATCAATTACAAATAAATAATTCTAATTAGCATTAGTTATTTTTGACACAAACTAATTGACGCAATACACCATTTATGTAACTTACTTGTATATTTACAACAATTATTTAATAGACTTTTCACACTTTATCACTCATGAAAACGTAAAATGTTAAGATTCATGCATGCATGGTTTAATATCTTGTTATATGTTTAACTCCATAAATAATTGCCTCCTAGCCAAGGAACTATTGCCAAAGATGCGCACCAAAAACGTATATTTAAATTAAAATATCCAATGTTTGTGATAAATAATCACTTAAATTGGTTATACCAATTATATTTCAACAATACAGAAAACTACAATTTTATGACCAGGACGGTTAAATAAATACTCTTAATGTAAATTATTTGGGACGGCAGTTAAAAATAACAAATAATAAATAGTGACGTTTTTTTTGTCAATAAATAAAAGCGACGTTTTCTACATTAAAATTCTTAAAACAAAAAACATAGATAAATGAATTAGGCATCAAATTCTATCGGTGTGGTTAGATGATATTTAATTGTACAGTCGCATCATGAGACAATATTTTAACTCAGTATCATAAGGTACAACACGGATCAACTATGTATGTGAAAGATGATATAAAAATATCATATTGTTTCCTTTTTGGTTGGTAAAAAAAAATTTAAAGGTTAAAAAAAATACAATTAATATGAGATATGATTAGCTCAATATCTTTGTTTATCTGGTTGTACCCACTTATTACTAATTGAGTAGCTAGATTTTCTATCAATTTTTTAATACTCAAAAAGTTAACTATTCACTTTGTTAATTTTTAATTCTCAAGTTTTCTTTCATACACATTTGAGTTTACATAGAGGTTTTAGTAAATAATTTATATATTCAAAAAAAAAACAAAAAAAACATTCGTTTGCCAAGTAACGACGATAAAATTTTCGATATTAACCAATTCCGTGTCTATATCTATGTTGATATTTTGTAGTATTAGTTACTTGATATTATCTTTATCAAAAAAATTTACTTCATATACGTTAAAATAAAACTATACTTTTAGCTTTAAAATGTCTCTCTACGACAATTAGTATCCACCATGCTTCACATTTATAACCTATCAACAACGTTAAATGAGCAAAAAGATTGAGGCAGCTAATATCGTGATAACTATTATAAAACTTATATCTATTATGTAAATCAAGATCAATGTGAAGTGCGAGTCATGGAGTGACTCAGTCCCACTTTTGCTTGTCGCTGTTTACTTTTGTGACTTTGTCTTTGCACATCATATCCAGACACGAGTACTCCTAAAACTTTTATATTTATCAAAAGTATTATTATTATAGTTTTCTTATAGTAACCATAAAAGGTGATAACGCCATAATTTCTAAAATAAATAGAACGGTAAAAAAGAAATATTAATCTAAATCTCGTCAATCTGCAGCTCCATTGTTGACGACAGGTGGTCGAATCAGATCATATCTTCTATATTATATAGAACTTTTATATGTTGTTATCGACGTATATATCGTCATATATTCTTCCATTATGTTTTCAATATCTAATCATATACAAAAATTTAGAAAAAGTTGACAGAAAAGAAAACAAAAAAAAAAACTTGAGAAAGTCACTTAAAAATTGAACATAAAATATGTTGCTAAAAATCAAGAAATTAAACGTCAAATTATAGACCACAAACTAGAAAAAAAAATTATTATTTCCTTCGTTTTACAAAGAATATAGTTCTAGATTTTTATTTTTTATTTTATAAAAATTGTTTTATATTTTTAATATAACTTTTCCATCAAATTTCATAATTTACCCATAAACCAAAGCTATTTAAAAAAAATTAAGACATTAGTTAATTACTTGTTAAATAAATGCATATATACGTAAATTAAATTTTTAAAATTTTTGTGAATTGTGTCAAAAGACACTTTTGTTAAACAACAGAGGAAGTCTGAATTGAAAGAGGTATGCTAATATTGGGGGGGGGGGGGAGAAACATACTAAGGTGTTGTCATATTATACGAAGAATAATATTTCTTTTTTGTATTATAATACTTTTCAACAAAAAAATAAATTATAATCAATGTTGCAATCAACTTTGAGTTTGCAGAAGAACAAACTAAACGAGACAGAACAGTGAAAAGTAATATCGTGTTGTACTGATGAGAAAGATGATAGAATCGGCGGTCTTCCATATCAGCTACACATTTACACGTTAAACCTGATGGGCAATATTATTGACTTTTAATTAGAAGTTTAGAACTTAAAATATAGATTAATTACAATGATGAGTTCTTCATATGGCAGAAAAAAACGTAATAGAACAAATCATATAGGCAAATTCTTTTTCTCCTATACACACAATACCAGACAGGTAAAGATATACGAAACTAGACACACATGGAGAATCGAACGTTTAATTAATTAATGTATATAAATGAATCAGTTTGGGATACGGAAACCCTAGAAGTCGTGTAGATAGAGAGCTCGTGTGCGAAGCTGGCCACATGTAAATTATCCTTACACCATTCTTAAAAGTTTTCTCCGCCATTGTTAGCCGTATTAGGCTATTTCTAATCTACCTCTATATTTCACTTTATATTTTATTATAGAGTAAAATTTTCTCCAATCTAACTCTATATTCCATTTTAAAATAGAGAAAATGGAAGAATTACTCTATATTTGAAGTAACTCTATTTTTTTCTCTACTTTTAGAGTTCAATTTTTTTATTTATACTTTACTCCTTTATATTTTGAATCATTTCAAATTAAGGAACATAAAATAAAATAAAAAAACAAGCAACATAAAATAATAATAAGTAACATAAAATAAAATTAAAAATAAGCAACATAAAATAAAAATAAGCAACATAAAATAAAATTAAAAAGATAAAGAGTAGTGACTTAATAATTTGGTAAATTGCTTCAAGATCCACCAAGATTGTTAAAATATTATCCAAATAAAGTAGATAGAGAAGCTCATTTCTCATTTCAAAATACGTTAATTGATCATTTGTGAGAAAGATATGCTAATGATGATGTTTAAACTAAAATTTACTATGTTTTATTATTTTGATATTATGTAATGTAATTTTTTACATAATGAATGTTTAATTTAAATAATATGATAATTTATGGAAATTTGTGAGAACTAAAAAAATAAAAAAAATACATTGGAGATAGTCTTAGGCTCCATCTTTATTTAATTGGCATTCCACTTTTATGAAGTTGTTTTAATTTATTATACTTATATTAATATATAGCTATATCTATATGATTATATACCTATTAATATATTATTATAAATTTATATCTATATCTATAAACACTACACCAGATATACATAGTTTTCTTTATGCGTATTTTTGTTTTGTTTTAATGTATACATGTTATGGTGTCTTTATAATGAATACGAAAGCAAGTACGCAGAAGTTACATCGCCGAGATCTTTTTCAGGCAGCTAGCCTTGTCCGAATGTAGGTAGATACATGCTTCAAAATTAGCATGTATATTTGAATATTTAAACTGACTTTCAATTTCCAGGATATTAAAAATTTACTTGCATTTGGAATCGATCTCCCATTGTTGTTCCACAGAATTTTCCGTTGTCAAATGGTTGAGTGTTGGTTATTACATTTGGGAAATGCAGATTAATGCGTTCATTTTTCTTTCCTCGCTCGATAACATTTTTAAAAAGATTAAAAAGGTTATAAAATCACTATTCGAGTCCCTGGATGCCACAATTAGTTTCTTTAACCTAAAAAAATAAACAGAAAAATGAGCAAATGTGATTTCGTGTCTTCGTACGTACATAAATGTACAATACTAGCCACATTTAGACAATGTAGCGAACTGACTCAATAAAGTCTTTTACGTTGTGTTGTCACTATGAAATTAATGCGAGAAAGGTTGTATTTCATTAAAACGGGTTCTTAATTAATTTATTCAAAATTATATACATTCCATCTTTCGCCTTATCGGGACATAACTCGTATCTGTTGTGACAAATATATACTACCTTTTTTTTGGGGTACGTCTATTAAATTATTTAATCAATGTTCGTTATGGTGCCCATATTACATTTGTCGCCTTCCACCCCCACCCCAACCCCAACCCCAACCCCTAACTTTTTGTCCGGCAATTTAAATTGATACCAAAGAGATATAATTGTTTATTCAATTAAAAACTAAAAGTATATCTAGATTTCCAAATTAGGAAATTGCCAACGTAAATCTATATAAAGTAAGCTTCTGTCAGGCACGCAAATAAAGGTCTGCATGTTATAAAAAATATGTTCGGTCGAAGACTGATCTACCTTTCGGATATATGTTTTTTTTTGTTAATTATCTTCGTATAACATAAAGTTACGTATACGTGAATTGCTAATGTTTGTATTACATACCACGTAGTTATATTTGTTTTCATGTGCATTATTGAATTAAATGTTATGATTCGATAATTTACAAGTCATTTTTCAGATGTAATTGAAGGCAAAGACTTGTTACATACAGCCGTATCTATGGATAAATTTTACAGAAAGAGATAATCATTTCTTGGTAATTAAGACTTTTCTTGGATAATGATCTTAATTATGAAGAACGCAGACATATATATATATGAAGTTTTGACTTTTTATTTTCGCGACACCACCAAAGTCAATTGATAATTAAGCCAACTAAGAAAAATGTCTGAATAATCTAAGCTAAATCATATAGTTATATACATATAGAAGTCAAGTTCTTGTTTCCCTTTTATCTAATCAAATTAGGTTTAAATCCGACTAATTACTATTAATAGTATCATGCTGTGCGTACTTTAACGTGGGAGATAAATAGCAAGTATTTATAAGTCAAGATATATGTATATATATACATTCGTTCAATGGATATATACACATTTAGTTACTATTAAAATCATTTTGATTGTTGTTAACTAGCTTACCGTAATCCATATACATACATACATATGATATGTCATGTATGTATTTCTCAGAATCAAGTTATCAAGTTAAACAACCAAAAAGGAAAGTTGAGGTTAGCTTATAATAAAAAATATATTATGACATGTATTTTAATAACTATCTTGGATGTAGTATAAAACAAAAACAAAAAAGACACAAATGATGTTTATTATAAAAAAAATAAGAACAAATGAAAATGGCTAAGAATATAAAAAGCCAACATACCAAAATAAAAGAGAAGACAGTCTATAAAAATAAATTATATTAATATAAAAAATTATCAATATAGAAATGGAAAAAATCATATATATCTAATTCTATATTAGTGGTGTATCTAATAAGCTACTACAGACACGTACCCGAATACAATATTGTTTAGGAATTACATTAATAATTTTACATAGAAAGATTTAATATAAAGAAAATCAATATATATATATACCTATGTATTGAGATTTTCATGACATGTGTATATATATAATCACAAATATCATATTCATATAGTAAAAAAATCAAAGCAAAAACTATTTATACAAAAAATATCTCTTTGAATCATTCATGATTTCATTCCCACTCTTCTTTTCCACACTATCTTGTACTTAAAAAAAGATCAAACTTTTTTGTTTTTTTAAGATTAAACTTGTTGCTTGAGTTGATAAGAAAATAGTTGATGTTAATGATGGTTAACTCTTGATAACAAAATCCAAATAAATAGTTGATGTTAATGATGGTTAACTCTTGATAAGAAAATCCAAATAAATAGTTGATGTTAATGACGGTTAACTCTCAAAATATGATTTTTGAAAATAAAATATTTGATCAAGTAAAAGAGCTTAGATTTAAAACCAGCAAAAAAATATTTTTTAAAGGATAGCCTTCAATTAAAAAAGGTACACAATTAAGTTAATTACAAGTATAGAAAGGGAAAAAAAAACTTACCTTACCATACCTTTGTCTCTACTTAAGGGCCAAATGGTTCTTATCTTTTTTATATATTTTTCTGTTTAATTAACCAATCTTTTTTGGCAACACAAAACTAATTAACAAAAATAATCAAATTTGAATGGCTCTCATCTCATTTTTAATTTAGTTTTTGTTTGGTCAAAATCTGAAACGCTCTTTATGCATGCTCTTTGCCACGTGCTCACTTCATCTCTCTCAAATGAGCTGTCTCTCTAATAAGAGTTTCTTCTGTATTGGAAGCTCTACTTGAAAACATCATATCTCTCCTCCTCATTTTCTCTTTCTTCCTCTTCCACCATATGAGAAAGCCTATAAAACCCATCACATCTCCTACTTGGTTTTGCATCACAAACATCTTCCATTTCACCAACACCAACAAAAAAAAAAAGTCCAATTTTGTTTTTCTTCAAAAATAAATTTGGGTCACAAGTTCTTTGTTGTTCAGCTACTTCTTCTCCTTCCCACTGTCAAAAACACGAAGTGGGTTTTAAGTTATGGATTTCTCCGCCTTGTTTCTCACTCTCTTCACCGGAGCTCTGTTCCTTTACTTTCTCCGGTGTCTAATCTCTCAACGCCGTCGTGGATCCTCGAAACTTCCACTCCCGCCGGGAACAATGGGTTGGCCTTACGTCGGCGAGACTTTTCAACTTTATTCTCAAGACCCAAATGTCTTTTTCGCATCAAAACAGAAAAGGTCGGTGCTTTAAAAACCGAAACTTTGGAAAAAAAACTTAAAAATCTAAAATTTTGAAAGAAATTATAATAAAATTTGATGATATGAAACAGGTATGGATCGGTGCTTAAGACACATGTATTAGGATGTCCATGTGTGATGATCTCGAGTCCAGAGGCGGCGAAGTTCGTGCTGGTGACGAAATCTCATCTTTTTAAACCGACTTTTCCGGCGAGTAAAGAGAGGATGTTGGGGAAACAAGCCATCTTCTTCCACCAAGGTGATTATCATGCTAAACTCAGGAAGCTTGTTCTTCGTGCTTTCATGCCTGAAGCAATCAGAGACATGGTTCCAAATATCGAATCAATCGCTCAAGATTCTCTCAAAAATTGGGATGGAATAATGATCAACACTTACCAAGAAATGAAAACAGTAAGCTTCCCTTCTCTGTCTTCAAATTTTCTCGGCTTAAAAAAAAAAAACAGAGCAAAACACATACTTTGAAATTTCTCTGCTAGAAACAGAGCAAAATACTTCCCCTGCTTTTTTAAAACAGAGCATAACGCTGATTTTCTCTGATTCTCTTCCTCCTCTGTTTTTAAACTGTTTGTTTGTTGTTTATTTTCATCAGTACACCTTCAACGTTGCGTTGCTCTCGATCTTTGGAAAAGACGAAGTTTTATACAGAGAAGATCTAAAAAGATGCTACTACATTCTCGAGAAAGGTTACAATTCGATGCCAGTGAATCTCCCTGGAACACTCTTCCACAAATCCATGAAAGCTCGCAAGGAACTCTCACATATCCTCGCTAGAATCTTATCAGAGAGAAGACAAAACGGTTCTTCACACAACGATCTTCTCGGATCATTCATGGGAGACAAAGAAGATCTAACCGACGAACAAATCGCCGATAACGTCATCGGAGTAATCTTCGCCGCTAGAGACACGACGGCGAGTGTGATGACGTGGATCCTCAAGTACTTAGCCGAGAATCCCAACGTTCTAGAAGCCGTTACTGTAAGTAACAACACATTCCGACACGTATTTGTTGTCTGTTTGGGTAATTAAAAACAGAGAAGTGGCAGTTTCGTAAATTTTTTGTTAATGTTCTTATGGGTAGTTTCGGTATTTCCTAACAGGAAGAGCAAATGGCAATAAGAGAGGGCAGAGAAGGAGGAGAGTGTTTAACTTGGGGAGATACAAAGAAGATGCCATTAACTTCAAGAGTCATTCAAGAAACATTAAGAGTCGCTTCAATCTTATCTTTCACATTCAGAGAAGCTGTCGAAGATGTCGAGTACGAAGGTACAACTATTAAACCGGTTTTGTCTCTTAATCGATTTTGTTTTGTTTTATAAACCGAATGAATTAATCGAATTTTTAATTGTTTTACAGGATATTTGATACCTAAAGGATGGAAAGTTTTGCCACTTTTCAGAAACATTCATCATAGTGCTGATATTTTCTCAAATCCGGGCAAATTTGATCCATCAAGATTCGAGGTGGCTCCAAAACCGAATACTTTCATGCCATTTGGCAATGGAACCCACTCGTGTCCTGGAAATGAGTTAGCTAAGCTTGAGATGTCGATTATGATTCATCATCTCACCACCAAGTACAGGTGTGTTGTACTACTTACTTATTACCATTCTCTTTAGTCTTTATCGTTACAGGTTTTTTATTCAATTTTATTTGCGAAATAAAACAATGTTTTCTGATAAGGGGTAATTTTGTAATTTCAGGTGGTCAATAGTTAGAGCGAGCGACGGGATTCAGTATGGGCCATTCGCGCTTCCCCAAAACGGACTGCCCATTGTGTTGGCCCGGAAGTCGGAGATTGAAGTGTAGAATGACGGATTTGCCCCCTTTGCTTTCTATATTTAGAAAGAGGGGATTAGAGAAGAAAAAATAAATAATTATTTCTGTTTCTTTCTTCACCAAGAAAAAAAGAGAGAGAGGGTGGAAAAAAAATGTTCAAGATTTTGGTAGGAACAAAATTTCCCAAACGGGGAAACCAGGAGAAAGCACGAAGTGTACAAAAAAACTCCAATTAATTATAACTTCATTTAGTGTTTTTTTGGAGTTTTAATATTTTAGTTTAAGATGAGAAAAAAGTTGGTAATTGATTTTTGAAAAAGGAGAAAATGTTATTTAAATAGCTCATGTCTTTTTCTTTTTTTTGTTTCTCCCAACAGAAAATATTTCATGTATTATATGTTAACTTATTCGGATTGGGACACTCTTGCTTTTTGAATATCATTTTCTCGCTCTATAAAATATCCGTTAGTGAAACGTATTGATTATTGAAGACTTTCCAAAGCAATAATCTACTCTTGTTGATTGTTTCTTCTATTTTCAGATGAATTGTTTATCAACAAAGATGACAGAAATGTTTTTTGCTCTTGATTAATTATTTAAAAGAAAAGATGACAGAATTTTTTTACTCTTAATTAATTAATTATAACTTGCATACCAAGAATTAAATCAAATAACTAAAAGTCAAAACTATCCAACATATTATCTAAAACAAGGTACTTGTTCATATAGTTTTTGACTTTTTGTATACCTTCTTTACTTCTATAACGTATACTGTGTAGTTGAGTCAAGTCATTGCACCATCTTACGAATTAATGATTTGGGGTTTTCGAAATATTGGAATTTTAACATCCTTATTAAGTCTTGAAGACTAATCGGGTCAAAGGAACTTGATATATTTGGTGAGCAGGTAAAAAAAATACAAATTAATTAAAGACATTCCCAAGTAATTAAACTGGTTTTGACCGTACCTATTAGACTATTAGTGAATCGAATAGGCTATAAATGTTGACAAAAAAGAAATAAAAAAATCAATTAGGGTTCCTTTAATCTCACGATGCTATAAGCAGTAAGCACGCTATTGTCACTGCTCGTAGAAAAGATCGAAAGTTTTCTGTAGTTTTTGTCAACCAATGATTATTCAAAACTTTATATCACTACAAATGTGACTGATTTAAATAGGTAAGTTAGTGATTTACGTCGGTCTATAAACAATTACTTCTATGAAACAAAAGTTTTTGTCTAAAATATCTATGAGTATTAAACTCCACGTACCACAACATATTTTTTCTACCTAACCATTATTTCTGGTTTAATGCCAAACTGTTTTTTTTTTTGGTTTTCGGGTGGCTCGTGTTTACTTTATGTTGCATTGTATTTTGATGTCTATCCAAAAAACTAATTCTTTTTAATATGTAAATATCTATATATATATATATATATTGTAGAGTAACCAGATCAATGGATGATAGTATCGCAACATTATAGACATTTATGAGATTGACCCTTTAAAAAAAAAAATCCGACTCTATTCAAAAATTTGACGGACGACTTTGACCATCATCAGTCACCCGTGAATTAATTATGTGGTCATCGTTGCTGTAATTATATTGTTTTTTCAACATATTATGTTTTATTTAAATTTTCACTGGTGCGGTATAAATCACCTTTTATGATATTATACTATACCATGATTGAGAATATTGAGAAACAGCTGTAATTGCTTCCTCGAAGAACAAATATCAAAGGGGCTATCAATTTCTAGTCACTATCTTCTTGGCGTCTTATATATTATCATTGTTATTTAAAACTTATGTTATATATACTCATATTTTATTCTTTAAAGAAACAAATTTGAAAGCAAATATTAATATCTAATAGATATTGGACAAGCGAACCAACTGTATGATATTATAAAATTCGGTAAAAATTGTCTTCTTATAGAAAATATAAACAAAAATCCTATGGGTGGAAAATTGGGTAAAAAAACCCTAAATTTTTTTAAAAACATTAAAAAAACTCTTATTTTTTTTGTGGGTTTTTAAACGCTCACCTTTTAAAAAATGGTGAAATAAACCCTAAGTATTATCAAAACAATAAGTACATCATTATATTAAAATATAAATAAATAAATAAATTTTGATTTAGGATTTATTTTGAGAAATTTGAGTTTGTAATTTTTTCTCCAAAATTGAGTTTTCTAACTAAACTAGTATTATAGATTAGCACATTCCATGTTTTGATTCGAATTTGTTTGAACTTTTCCTTTTAAATAACTAGCTAAAAGTAATTAATAATGTCGTTTTTAAAATATTTTTAAGTTATATTTTAAATATATCTTAATTTTATGTATTTAAATTAAAAATATTTTGGTGTGAAAATTTATGTACTTTCGTAAGAATATAATTTTCTGTTTATTTTCATGTTAATAAGTTTATGTGACTAAACCGAATAAATATTTATTAACATAAAATTCATATTTGATAATACTCGATAAAATTTATTTTGATATTATAGTCAAATTCATAAAATTCATATTCAATAAATTTCATTTCGTAAGAATTTAATTATTCTATTAACATAAACCACAATATTATTAGGATATTACTATATTTTAGGAAATTTATTTTCGTAAAACTTGTATGCATGAAATATTTTTCAGCGGATAATCATAAATATGTGTATTTATTTCAAATTATAAAACCATTGTCGTAAATAAATTAAAATTATGAAAACTGCTGTATATGTTAAAATGCTCCATATGTTAAATCAAAATTAGAAAAAATAGTAATGTACTAAATCAATTTGGAAAAAAATAAAAAATCCAAAAATGTTAGAGAGTAAGTGATAGTTTAAGAAAATATTAACACTAGCAAAAGTAATATTAACATATCTTACGTACATGTATATTTTTATTTGAAAAAATAGAAAAAAAAAAGTAAATGACAATTATTTTAAAACAAATAAAAATTATAAGAAGTATGAATAGAAAATTATCGGAATGTTCATTTATAAATAAAAAGAGAGTGATATAAATGTTAAGAAGAATAACTGATGTTTAAGAAAAAGACCATGACTGGCAAAAGAAATAATAAATATATTATGTACATATCTATTCGCAGTTGAAAAATAAAAAATAAAAATAAAATAAAAAATAAAATAAAAAATAAAAAAAGTTTAAAAAGTTTGAAAACAAATAAAAAATAAAAATATTTATTGTATTTGTTATTTGTAAATTTTAAGAACCAAGCAAACGACATAAATTCAGAGAAAATCTTACCTATGTAAATAGATTTAAATTTTTAAAAAATACAAATATGAAAAAATAAAATCATATGAATATATTAATAAATGTTGAATCGAATATGAATTTATGTTAATAAATGTTTATTTGGTTTTGTAACACAAACTTATTAACATGAAAACAAATAACATTATTTTTCTTATTATAAAAGTACATAAACTTCTACACCAAACTATTTTTAATTTAAATACATAAAATTAAAATATATTTAAAATATAACTTAAGTATTTCAAAAAGCGACTAATATTAACTACTTTTAGTTAGTTATTCAAAAAGAAAAATTTGAACAAATTCAAATCAAAACATGGAATGTGCTAATCTATAATAATATTTTTGTTAAAAAAACTCAATTTTGAATAAAATAAATCACAAACTCTAATTTAGAAAAATATTTAATAAACTAAATTTTATTTATTTATTTCTAATTTAATATAATGATGTACTTATTTTTTATAATAATTAGGGTTTATTTCACCATTTGTTAAAAAGTGAGGGTTTAAAAACCCACAAAAAAAGATGATAGTTTTCTAATGTTTTTGGAAAAAGTGAGAGGTTTATACCCATTTTCCCCTCTGGGTCCTTCTCCTCATAAAAATTCATTGATTGTGGAACTTTACCTTAACTAATATTACAGCTACATGAAAAAGTGATGTGTAAACTAAATGATGAATGAGATTATAAAATATATGATTAATTAGTATATACTCTATAAACTAAAATAAAGATCGTTTGAGCATTATTATTATATGTTTACTTGTTTTGGGGACTTTCTATTACTTTACGTCACATTGTCGTCCTTGAAATGTACCTTGCTTCATGATTTTCACGTTCATCTTCTGAATTTAGAACAATATAGATATTACATGATCGATGGTCCCGAATATGCCGGTCCGTGTAACGAGATTGTATTATTTTGCTTTTACAAAAGTTTTATATTTTATGGAGAACTTGGATATGTGCATAGTATAGTTGGTTCATTGTTTTATCTCATATTATTTATTTTTATATTCCAAATTTCCTCAAATTTATAGAGTTTAACAAAAAGATCAATTACTCTTGTTTAAATATTTTTCCTCTATAAATTAAAGATGAAATTTTTTTCTTTCAATAAGAGGTTTCCATAAATGCTTGAACTCCATAATGAAAAACTATAGGTATTGGAAAAACATCTAACCATTTTAACATTTAGAGATAAAAAATCATAACTACGTATAACCAAGCAATATCTAACACGAAAGACTATATTTAACTATATTTCTATGTATATTTTACTACAATAATACATATATCATTGTTTCGTAAGAGTATAGACTTAACAAACGAAATATTTTCCATTCGATATATAGCACTTTCGTTTTGAACTTGAGATATTTATGGATAGTTTGTGGTCATGATCACCACTAAATTGATCCATTATATTTAGAATAATCTCCAGATTTTTTGAATATTAGCTATAATTAGCTATTTAACAAAAGTAATAACGTTTAATACAATTATAATCCGGTTATCTAAAAAAAACGATTTGTTTATGATTTTGCATGTTAAAGAATAACAAAATATCGATCGGGGTGTTTCTAGTCTAGCTGTTTGTGTCATAACACAGGTTTAAATTCAGAAATATAGATGTTTGAATTATAAAAACACACAAAAAGAAACTGTTATCAACGAAAAAACACGAAAGAACTAATACTTTTTTCCCCTAGTTTGCTATTACAAAATTTAAATGATGTTTTCCTAGTTTTGAAGATAGACAAACACTAATGTAATCTTAAAAAAATATATAAACACTAATGCAAAAAAAAAAAAAGTAAGCAACTTACATATTTGTTGGAAAAAAGGAACTTGTGTATTTATAGAATATTAGTACTACATATCGAGATTTTTCTACGTAATCAGATTCTTTCACTATCGAGTATTTATTTTCGTACCAAATCCGCTAATATTTTTATCGCGCCAATCGTCGTTTCTCAACATATAATATTTGAATAAGGATAATGATGAGGTCATAATTTACTATAATGTAAGAATATATCTGTCGCATTCTAATTGCACCAATGCAAGTTATGATGACTAACGTACATAAAAGAAGCAGACATTGTGTGCTTTGCTTTGACCTCAAATAAAGAACTACGAATTATAGCTGTAAAGTAGAAATATCAAATATCTATTTGACTTATAAACACAATTAGTTTGTATACTTTTCATAAGTTAAGTACGTGTACTATCATTACGTGGATTGTTGCTAGGATTAATAAATGTGATCATTTAATTAATTACGAAGGATAAATAGTCTGGCAAAGAGTGTTTGTATATTAGTTGACTTAGTGGCTGTAAGCCACAATCTTTGAATACATATAATTAGATAAACGAATAGATAAATAATCATTTATGACAGAATAGTAAATTAGTTAGTTTCGTGGTCGTTCGATGTACGTACAAATGTATCATTCACAAGTTATGAAAGAATTCAATCATTTTGGAATATATGTTTCGTTCACGAGAGATGATATAAATGATAACTGTAAAATATGATTCAAAAAATTTAGGAATGGAATGATAATCATACTTCTTAATTCTAAACTATAAGAAAATTCAATTGTTGTTAATTGATTTTATAGTTTATAATCAGTCAGAAACCAAAGATGTATCAAACTGATTTATGATACTATATTTGGTTTCAATATATCATTAGCCAAATTATATAATCCTTGTGAATTGGAGACCATACTTTCAGTTAAATGTGTGCTTTGGCACTTGCTTTCTTGATCTTTCATGCTTTTTTTTTTCCTTCAAAATTAACGATATCGTAATCAAAAATGCATTTTTAACATGTATATACAATAATACACACACACACACCAAATGATATAATTTTTTCTGATACCAAATTATGTATGAAGTGTGATGATTCATATGGTCGGTAGAAAGTACACAATCACAAAGGGGTTGTTTGTTGAGTGACTTGAGTCCCAGTCATCCATTATGTATGTCTACAGATTCACCAACAGTTTCATTTTATTTATTACTCATTTCATAAAATGTGTTAAGTCACAAGATGATCATTTCTCAACAAATCTTATGGTTGTGAATAAAAGTCACAATATGTTTGTTTATCTAACAACTTACTAACATCTTTTATATAACCTTGGAAAATATTTCTGCATGATCGAACCAAAACCAGAGTACCAGTCATCTTACTTAACCAGTTAACTCGAACACAATGCACAAACCGGTTTAATTTAGCTTCTCAGTCGTTTACACATGAAGCAAGGGTTGTTACAAGATTGATAAGACTCTAATAAAGCATATACACATAGCGCAAGTAGTACATTTTTCCCATTGCAATGTTCTTGAAACTATATTGGAGGTAGCTTGTCATTTCCTTCAAAGTACCCCGAGATCCCATCTTTCAGCTGCAAAAGACTTGAACATTTTGAGAACGATTTAAAATGAAGAATAAGTGGGTGTAAGATTCTGAAAACTGAACTTAGTTATAATACCTTTTGGACTCTATCAGCTGTGCCTGAGACCTCTTGTGTTTGTTTTCTGAGCAGATCGATTCGAGCTTCCATTTGACGATTCTGTTCTTCAGCCTGGTAAGTAGATGAAGCCGAGAAGAAATCAGTTTTTAAAATGGCAAAATAAACAAATGGTTAGTGTCCTGTCCTATGACAGTCTTTTTTTTTTGAGTTTTAATTACCCTTTGAAGCAAACTTGATAGTTTTTGTATCTCACTCTTCTTAGCTGTTGTTAGATAATTTGCTATGTCCATTACATTCGTCCTGCGCACGAGTCATTGTGACACTAATATCAGAATTCCAGAATATGGTGAACTTACAATTGAGGTCAATGCCATAAACGCATAATAGTAAACAAAATGGATTTAGCGGCTTGCGTGACACCTACTTATCAGAAAACAAGGGATCCAAACTCTGTTCTTCGACCAGCTGCTCAACTGTATCAAGAATTGGTCCAACCTGCAAAGGGAAAGTGTTTCAGTCAAAAGAATTTTTACAAACCCCTCACTTCACAAGTTTGTGATCACAAAGAGGAATCTCTGACAAAAATTTCACTAGTTTGATGTAACAAGCAAATAAAGAGGTCTGTGAACAGTACCTGAGTTTCGTGACATTGAGCATCAAACTCATCCTGTAACAATGGTGAAAAACGTTACTAAGAGTTTCTAACTAATCACACCATGAATAACCAACCCATCAAAGGTTCTTTTAAGATAACTTGAATAATTTTAGAGCCAAGAGTTACCTCTAAGGTCTGATGCAAATTAACAACAACCTAGAAACATGTCAGAGAGATAGAGAGACAAGATATATGAGAAAGGCTTCTACTTGATTAATGTAACATGAAACATATGAAGCTAATGGATCCTATATATAAAGAGAGATACCTGAGTATATAACCGATAAAGCAGTTCTTTCTCAGCTTTACTGAATTTCGAGAAAATGTCATAAAAATCCTTTATACATAAAACCAAAAACACAGAGGCTTTATTAGTTTATACACAGACGAAACCTGAAGAGTCTTTAGTTCACATTCTCATTTTCAGTTTACCAAGAAGACATGAATCATATACAATTCTCAAACTAAGATCATCACAATTCAATTTTCAATAATAAAAAAAAAAGTAACTAAAGAATGACAAATTCAAGTTCCAATAATCAAACTTTCGACTCAAAACCACCAATGCAGCTCAATCTCGGAACATACCCAAAAATTCGATTCTAATCAACAAACTTATTTAGGCATTGTAACTCAGGATCCTATCGAATAACTCCTAAACCCTAAAACTTCAATCACTGAACAAAACCCAAAATGCGATAAAAAAAAACAAACAATGGGAAAGGCATTGAAGAATACATGTTTGGAGCAAGCAGTGAGTAGAGATCGAAGAGCAGATTTGAACGACTTCTTCAGATCTGATTGTCTATAACCCGAAACACCCATTTCATGACCCGATTTCTCCATCGGTTCAAAATTTTGGGAAGCAAAACAAACACTTTCGGAGAGAAAATCCCATTATCCGGGAAAATTTTAGTTTTTGGCCCATTTAGTATTTCGGCCCATTTAGTTTTTCGGCCCATACTACGTCTTCTTTCTCCTTAAAATTTAGTCATTGTACGAAAAAATTAAAACGGATCAATAAACAACACAGTAAAGAAACAGAGAGAAAGAAAAATACAGAGAGCAATGGAAGATTACACTGGAAATTTTGTGAGCATCATCAACGTTGAGGATGTGAGAATTGAAGGGATTCTACATGAGATTGACCTTCACAGATCAAGAATCGTAGTTAAAAATGGTACTCGAGATCTCTTTATTTCATTCTGCCAATTCGTGTTACGTTTCTTTTGTGTTCATTGAATTTGTATGCTATTTCTGGGTTCATTAAAATGATCTTTCTTTAGGTTTTTAATCTCAATTCAAAACCTTGAATTTTCTTGCGCAGCAAGAAAGTATGGGTCTGAAGGTAGGAAGATCAAATCTCATTTTCTCGACTATTCCACTCAGATCAACTGAAATAAAGGTTAATCTATAACTCATTTGAAAATATTCTTAAGATACGGAATTAGAAATCTGACTTTATGATGTTGAATTGTTGATGATAGGATCTTGAGCTAATATTTTTACCACGAGACCAGAGAGACTTCCCTCTTCTTTCTCAGAAGGCCTCTATGCAAGCCATTAATCAGGGTCTTCGTTCGTGTTCGTTTATGGATGCGTTGGTTCAAAATCTTCCCAGTTCTTGGTACGGTTCTGCGTTTTATGTATATATTAGATGGGTTGCGTTACCTATGCCTAACAACTCTCCTGTGTTTTTTTCTGAGCAGAATGATTCGGGTCTCTGTTCTTCATCTTGGGAAGTAACGAACGAGAAGAATTCAGCAGTTGAAGACAAATGGCTTTCTGTTTAAGTTTACTCTCTTTCAAGAAAACTTGTGTGTGTTCTCTCTCTCTTCTTTGTTGTTGATAATAATCTGGATATGTCTAATACACGCTTTAATTTAATGGCTAGGCAGCCTGAAATTGGTAACAATCTTACTCGAGCCATCTTTAGCTTACACTATTATAAGAGAAGAAAGAGCTCGGAGATCGTTTTTATCAGTCTTAGTATGTATAGCTAGCGTCTCATTCGAAACTGGTTTAGTATCACTATTGTTTAGGACTGGGGCAAAATTGTAACCAAACATGACAGGAATTAATTTGTTTATTTTAAACCCCCCAAAACCAATACCAAAAAATGTGACAAATCAAGCTTGGTTTCTCTCCCTGGAACGCTCGATGCTGCCCTGTTCAAATGAGCTCTCATTCCCACTGCTGCAAGAAACTACGTGAAATGACTAATTGTCCCAGGGACTAGTGGAATAGATCATAGTCAATTTTTAGTCACCCTTGAGACCAACCATGTACATTTGCCTTATGAGACATAACATTGACCTAGTCTTATATATTGCAGACATGTTTCAAATAAATTTTAAAGTCATTAAGTACAGCTGCCGAATGAGACAAACAGTGAAATATTAGATTGATAAATGAAAATCAAACGACGTCAAAAAAAAAAATGAAAATCAAACAATTTAAAGCTGAATTGTACGCTGATAAATCGAAAAATGCTCTCAAAACCAAAGACCAAACCAGACAGAATCAAATTTTGTAAAACATAAACAGAACCGACGTTTCCAAGGAATCACAGAGAAGTGGAATTGGTTCAAAAGCTTTCCACATGACGAATATATTCAAGTTACAAGTCAGCAGACTTCCAATGAACCCGATGGAGACTTATTGGAGATGTCCGACCAAACCACGAAGAATTAAGTTGCAAACCAATTTGTGCTAAATTCTTTACCCATCAGGAGAGATTTTCTAATTGGAATAAAGCCAAAACCAAATTTGGTTTAGGAGATATGAATTTTTTAAACCGAAGGATCCTCCCATACCTTCACCTTCCATATCCGGAACCAAGTTTGCCATATTCAGTTAATCACGCCATTACTTTCCAACGGTCATATTCCCATCAATTCTTGCTCATTTTAGAGACCCTCCAAATCCACAAGAGAGTCCCAAAGGCTCGCACCTTCCTCCCCAAGTTGTCAAGATACAAAATGTCTCAACTTGCCTTATTTGGCCGATTTCATTATTAAAGCCCCCAACGACTCTTTTCTTTTAATTTTTGCGATTTGTTTCTTGTTTTAGACCTTAGGACCATTGTATTCCGAGCCTATAAAAGCTCAGCTCATTCCTCTTTGTAAATCACCTTTCAATCATCTAAGAAATATACAAGTTTTTTTTTTTTCAAAGGCTGTCTTTGTCTAAAGTTTGTTCTGCTGAGTTTGCTAAATGCTTCAGGGTTAGGGAATCTCGCATTAAAGAGAGTTGGCGGACTCTTTTCTTTTTCGATTTTCCTGGGGGGTCGCGGTTGAAAGCTAGAGCTACTCGAGGCTCTTTTCAAGTTTGCCTACGTATCTGCCGCACCCCTTCCATGTTTGGGGGGGGGAGAAGACGTCTCCCCCGAGATGGGACTTTTAACCAAACACAGCCAGAAGTTCAATTCTTCCATAACATAACGGGGCGGAGTTGTGTGCGAGCCAAGTGACGTAGATGCACAAGAGTACTTCGCGCCACAACCATCTCTTTTTTATACGTTTTACGGACCGATGCCTGCTGCTTCATCTGGTAGAGAAGAATCATAGATATGCCGGAAACGCGAGAATCTTCACAGTTGACATTTTTGATTGAGAAAGTGGCAGGCCTTTATTTTTTGGGTTCCTACATGGAGACCCCTGCCAACCACACAATAGCATGGTGGGACAACGCGAATAGAGCCCAGGAGCCGTAATAACCCAAAGGCTGTTATGAACAACCAAGACCCAATGAGAATTTGCGCGTAGCTTCTGGTCTTTGACATCGTTTTCGATCGGAGCATCAAGCAGCACAACCCGGTTCTACTTGACTAAGCCCCGTGTTCGTCTTTAAGTTTCATTTGAGAGATTCATTTGATTCTTGAGATTATAGGATTAGGATTGTTTGTGTGATTCAAACAAGTCTAGTTCTCCACCGATTGAGCGAGTCAATCAAGCCCACTGATTGAGAGAGTCAATCACAAAACATCACCTCCATCTACCTTCAATTCCACCTTCCGCGAGTCAATGCTTGGAATCCTTTGATCATCAAGTGATCTAATCTCGGTGTGATTCTGAGGCTACATCACATCTCTTCCACAATCTCCCTTCTCTTTGACGATGACGCCGTCTCCACAGTGATTTCATCTCTTCTCCTACGTCCCTATTCAGGAAATCTTCAATTGAAATTTTTGGAAACCCTGAAAAAACATTACCATCGTCTCCTCCATGGGAGACTTCAAGGAAGCAAAGCCTTCTTCGTCATCATCAACATCATAATCTTCATCGTCATCTTCTTCTTCTTCATCATCATCTCCATCATCATCATCTTCATCGTCTTCTTCTTCTTCATCAACATCTTCTTCTTCATCTTCTTCTTCTTCTTAACCAGTTTTTTTAATGAATTCAGATTGA
>CM051386.1:9578687-9703687 GCA_028015245.1 Cardamine occulta | reverse complement strand
TTTCAACTTTTTTTTTATTGAATTAGGATTGATTTTGGGGTTTTTTTTGTTTCCTTCAGATGAAAAATACCCATATCCGATCCGAACCTGAAACATATTTCGCGTTTCGGGTATAACCCGAAAACACCCATACCCGATGGGTGTTTATTCAAACCCGACCCAAAATCTAAAAATACTCGAACGGGTCTAAACTTCTATACCCAAAAATCCGAAATACCCGATCGGGTATCCGTATGCCCACCCCTAAATTATAGACTATAGAAGATACGTATCCATGTAGGAAACTAACGTATATGTATACTTGTGTTAGGATTCTTACATATTTACGAATTTGAAACGCTCACGTTGTATATATATATATATACACCAGACAATACAACGATAAGATCTGAAAAACAGAAGTCAATTAATTGCTGGCTTTTATAAAAACCCTAATATGAAGTCTACTATAGAACCTCCGAACGAGTCAATCCCTCCTCCACAGCCTCCATCTCCATCGTGGTTTTCATCACTACCAGAAGACATAATTTTGAGTATATCGGCTCGCATATCGACTTTGTACTACCCGAAACTCACTCTTGTCTCCAAGAGCTTATGCTCTCTCATCCTCTCCAAGGAGCTCCAAAATGTGCGATTCCTCCTTCACTACAAGAAAACACGCTAGAACAGACAGAAAAAATTGTAACGGATTTCCGACGGACATATTTCTTCACTACAAGAAAACACGCTAGAACAGACGCTAAAATGAGAAATGAATTCGCTGAGAAGAAGAAGTGATATATAAAAACAGAATTCCGAGAGATATATCCGTTGGAATTCCATCGGAACTGGCGAAAAAATTAATATTTGCCGGTGTTTTTCGAAAATATTTGGAACATTCACGCCTAAATTTTTTATATATTAAAATATATATATATATATATATATATGATCCGTCGGAAATTGAAAATGAAAATTTGACCGCGTAAGTTGCCCACGTGAATTAAATTTGTTTAAATTTTTTGCTATCGGAAATACGTTACAAATCTGTCGGAATTTTCCAATGGATTTATATTCCGTTGGTTTTGCGGTAAATTTCTTGTAGTGTTGGAACCCGAGAAAATTGTGTTTATGTCCGCTTACAATCAGTCGCCCATCCTAGTGACTACAGATGGTATAGTCTCTGGATAAAACCTGATGATCATCAGACCCTACTACATCCTTGTAATCGTAGATGGTTAACTGCTTTCCCAATAAAACCTGATGATCATCAAACCCTAACCTATTGGACGTCCGAAGACAAGTCTACCGGAAATTTGTTGGTACCGATGCCCTCTTCCTATTCTCCTCACGTACCAAGATGCTACGAACTGCTTGGTTCAGAAGTATACGTAATCGGTGGAGAAAACATGCCCTCCTCCAACGTGTGGGTTTTTAGTAAGCGGATTAGCATATGGTGTAAAGCCCCTAGCATGATGATGGCTCGTAAGAATGGTCTTACGTTCCCCTATGATGGGAAAATATATGTAATAGGACGGTGTGAAGCATGCGAATCTACGTATTGGGCTGAGATTTTCGACCCAAAGACTCAAACTTGGGAACCTTTACCTGATCCTGGCACTGAGCTACGGTTCTCTTCAATTAAAAAGATCGAAGCGGAACAAGGAAAAGTTTACGTGTGGAGCAATAAGAAAAACTTTGTTTACCTTATAGAAGAAAGTAGGTGGGAAGTTTTTGAGGGAAACTTGGATGGGTGGGGTTGTAAGGTAGAGAATATATGTTATTCTTATGCTTGTGAAAAATGTTGGTGGTATGACACAAAGTGTCAAGAGTGGAGATTGGTCAAAGGTTTGACCGGACTTGATCGGCATTTTAGAATTGGACATGGAGTAGAAATGGGAAGTCATCGTAGAAAACTCGTAACCTTTTGGGTCGGTCTTGCGGATTATCCTCTTTTTGATACCCCGGAAATTTGGTGTGCTGTGATTTTGCTTGAAAAGAGCCACGATGGTGAAGTTTGGGGTCAGATTGAATGGGTTGATGTTGTGCTTAGAGTGCCTTACTCACATACACTCTTGCGTTGTGTGGAGACCTTACAATGATTAACAATATGATTTTGCTTAATTTGACCTTTTACAATTTTTCCATTTTTTTTTTAGCAAGTGATGATTCATAGGACTACGACCATGCTTTTTCTTTGTATTACACCTTCAATTTTTATTTTATTTTATAATATGATACGCGGATTTGGTTTTTTTTTTTTTTGTAATCTGACATTTTTTGAATTTAACATGCATGATTGGATTTTCTTTTTGAGTTTACTTACCCTTTGAAGCAAATTTAACACTGTTGGGTTATCTAAGCCTTTTCATAATTCGGACCTTGAATCATATCGAAATGATAAATATTACAAATAGTCTTGGGCTGATATATATAACTATTAACGTGGAACAGCAAATCTGATTTCAGAGTGAAGAGTTACCTATAATGTCTGATGCAAATTCACAATAACCTAGAAAGTAGAAACATGTCAGAAATTCATATATTCCTCGGTAAACATCTTTTGTAAACCTTATATTTTTTTTTTTTGCATGAATTGTAATTGAACCAAAAGGTCCAAAACCAAAGTAGCAGTCATCATAGTTGAATTAGTTAACCGTAATACAATGCAAAAACCGGTTTAATCCAGCTTCTCAGTGGTTTACATGCGAACCAAGTAGTTGTAACTAGATTGATAAGACTGTAATAAAATATATACAAATGCAGGTAATGAAAGTAACAACCTTTTCACTGCAATTGTCTTGAGACGATATTGGAGGTAGCTTGCAGAAAATTTCCGTTGTTTTAAAAAGACAGTTGAAATAAGAATGGTCAAACCAGTTTTGACTAGGTTCGATTTGATTGATTAATAAATTTATTAAATAAAGGGATTGGTAAATACATATGTAAATATATTACGGACCAGAAGAGTAGACTGTAGAGAAGACACTTGTCGAACTAGGAAAACTAACTTCTAAATAGATTAGGATTCCTGTCTATATATATACCACAGGGTGAACCCGAGATTTTATAATATTATTTAATAATATAGTTATAAAAAAATATTATTATACTTTTTCTTTAACAATTTTATATGAACTTAATAAAATAAAAATTATCGACAACATATCTATATAAAATAAAATTAAATCTATTAAAAATTATATCTTAAGATATATTTGAAGTTCTGCAGCTTTTTTAGTTATTCGATTTTTTTTATAAAAGTTTAGATATATATATAATCTTGATTCAAATTGTTAACTTTTGATCTAACAAATCATAACGAATATTATATTTAAATAAACACATTTAACTATTCTATTGCAGTAGACACGTAATCTTTCGATAGAGGAGATGTGTCATACATAGATGCTACTCGACCTCGTCAAAATTTTAACGTTCATATAACTTCATCCAAAACCATCATAAAACTGGTCATATCGGATGCTCACAACTGCACACGACTCAACCCAATCCAACTATCCATAAATTTAGTCTCCAAATATATATTCCTATGTAAACTCTTGAATATCGCATAGCATAAAGTGTGAGAACTCTCATAATGTTTCAAAAACTATGCTAAAAAACAACCACTGTTTACAATTTTTCCAAAACTCAGTTGGATGTTCATTAATAAGATATTAATCTATATCCATAGACGCCTAATGTGGTTTCAAAATACAGTAATTATATTTCTCTCTCATTCTTTTTTTCACTCATCAACGCAATAAATTAAATAATTAATAGAACACATTACATAGGTCACCAACAATATTAAACTCTCCTTCAATAAACGTTTAATGTGTTTTTAGGTTCCAATTATATGATCGTTATTCTCTCATTGATGCAAACTATTCAACCACATATAACATGTTCACCCATTTTAAACTTAAGATTTACTATTTTCCTCATATTTATTTTTACTCTGTTCATTCTTGATGTAAGCTCATTGAATTGAGCGTTGTAAAGACTCATTTATTTTGTTTTCTCAAAAATTTGTTTGAACATGTTAACGTTTGTGATATCAGAGCTAATTTCTCATAACATGCATTTTTATATGCCATTTTGTCATTCAAGCTTCTAGAACCTCCCATAAATATTATATTGTTGAACGAATTCTCGTTTACTCGAACACCGATTTCAGACCATCAAATACATGTTCTTATTTTTTTCATGTAACCTATTTAAATTCACTAATTTAAAATATCAAATTAAGATATGTTTTTAAAAAATTATGTTCATTTTTGAACTAATCCTTTATTATTTTACATTATATTTCATAATATTTCTTATTTAAAGTTATACAAAATTTATTTCATTTGAAAATTTTCTTTAATCCAGAATCATAAATGCAAAGAAACCTGACTTATGATGTTTATGGTAGTTCAAACATTTTTCGATTAAGTAGTGTTGTCGCATAGAAAATGTATAAATTTTATAATGTTAGTAATATAGTATGTCTTTTGTAGAGGCGGTTTTCAACATAAGTTAAGACTTGTGCATACCATGTTCAATCTATTTTGATTACATTTTAACACTTTAGAAAGTTTATTTCTTTTCATCTAAACACTTTTTAAAAGTTGGTAATCATAATTTTTAAAAGTTGGTAATTTATAACTATATATCTCGTATAAGTTTTATTTTCATGTAATCTTAAATTTACATTAACAATATTAGATTATTAGATTGTGCAACAAGAAATAGAGAGCAAGAACGTTGAACCGAGAGCAAGAAGACAAGAATATGAAGAAATATGGAGACTAAGAGTTCGCAATATCCCTCAACATTGATTTCTTCTTCATCTTCTCTGAACAACATCGTTGAATCATGCATCTGGAAGCGTCGTCGTTGTGACTTATAACGACGGTAATCAATTCAAATGTGTGATCGATCACATTGATCTCAAAGAATCGTTGTTAGTTCTTAAAAACGGCAAGTATTATTCCGAACTTCTCTGAGATACTAATTACCCTTCTTAATTTGCTTTATGTTAATTACAATAATCTTTAGGTTATATTTACATTGCATAGATAAAAACCCTAGATACATATGTGCATTAATTTGTTATCTGTGATAACATAAACCACACGACATGTAAAAGATCATTATTTGCGCAGAATTTATGGACCACTTAACTAGAGATCTCTAGTGAACTATTCCCCCAATAATTAGCTCAGAGCATCTACATTAGTAGTTATCTCACATGAGTCTTTTAAAAAATTAAAATTAATGTTTGAATTAAATTAAAAGAATTGATCACTCTCGGTAAAACTAAAGTAAATGTGGATGAGGGTTTCTAGCACTATTGACAAAGTCTTGGGGTTTGATATAGAACTATTAACGTGGAACAGCAAATCTGATATCACAATAAAATATTCTTCGGTAAAACATCTTTTGTAATCTTACAAAATATTTATTGTTGCGTGAATTGCAATTGAACCAAAACAAAAGTAGCAGTCATCATAGTTGAACTAGTCACCAAAGAAGTGAAAACAATGTTTAAGTTCAAATGAAACAAAGTGAAAGAGAGCGATTCAAATGAAACATTGTAATTGAACCAAAACCAAAGTAGCAGTCATCTTAGTTGTACTAGTTAACGGGAATACAATGCACAAACAGGTTTAATCCAGCTTCTCAGTGGTTTACATATGACCTAAATAGTTGTAACTAGATTGACAAGACTGTAATAAACTACATAAAAATGCAGGTAATGAAAGTAACAACCCTTTTCATTGCAATTGTCTTGAAAACTACATTAGAGGTAGCTTGAGATTTCCTTCAAAATATCCCGAGATCCCAGCTTTCAGCTGCAAAAGATTTTAACGTTTTGAGAAGGATTTAAAACGAAGAATAAATTATAATAATACTTTGCCGATTGCAAAGTGTTGATGTCTTCTTTTTGAACTTACTTACCCTTTGAAGCAAACATAATAATTTTTGTAACTCTGCTCTTCGTAGCTGTTGGTAGATCATTTGCTATGTCCATTACATTCGTCCTGCGCACAGGTCATCAGAATTATGGTAGGACTTATAATTGAGGGCAATGCCATAAATGCATAATAGTAACCAAAATGGATTAAGCGGCATGGTATGCCTGAGACCTACTTATCAGAACATACCCAAATTCGACTGTAATCGACAAACATCTCTAGCGTTGTAACTCAGGATCCAATTATCGAAGAACCGTTAAACCCTAAAAAACATCAATTACTTCACAAAATTTCCATAGTAATTCGTCTATGGTGTCGAGAGAGATATGGAAAAAGCCACTTTGGGAGGAACAAAAAATAGTAAATTACGGCCCATATAGGCCCAAAGATGAAGCAACCGCCAACGGCATACAGTTGTGCTTTTCTATTCCTCCTATATAAATTGAAATCTCAGCTAAAAACGAAGTTTTAGGTCAATATTTCAAATCGAACGATAATTGCAAACAAGAGAATCACAGAGCAGTAAAAGCCCTAATCGATTTTTCTTTCATCAATTTTTCTCGCTAATTTCTTCGGCTTGACAGTAATAATAATAATGGAAAGTGAAAGTTCTCAACATCCATTGTTATCGTCTTCATCAACTCCTCCACAAAATCCCATCGAAGCGTTCATAGGAAGCTTCGTCACTCTGATTTCTAACTACGATCTACGTTACGAAGGCGTTCTCTGTTATATCAATCTTCAAGATTCAACTCTAGGTCTCCAAAACGGTACCGAATCGATCCTTGTTTACTCTGTTTTTCTTTTTCTTTCTTCTTGTACAAGCTTTCGTTGATCTTTAATTTTCTATTGTTGAATGTTTTTGCAGTGATGTGTTACGGTACAGAGGAAAGGACTCAGAACGGATTTCAAATTCATACCATTAATATATTTTACGATTACATTCTTTTCAGAGGAATTGATATTAAGGTTAGTGATTTGTGTTTATTTATGTAAACTAATCTAGAATTTTGAAACATAATAAACAGTATTAAAGATTTGATTATTTTATCTATTTGATTTGCAGGAAGTATTAGTTAATACACAATGTGGCTACAATGGCGGTTACTACTCTTGTTTAGCAAGAGAAGCTACAATTAGTAAACAATGTCATGATGCTACAAAACCACCACTTCCTCTAATGGTCTCACCTTATAATCCAAACGGTGCTAAAATACGCCAGAAATATCCATTGATCTACAATGAAAATCTCATAACACCACCACAAGCTATGACAGATTCTAGTGCTTACTCAGTTATGGGACCAGTCAATGATGGATTGTACAGTGCTTCATATCCCTTTGCTCAACCACAGTTTCTTCCCGGTTCGTATTACTATGACAACTCTATGCTTCATCAAGCTCATATAAACGCTGCGCCATCATCAAACCAATTTCAAAGTTTTTTTACTACATTCCCACCTACTCCAATTTCTATGCCACAGGTAACTTCATTATCTTTGTTTTCTGATGTTTATGCAATGATTTTTCTCTATTGGAAAGTGGGACTAGCAAGCTTAAAAATAGCCTTGAGATTTTTTTTTTTTTTGGTATACCTTAAGCTCCAAGTCATAACTATTTCATTTATCTTTTGTTTGTAGATTAATGGAAGAGTTGATTTTGAAGTAAAGAACTTCAGGCAGTTCAAATTATGGGATCCCCCCAAAAGGAAGGAAGAAGAGAGTGCAAAGGTGATATAATATTTTATATTATTGTAGATTTTTCTGTAGCTTAGTTTAATAGAGATTTGATGGTTTAAACAACGTCTGTTATTGGTTTTTTCGGCAGGCTGCTAATAATCCATTTGGCCCTATAGCGAGACCTGTGAAGCATACTGAGGTTTGTTTCACACGTTTTTTACCTCTACTTGTCCACTGAGAGCTTATGTAAAAATTGAGCATCTTTAGTGAGCAAGAGGATGTTCTTTTTAATGGAAACTAATTTTAGTTTCTTCATCTTTTCAGGAAATTAGTAATAACTTACAAAGGAGTTTTGAATTACATCCACCACCATACAATTTCACAATCGATTACAATATGCTTTTCTGACCTGGGAATCTCTGTTTTTGGGGTTAAAACATTTTATGTTTTAGTAGATGTCTTTGTGGCACATATCATTGACAAGTTCATGTGTTTTTTGGGTCTCATGAACTTACCTCTTTTACTTGGCTTTCAGAGAGAATGTTCATATACAATCTTTTACTGCTTTTCTAGTTCCGTGTTTTGTTTTTCTTATCCGCTACTTTTGAGTTTTGACTTGCATCTGGAAAAGTCAACGATAGTTGAATGGTTCAGAGTGTGAACATCTACCACACGTGTGAAGTGTTATTTTCATTATCCATGTTGTTGTTATAACTTATATAATCTTAGATTAGTCAGAGTTATGTAGACCATCAACTGTGGCTTGTGGGGTTACAACTGGGAACGAATCTTTCTAATTGCTACTGTACATCATAAACATAAACTGAGCTTAGATAAAGAAAATATCATAATGAATAATTATTATACACAATTTGAACCAACCACGACACTTGTAATTTGGTATCCAATGTGACTTTAAGTTGTTGATGGAATGTTATGTCCATTCAACATTCCCAATCTAAATGCATTAACCAGTTATATATACAACTTTGTTATTTGCTAAAACATATATATACAACTTTGTTAATAATATCAAATCCGTATATTCCCTTTTTTCTTTTCTTTTTATACTGATTTATATTCTGCTTATATTGGTAGTGGAAGACGTTTCTTCCACCAAGTGAATTACAGTTTCTGATGACTTTTTCGTTTGGTGCTCATAGTGGTTTTGTTCTTCTTCTATAGATCTTCTTTTTTCTTGGTCTTTGATTACGACTTGTACAAGTTGTTGTTGCTTCTTCTTCTGTAATTTAATCCTATTGGCTGATATGGTCAAGCCTCCAAGTCCAAGGATGGCTAAGCAGCCTGAAGCTGTAAAGACACCGTCTTTGACTAGGTAACAATCTTCCTCAAGCCATCCTTCTCCATAAGCTTGAACTCGGCTCATGCTTATTGCAGTACTTAGAATCAAAACCACTACCACGAAATTTGACCTGACACATAATAGATAAGACGGTAAGAGAAGAAAGCAAGAGAGGTTTAATCCAAATAAGAAACTAATCTCAGAGATTATAGTTTCTTCCAATCGCCTGATAGTAAGTGTTACTGTGTTAGGCACAAAAGTCTTAGGGATGGGAAATATAACTCTAACCTTAAAACCAAAGTTTGCGATTGGTTTAAATTATTTCAAGATCCACCACCGGAGACATATTTAAGTGCACCAAACCAAATAATCCAAAATTTATCAGAGTTTAATATTTATAATTATAAAATAGATCCCGACAAAAAAAAAAAATATATATATATATATATATAAATAATTAAATCTACTCTTAATTTCCCATCACACATATTTAAATATGAGATTTATGTTTAAATTAGTATTATTTAAAACGGAACCGAATCCAAAATAAAAATCAAACTGAACCAAGCCGTTAAGTGTATCAAACCAAACCAAAAGACAAATGATTATTTATTTATTTTTTTGATAAGACAAATGATTTTATTTGGTTTTGGTATGTATAAACCAGAAAAAAACGTGAACCAAAGTACCAAACAACCAACTCGTAAAATTATTTTAAATTACCCGATAGAGAAATTCATTAGGATATATTCGATAGGTGGTTCGGTGATTGTTGGCAGTTTCCTTTATAAAATTATTTATTAATATTAATACATCATGAGAGATGAGAATTAAAAAAAAAAAAACAGAAGAAAGAGCAATATATTTTACCAGGAAATGAGCAAAAGAACAGTTGGTAAAGGAAGATCAGTAATCTTGTAACCATCTTCTCTTTTAATCCTTGTCCTGTGATTTCTATACACAATTATGTTTCCAATGATCTGAGCAAAACAGAAGCAAAGAACAGCGGCTGTTCCAAGCCCAAACGCATGGCTTTCGGGTATATAACAGTTCCTCTCTCTGTCCCATCGTATATCTTCCTTCTACACACATGGAATTTTTTCAAGAAATTTTGATTCGATTAAGAAACACAAAAGTAAAGAAAAGATTTTGATTGAAGTTAGTTTACGTGGTGGTACCTTTGATCTCTTGAACTCGGCTGCGAAACATGTGATGAAGGAGACGAGACCCAGAGAGAACACGATTGAGTAGAGGAAAAGATCCTGCATAGTTTTCTACTGACAAAATCAATTCGAATTCTTCAACATAAATGTTTTACTTCAGGATTTTAGAGGCAATTTCTCACGAGAACTATTCTTTGTCAACTAAATAGGTGTGGTGAAAAGGAAAATATTCTTAATTATATCAAATGATAATTTTCTAAAAACATTTTAAAAGAAATAGATCATGGCGTATACAACGCAAAATCTTAAATTTTTGGATATGTGAGGCAACTTCTTAGAGAAATCTTATTTGTCAACTAAAATGATTATGGAAAAAAGAGAGGATAATATTCTAGTATTAAATGATAATTTTTTCTAAAACCATCAAAGGAAACAAATAGATGTGTTGACTAAAGGAGAGGTCAAGCATACACTAGCCTTTATATAAAGAAAATGCAGAATAATGACCTGGATATATGCAGCATAGATCAAGCCTCTCCCAGGTTGAAAACTTGAAATTTTTTGTATTTTGTTTTGGGTTGACGCTTTTTTTGTTTTGTTTGAAAATCTGAATAACTTTTTGTTATCAATTGGCTTACTAGACTTAACAATATTATCCATTTTGCTCATCTTTATTTTCTTATTGATCAATTTGCTACTAGTCTTTACAAGTAATTTAAGAATAAACTAAAATGTAAGTTATAGCTAATGGTACGCTGATAAATAAATTCTTTAAAATAAGTTTACAATTCTTTATGTAAACAAAACATTTCATTTTTTTATATATGACCTCATAAAAACAGGTGAGACCTTATTTCTTCCTCTTAAGAACATCAACAACATTAAGTCCAATACAATAAGCAATAGACTGAACGGTGACCATCGGATTAACCCCTAGAGCTGTCGGGAAAACACTTGTGTCCGCCACAAATAAGCCTTGGACCTCCCAAGTCTCTCCCGTTGGCCTCACCGCAGATTCCTCCGGCCTAATTCCCATCCTACAACTTCCCATTTGGTGAGCTGAACATATCTGTCCTGACAGATCCTTCAACTGCTTTGAACTCTCTTCTCTCACAAACTTCTCAATCTCTACCCCACTCGCTGTCCTAACATTCAAACTCTTACCTTCCGAGTTATGCGTCCCGATCTCCTCAGCTCCGGCTGCGACTAGAATCTTCATTACTCTCTCAAGACCCATCTTTAGACTCTCTTCATCCTCATCGTTTAAGTTGTAGTCAATGTAGCTCTTGGAGTTGATTGTTCCGGTTCCTTTATCTCTCAAAAGCGTGAATATGTGCGCGGTTCTTGAGAATTTGAGCATTTGGGTTTTGAAATCTTTGCTTGATGTCCAAGGAATGATCCCTGAGTACATTCCTGGATGTAGAGAAGGTGTTTGGATCACCGTTTCGCCATAAGTACTCTTTGTTTCTGCGTTTACAACGCTAGACATCGCAGTCATGATTCCTCCCTCGTAACTCCTTTTCTTCTTCTCTGGCCATATCTCTTCCTCCGGGAACCATCCCCAAGCCATAACCACTGGATGCAAACAAAGATTTCTCCCAATGTTACTGTTCTTCAAACCGCTGCGTTTCAACAGATGCGGCGTTCTAAGCGCACCACAAGCCACTACCGTCACTTTAGACTCCACCACATAAATCTCTTCCCCAAACGCAAATGCAACTCCAGTCGCTGTCTTCTTCTTCTTCTTCTTCCCCTGTTCACGTTCGTACAAAACTTCCATCGCATTACAACCTGGAAGGATCAATCCATTACCAGATTCCACTAAATCTACAAGCCAGGTCTCTGCAGTCCCCTGCTTTTGACCTTTCTTGCATCCCAAGCAACAAAACCCACAGTAATGATCTGATGGAGCATTCCTCGGAATATTTTTCACCGGTAATCCTAATTCTTCACAACCCTTTCTCAAGATCTCATTATTAAACCCTTCTTCTACAAATCCGCATTGAACACCCATTCTCTCACAGACAACATCCATTGCTTTTCGATACAAATCACTTCCAAACATTTCAAGTTTTGACTTTTCTGCCCATTCTTTCATCACATGTTCCGGTGTCTTAATCGAGGCCGACCAATTGATCGTCGAGCCGCCACCGACCGTTGACCCAGCGAGTACCACTACGTTCATATCAGAAGTCGCTAATAACCCAGCGGATAAGTACATCTCATCCATTGCTTGACCTTCAAGTAAAGAAAGATTGCTTCTTGCATAGTAATTCCCTTTCTCCACCACCAACACTTTGTAACCCGCCTTGGCTAAAACTCCGGCCACCACTCCTCCGCCGGATCCGGAACCAACCACCACGGCATCACACCGGATTGTCATCACCGGGTTAGAAATAGATGATCCGTTTGTATTCCTCTTTTGAGTTGAAACGGTGAACCCACGACCGGTTAACTTCTTTGTCACGGCTTCTCGAGGGCTTTTGAGATCGATGATGCCATTGTATAGTGGTCCAAAGACCTCTTCAGGTTGCTTCTTTTTCTCCTCATTTAGTTCTTCTTCATGACCACTATGGTCTGAGCTGGGTCCATTGTATCCTATTGCTTTCCACGCCAAGTTGCTTCCTTTTTCATCTACCTAAAATCATTAAAGCATTCAAAATTAAATTATTTTTGGTAGTTTATTTGGTATTTGGTATATATATCAAAGTTGACAAGTTTCATGTTCCCTTCCGGTTTATGAAGAGTAAGATACCACAGGTCCACCACACGTAAAAAGTCATTGGGCCGAATAGACCCAATTGGCATATATATGATCTAAGAAGTTTGCATTTGGACTCGAAATTTAAGAAATACCTCTACACCCAAATGAGTGATTAATTACTAACTTACTCTTCATCTGTAGTAGTAAGTAATAAGACCCAAGTTTTAGTACGACAAATTTTTAGTAGGACATTAAATTTAAAGATAGATGTGTTGAAACCCCAAATATCCAGTTAATACGCACTTATAATATATACTCCCAACGGTTTTTTAAGTTTATGTTTATGAAAAAATTGATGTTTTAAATCTTCTATGTACCAAATCTTAAGTAATTCGATAATTTTAATTAGTAGAGTAAAGTTAGATCTAATATTGTAATTAATGTCTAAAACGTATGAAAATCACAAAACATAAAACTTTAAGAAACGTAAGGAGTACATATATATAAAAATAAAATAAAAATAGAAATAGAAATTGAAATGAGTAACTAAGATTTGGAGATGAATTTACCTGAGTAAAGAAGACAAGGGCAGTGATAAGTTTGATGGACCTAAAGAACATTCTAAGGAGTAGGAAAAAGCTTGAAGACCAATTAAGCAAAATATCTTCTCTTTGTTTCTCTGGCAGCCGGCAGAATCTCCGGAAGTAAGGAAATTCGCCGGTAAAACTTCTCCGACCACACAAGATGAGACTTCCGATCCAAGTGGAGAGAAACCACAATGCAACTCTTAGTATCCACTTCTTTGGGTGGTCAAGTCTCTCACACATTAACGTCGCCACCTATTATTGTGAATTTATGATATAATAACAAATGATTAGTAATTAAATAAAAGTAATGAAGATAATAAAAATCAAAATTTATAATAAATTGTTATGTGTATTCTCTGACATTTTTAATAGTGCATATCAATTAATAAAATATATCTCCATGTTGACCATAGGTCTAGACCAATTAATTACACGAAGTATAGCATATAAACAAGATAAGTTTCAATCTATTTTTTACTCTTTTTGTTGCCAATGTATATTTACTTTATGACAAGAAAAAGGGACGTTTGAATCGGTCACCGCATTGGAGTAATAAAGTACCATATAATCCATTATTATAAGGCATGAATAAATGGTTGCCAAATATATTTTTCGACCATTAATTTTAGACATATTTGGCATGCGTAGATGACGGAACTTAGGTGTGTACTCGATATCTGTCGGCCCTATATTTCACTGAAAGTACTGGTTTTTTGTTGCCATCAAAAGTACTATTCTTTTTTAGCCATGAATATAATGTACTGAATCACATGCATGCAACTATATTACTAAAAACCAGTACTGAATATAATGTATGAATATAATGTATATATATATATATGGTCACACTTTATTCGACAAAAATATAAATATCTAATTGCTAAAAGAATTCATGTAATCCAATTATATGGATAGTTTGACCTGTAAAACTGTTGTTCTACCGTTGTCGAAACCGGAAATAAATATAAAAACAGATACACGTTTATTTGAAAAAATAATCCTAAATCAGGAAAGCTTACAAACAAAAAACGTAAATCTTTTCATTTATGTCTATTAATGATCATTCATACTGTTTGTTTACTGGGAAAAAAAACTATCAAATCAGTGAATTGCTACTTAAAACTTAAGAAGAAAATAAACCCCAAAATTAGTTCATGGGTCGGTACAATTATTTCAGCAAACAAATGGATTCAAACTAATATAATTTTAAAACATCGTTAGGGATTCAAAATATGTTATATATATTTTCTTTTTTTTGTAACAAGGGTCGGTTAGCTATGTATATACAAATGCATTTATGTAGTTGGGTATGCATACATATGTCTTATAGTATATGCTCATGCATGTGTGAGACATACATAAATAAAGATGTATGTAAATACTCTTATTATGTGAATGCATGTATATACATATAACACTTACGCGGTCGGGAGTTCCGGTCTGAGAAGCGGAGGCGGAGAAATACTCAGCGACGCAGTCATCCACGTGTCCTACTCCAGAGCCGTCGATGGAGGGTATTAAGGTATCGCAGATCGCAACTAGAGATTCCATCTCACGCGGCGTCAGTGAATTCACATAAAACGGCTTCGTTTCATCCCTGTGCTCGAGTCTTCCAAATTCTACGTCTAAATTGGCCTCCGACATCGGATCTGTCTGAAGACAGCTTTTGTTTTTCTTTTCCATTAGTTGAATATTTTAAGTTGTGGCTAGTAAAGTATATATATATATATATATATCGTGTTTATATAGAGAGCAAGGGCTTACACACAGGCATATATATAACATTATATTATGGGAAGTATATATTAAAAAAAAAGAAAAGAAAAAAGTATATTTAAAACATTATAATGGGAAGAATTGGGACAAATCAAGTATCCTTATCCAACTCAGTGGTTAAGTGTATCTTAATTGATACATGAACCATATCAAATAGTTTGCTACCAGCAGAATATTTCGAATACCAGCAAAGCACACAGGTTTGATCAGAATTATTTTCTAACCAAATTATTAAAATTGCTAAGAATATCTGTTTGAATTTAGTTTTGTGATCTTTTTTAATAGAAACACATGAATATCATTCTTAAAAAACACTTACCTTAGTCAAACTTTCTGAAAATTTATCTTGAATAAAATAATACAGGGTAATTACTTTAATTAAGATTAATTAGTATTATACAGTTTTACATATACTCCTTCCGTTTCTAAAAGATGAATGTTTTAGAAAAAAAAAATTATTTCATAAAGATAGATGTTTTGTGTTTTCTACGTAAAAGTTATGTAACATTTTTTGTTTTACCCCTATTAATTAGAGATAAGATAAAGAAAATATCAACATTTAATTATAAAATAGAGATATTTTAGGTTTTGTCAAAATCTTCTTAATATATAATATGTGTATAATTTTAAAAATTCATTTTTGTGGAACAGAAAAAGTATTTATTTTTCAGTCGTATTCATACATATCCTAAATCCACAAAAGGAAAAAGAAAAAAAAACTCAGAGGATTGACTCTTAGATGGATCCTTGTGTTGGGTGAAGCCCAGTATTTTTTAAAATTATGCTTTCCTAAATTATATATAACTATATGAATATATTTTACTTTGACTACTTCAGAGTTTACTTATGGTCCTATCTCATTAGTTATGGCGTGGAAGCTTTGGCGATTAAAGAAGCAATAGCTCATGCTCGGCTCTTAAACAGAACCGACTTGTATGTTTTCTCTGACTCGCAGTGATCAATCTGATCCGAGATGAAGCGTTTCATACAGAAGTCTTCAGGACTCTTCAAGATATCTGAGATCTTCGGAACCAGTTTATGAATATTAGTTTTCGTTTTGTCCCACGTCAGGCTAACTCAGTGGCCGACGACTTGTATGCAAAAAACGCACTTTATGCCATTGAACTCTCTGTTTTTTGTTTGAGTTTAATGGAAATTTACCTTGTTGACCAAAAGAATAAAAGAAATTCTTCGTTCGTTGAAAACTAACTATATTGTAATGGTCACGATACAAATTTAAAAAGTATTCGGTTATAACTGTTAAAATATGAACATGTTATTGTCTCAAACTCCATTAACCTAAACACCCATAAACTCACTTAAGTTTGGGATAACATTTTGGCAATCAATTCATCAAGTCATTTATATTGCTTGAAATATCAAAGCCAAAGGGGTATTAACCTCGCAACAATAAATTTGATAATGCAAATTATTTTTGTTTTTAATATTTGGGGGTTTTCCGTTAAAATTTTAATATATTTTTCAACAAAAAAAGTTATGTATAAGTGGGGGAAAGGAATGATCTGGCAAAAAAGTGGACACGTTTTAATTAAAAAAAATCATATCGTTTTCACCCTTACCCAACCACCTTCAAATTTATGTGGATTCCACAGCCGGTTCTGAGTTTGAAACGATCAGAAACAATCAATTTTTTCTACCCTTTTGAACATGTGACCTTAACCATGAAAAGCTTATAACAAAGAAATATATAAAGGTATTGAGTGTATTTGATTTACTTGGACCCAGAACCTTAGAGTTTAATAAAATTATAAACCAAATAATACGTGTTTAATTATGTGTCACGAGTTTCTTTGCATATTCAGATTTATATGAGCTATTCTATATTGTTAAGGGTAAGTTGAAACTTCAAACACTGAAAACATTTCGGTAAACAAAATTCAAAATAAAACAGAGTGAGTAAATATAAAAATGATTTACACAGTTTTGTTCTAATGTTTCAATGATAAAAAGCTCATTTCTCGTATACTAAAAATAAAAATACAAGCAGTAAACAAGTCTTAACATTTTGAGATTACGTTTAAAAGAAGGCCGCTTCATACACGTGTGAATGTCTCCAGCTGTGGAACTCAAAATATCAAAAGTAATGATAACTAATAATTCCGAAATCGGAATGATTATTTTAAAATATAAATGGCAATAATATGAAAATTTGACAGTGTCCATTAATATGATAGAATCAATAAAATCCAGAGATCATGAGAAGGACCCAACGACTGCATGATTTGTGTACAAAACTGGACCCTTTCAAGAAAAACAAAAGAATTGAATGTAGAAAACATTACAGTTAACCATACCTGTCCTCCATAATTATCATTCATTAAGTTTCTGATATCCCCCCAGATTTAGACTTTATTTTCTCTCTTTTTTAATGAAAATTATAGGTGCATTGATATCATCGATTGTCCAATGCAAGTTGAATGATGTGGTTGATGGAATTTAATAAAAGTTATTAGTATCTCACAATTTTGAATCTTTACATGATAAATGAGTTTTCTTTAGTTTTTGCTAAAAGAAATGAGTTTTCTTTTTCAGATGTACATATTTAACTCACAATATCCTTTTAACTTATTACGTAGAGATTTTTAAATTTTGAGTTAGCTTCGCATTACTCACGGCTTTGGTTGCCGGAAGTTTTGAGTGTGGATATTCATAAAATTAATGTTATTTTTTAATTAGTACTATACTATATAATAACCATTTCAACTTTTATTTGATGGTTATCTAAATATACTTACAAATCTATAAAGTATTTTTCAAATTTGAAATATGAACACATTTGATTTATTATTCAAAAGTACTCGTTTTTTGTTTGTTTTTGCGATATCCAAAATCTAGATGCAGAATGATTCGAGTAAAATGTGAATATCTTGATTTTTCAAGTACGGACGAAGTACATGTAACGTGATCTCTTAATATATGATAAGTTCCCATCCCTACTAATTAATTGGGAGTTGCTTTTCATCAAAAAAAAGTGTATATACTAGATTTTTTATTTTCAAAAATCAAATTCAAAGAAAAACAATACATGAACACAAGAGAGAGTGAAGCCTTGCTATAACATTACACATGTATTATATACTCATGACTCATCATACAAAGTTTGTTTTGTTATGGGGTAACACCATTTGCTCAATGTGACCCATTGAGCCTAGAGAGCAAGAAAAGACAAGCAGAAGAAAAAAATATAGAAACAGAGATACATAGCAAATCCGTAACAGAATTAATGGCTATTTTCCTGCTCTTGTCGAACAAACCAATCAACAGTAACATCACTATTACATGTCCCAGCTTCGTTTTCAGCTCACTTACTGATTTCACCTCTAACCATTGAGGCCGTTCCTAGAGAGAAAAAAAGTCTTAGTATAAATCTGTTACATAGATGGAGAAGGCTTAAAAATGAAGGACCAACCTTTAAAACGAACATTCCAAAGAGATTCGATCTCTTGGAAGCAAAATCGTGTGAAATCGATTCAGAAGTGTCGAGATTGCTAATGAACAACTCATAAAGTCCCATTCCAAAGACCAACATCACAGTTCCTAGAAGATATATATCTAAACAAATATTCGAATATTATTAGCATCACATCAACAAAGTTTTAGGGCATATAAATGTTCTTAAGCTATCACTCACCTATGGCTTCTACCAGAAGTAATATCACTTGTCCTCGATTCACAGAATACGCGATAAATGAGTCTACCACATACATACAACCCTGCAACGATCAAATGTTAAAGAGACAGCAAAATGAAAACTAAAGTATAATGAGTTATTACAGGACAGGAATCTGAAGTGCTTTTACCTTGATGAAACATATAACTGATCCAAGGAGAGATCCTAATGTTCCAAGCAACGCCATGAATCGACATTGATATATTACCTGAAATTTTTTATTGAGACAGTTTCTTTAAATTCGTTGAGCTATTCATATCCCAAAAAAAAACTAAAAAATCATCAGCTATTCCAAGATATTTTTGAACATCAATCAAATTTTACGATCGTTGGAATCAACCCTTTTTTACCTTCAAACCTTATAAAAAAAAGAAGCTCAGCTTTAAACTATGAACAGAGCCATTCAAGTCCCTAAAAAGCTCTGTTTTTTTTTCTTTCAAGATTTAGTATCGATTTATCAGAGATAAAATGAAATTTTGGAATTAACCCATTTACCTTCTCAATCCCCTCTTCTAAAGCTTCAAATCTATTCTTAGAATTCGATGTTACAGCCGCAGACGTAGACGTAGACGCAGACGCAGAACCGGCGCGCGAAGAGATAAATCTCCCCGGAGATCTAAAACTCCAAGCCGATCTCGTCGTCGTCATCGGTAGTTTGAAGCCACGATAGCTTGATTTAACAAGCCTCTTATCGATCGGTACGAACTCACGAAAACCGTTAAAGATCATTCCCCAAGGAGACGGCGCAGAGATAGCATTAGCGTTGATGGTACGGCACGGCGTGGTCATGGCTGGTTTGAGTCGTGGTTGAGGGAAGAAGGTGTGGAACTCGGGAGACGAAGAAAAGAAGAGAGTGGAGAAAGAGAGACGTGTCAGGAGATTGAAGAATGCGCCGCCGTGAGAGAGTTAGTTTAGTTGTACGCGGTCTCTTAGGAATCCACTTGGAACGGTAATTAACGGTAAATAATTGGAGGGAACTTATCTACCTTTTTGTCCCAACAAATATCATTTTAACAATCTAAACGCAGACGCGGTTTTGCACAAAACGCAATCACAGACAAAAACAAATTTCTGTACTTAGGAATGTCCAAGCCGGGTTTTTTTTATCATACGTTTTGATTAGGTCTGGTTTACACATTTCATTTCTAATTTTTTTTAAAGCACATATTTACGTTTTGATATATTTTTGAAAAAGTATTTACAAATACATTGTTTTTTCTTAACAATTGAAGTTTAAAGTTTAATATGTTTATTCTTGCGGTTTTAGATAATTGTGGTATGTTTCGGTTCGAATTGGATTAAATTATCGAATTTTGGACCCTTCTATTCTAGCTTTCACCGAAAAGCTTCTTGCTTACATTCAGAATTTCAATTTCAGACTTTTTTTTTTTCAAATTTCCTGCAAACTTTGCATTAATGGACTCTCTACTCTCTCGTCAACTTGGGCTTTTATGTTCTTCTTGTTTTATCTTCCATCTATTTGAATACGTTTTATGGGTTTCTAACAGAACTCAAACTTTGTGTGATTAAATTTGAGAATATATATATTTTTTTGTGCAAACATTCATTTCATTAGACTAAACTTGGGTAACACAATTTAATGTGATAAAAAAAATGGCCTAATGTGAGATTCTTACCATCTTAAGACTGATTTTTGACAATCTCCAGCAGAGTTCAAAGAAAGTTCTTTTAAAAGTAACATTAACGTTTCAAGAAAGTTTTTGGCGCTTAAAGTTTTAGAGCATCATTATTGCAAGAACCCCATATGAAGTTTTTAGTAATTTGTTTATTATTATTTTGTTTTGATCAAGAAAGATAGGTTCTTAAAATTAAGAAATTGTATCTAAAAGCTCTTAAATAAGAACCGGTTCTTAACAAGAGTTTCTTAACGCACAATTACCGATGCAGTTTATAATATTTTAATGTTAAGAATCCCTCTTTAAAAACTCCATTTTTTTTGTAATAATGATGCTCTTAGCTCTTACCAAATCTATGTAGAACAGTATTGTTTGTGACAATTGCAAGTCTAGCTTTATTACTCTACCACATATTTTTTAAACTCTACCACATTAGTTTCATCAGAAATCATTTTTTTTTATCGTGATGGTTCGATTCACAAATTTTGCATCACATGAATGCTCATATGGAACCAATTTAAATATTTTTTTTTTTTGCTAATGTTCTTGGCATCTTGCCTTCAATATCCCATTGGATCTGCTGGATGATTTTTCTTGTCTTTTAGGCTTTTGAATTTCAAGAAAGTCTTAAAAACTAACCGGAGTCAATGTGCATAACCAAAATTCTAAAAGATAAAGTTTGCGATATTTACGGAACTTCGTTTTTCTTATATCCTCAGATGCTAAACAAACAATTAGTCAATGATATTTTGAGATATTTCGAGATTTAAAAAAAAAATGAATTGATATAAATATTGTAGTCAAAAAGTGTAGTGGAACAACATGTAATGCGAAAATATCAAATTTTAGATGTAGAAATATAAAGTTATTAACTGTCGGCGCCGTAAAAACCTGCAAAATACCATTTACACATTCACATACATTGATCTGCAATCTATACCACGAAATAGACTCTGTACGTTTGTCTATTATCACAGAAATAGGAATCATATTTTTTGCTTTATATTTTTAATTAGGAAGAATTTCAACTTGAAAATTTGGTGACCATTAATGTTTCCGAATATAAATATCAATCTTCTGAATATCCTCTGTTCTATTCTTTCCGAATATTCCGATATAAAGAGCACTAAAGTCTAAAGGTTTTTCATTTTGATTAACAAACAAATGGGACGATAATAATAAATTAAATTATGGAACATTTTGGGTAAAGTAGTTAATATAATTATTCTCTTTCGGCATTTTCTTGTCCATTGTTTCTTTCTTCAATGTTAAGGTGCTCGTTTATAGCTTTACTATCTAACGAAAGATATATACTTCCATACTAATGATAAGAATCTTATTATTAAAAGTTAGATAAATTCACGTGAGTAAAAGACTAAAAGTAAAGTCAAGTTCGGATACTTCGAGTATTGTTAAAATGTGTTAGTTGTTTTATAATCTACCACTAAAATTATAAGATATGATAACTTTTAATTTGTTTTTTTCTAAAGTGTTGTAGTAGCTTGTAACTAGTATAGTGCAATTTAAATATAGATTTAATAACCATTTAGGGCAACTTCAACCGGTGACACCAAAAACCAAATTTGGTGTGAATCTTCTCCAATCGGACTGCAAATCACACAGCAAACTGCATAAATGGCGAGAATTGAACAGTTGAGCACCAGATTTGGTGTTGTACTATTCACAACGGCATACGGCAAATTTGCCGTCTTTAACCTTTTCCAACCAAACGCCAAACGCCAAACGCCAAACTAACCCAAAATTGATTTGATTTGAGTTGGTGGGATGATTAAACAAGAAAACGAAATTTGATCAGAGAAGGAGTTCGTCGGTGGCGGAGGAGAAGATCGGGAAAACCTTACCGTCGGCGAAAATATAATCCCAGCCGTTGTTTGGTTTGCCGGAAAGATGTAGATCTTCGTGAAAACCGTAACGGGTAAGACCATTACCCTCGAGGTCGAGTCCTCTGACACCATCGAGAATGTCCAAGCGAAGTTTCTTAATTATTAATCATAACGTTTAATTAAATTAAAAATAGTTAAGAGAATCTTATATTTAATAATATAATATTAAAGAATATTATTTTTGGTGTTGTAGGTTGGAGATGAAAAACACCAAAACACCAAATTTGGTGTGAAAATCACACCAAATTTGGTGTAATCGGTTAGAGATGGCCTTAGTACTATAAATACTAAATAGACAATATATAAAAATAAATGATTTCAGTGAGTTAATTCGTACATTGACGTTATGACGTCAGTTTTTCATAGATGTTAACTTTTTGCAATGTGACGTTCGTTTTCTGCCTATTGTTTCATGTTCTTTTTTAAACTGAAGTAAATATACTTTATATGAGTTTTTTTTTTTTTTTTTTGATATTTCAGGAGTAGATCCCATGTCTATGGAAAGACCCAGACTAATCCCCTGGAGGAAATGCAACCCATGGATAGGTCCTCTCTCCGGATATTCAAATGGACCGTAAGCAAATACTCATATCCATGTGGGCAAGCCAATTGATTTGTCTCTTTTTACTAGTACCTAAATTTTAATATATTTTTTCTTTAGTTTTTTTTTATAACCTATGATAACTACATATTCTTCATATTCCATATAATTATCGTGGCCGGGCATACTATTTTAACCTAAACCATGAATCCAAATTAAAATATTTGGATTGTTCGGTGATAAAAAATAAAAATGTTGAAAAAAATAATGTAGAAATAACATCAGAAACTCGCATAATGTTTAAAATTTGGAATTTTTTTTTCTTAAAGAAAATTTGGATTGTTTGGTGATAAAAATTAAAAATGTTGAAAAAATAACGTAGAAATAACACCAGAAACTAAGACAATGTTTAAAATTTGATTTTTTTAATACAAGTAAGAAATTGATTATATTGATTTAATATAATTAATTATTATTGTTTTGTGATTACTAAATTCTTAAAACAGTGTATCCCTTATCTTTTACTGTTTTACATCACACAGTCGAAAGTATGAGATGGAGAAGTAGTCCACGTGACAGGTGCAGCTCACGCTCACGTTGTTGTGATGGTGTTTCCATAATTTCAGTTAAAGAAAGAAATTTGTTTGCTCAAAAGAAAAAGAAAGAAATCTAGGAAAACTCATTTTCATCCAAACAGTATGAAAGCGAAGAAATCTCTTCATGAAAAACACGTGTCGGTAGATGAATGGATTATAATCTGTATTTAATCACATAGAAGGCTAAGGTTGTCTCAGTTTAATAACGTTCTTACGTACCTAATTTTGCTTCTCTTATCTTTTTTCTTTTTTTTTCTGTCTTTGTTTTAATTTTCTTATGTTTTCTTATGAGACTATGAATCTATGATAGATGACAGAGTCATCATCGAGCTAAAATAAAGTTAGTCTCTGTTTTCGTTATATATGTTTTTTCTTTTGGTTTTCTGGAGACTATGAAAGATGATAGTCACCAATAGGTTCAAATCCGCTTGATGCATGACGAGTACTAACTCGCTGACACATCTACATGATTTATCCATATTGGTTTGTGACGAGGGATCATTTTCCATATTGCATAAGCTGAATCAGAGCCTCGAGCTGAACGAAACTCAAAATCCTAAATAGATATGGAAGATTAGAATAAAACTAGTCTTATATTTTTTTCTAGAGATTGTGATAGATGATAGTCACCAATAGACTCAGATCCGCTTGATGCATCACGAATACTAACCAGCTGATACATCCACATGGTTTATCCATATTGGGTTGTGAACATGAATCGGTTTCCACCTTGCATCAACTGAATCAAAGCCTCGAGGTGAACAAAACTCAAAATCCAAATTAGATCTGGAAGACTAGAATAAATAAAATATTCTTTTTTTATATATTTATTTTTCTTTGTAATTTTCGGAACAATGTGATAAATGATAGAGTCACCAATAGACTCAAATCCAGTTGATGCAGGATGAATACTGATTGGCTGATACATCCATATTGGTTTGTGAGCAGGGATCAGTTCTCATCCTACATTAGTTGAATCAGAACTTCGATGTGAACAAAATTCAGATTCAAATTATTATTTTTCTTTATGTTCGCTTTTCTTTCTCTCTTATAGGTTTTTTCTTTCACAATCCAAATCAAACCTTTACTTTCATTCAAAATCCAAAAAAAGATTTTTTAATTTCATTCTAGGTTTTTGATTTATAAACCTCGATGTTACTTGATAGTAGAAATTTTAGAAAAACTAAACAAAATGAGTAATAAAAGTGAAAAGGACATAAATACTTCCCAACGTGAAAGCAACGTTATGACTGATCTTAGTGTAAGCTACCTCAAAGATCATATCTTCCAAAGATGATCTTTACGAAAAGAAGTAGAAAAGAATATGTCGACTTGATAATTTGCAATAATTTGCAAAGTACAAAGTACAAAGAACTTCTACATAAATTATGTAGTTCATTTTCTTATTTTCTCACATTTGTGTTCTAACTGGTAATTCTTTTACAAGAAACAGTGGAATAACCTATTCCACATAATTTTATCTCTTTAACTAACTTCTAATTATAGTCAAATAGCCGTTAGAATCATTCTTTTGTTAGTAATGTTTGGGACTGCCAACTAACTAAGAAACCAACACGATGAAAATGTAGAAGAGTCAAAATGGACTGGCGTCCATGGTCTGTTTATGTCCAATACATTATGGGTGGTCTATGGACAAGCGTCTATTTACGGAATGGGTTAAAATAGTCTACGCCTACTTTCGTCCATGGGCAAAATGGGTCGGACACTATTAGACAATGGGTGGTCCATGTGCTACAAAAACCTATGGCAAAATTGATTTTCTCGCCAAAAACATGAAAACATGATTCTCGCCAAAAATGCAAAAACATATTTTTCCGCCAAAAATGCAAAAATACATTTTTTCGATAAAAACTATTGGCCCATGGACAGTTCATTTAGCACGGGCGTTAATGTGCTTAGTAGTTAATAGACACAAACATTAATGAACACAATTAATATTTTATCCACAATCAAAATGCCACGAACATGTTACATGTGTTTTAGCATGTTATCTACAAGTTTATCTTGAAATTTTACGTGCAATACGCCATATTTTTTCATTGTTTAGTTACATTTTAAGCAACGAGATAACACAAAATGTGTTTTATGTGCATATCGTATTTTTTTCAAGTATATACTAATTAGAAATCCACTTCATAATTAGTAGCATAATGATGAAGGAACCGATATACAAGAAAAAAATAGTAGAAAATAAAATATTTAGAGGTATATATATCCTAAATAATCGGTCTTAATATTATAAAGAGAAATTAAACACGGGACAATTGAACCACTATAACTATTTCTACACAATTTTGGTCTAAATAGTAACAGTTGAATCTAGCTGAATGTAGAATCTGATAGAATTTATTTATTATTGTTGTGAAATCTGGAGAAATAACTAAAAATGCAAATGGTAACAACGGAATTTGATTAAATGTAGCTGAATATATGTAAGATATAATTGATTAAGGAAATAAATTTGCATCTAGTTTAACAAATATGAATAAAATTAAATATACTTTAAAATTAAACTAAATATTAATGATTTTTTAAAAATTTTTTTGAGCTTTTTAAAAAATATTTAAATTGTTTAATGGATTAATAATGAATTAAACAACATAGACATGCAAAAAAAATTAAGAATTAAAAAAAGTAATGAACTAAAATACATTATTCTTGGAACATTTTTTGTATATTGAAATATATTTTTAATTATTATTATAAACAAATTTTGTAACTGAAATATATTTAAGTCCATATATCAATTTTTAGTGGTTTTGTTCGGTTCGGTTCAGTTTGGATCTGGATAAATTGATATAGAAAATTTTATACCATTTGATTTATACTCGAAAGCAAAAAACTGAACTAGTACCGACTTAAAAAAAAGAACCAAACCAAACCGAAACTAATAAAATATCTGACGGATCCTATACTTTTAAATCTAAAAAATCTCCAAATTTGAACGGAATAAAAATTTTAATATATATCCAAAATATTTAAAATAAAATTATATATCCAAAAATATTAGTTATACTTAAATTTGATATAACTCATGCTTAAATTGTAAATTAATTTTGTCTTTTATTCAATCTACTATTTTGTGGAGTTTTGTGAAATTTCCACAAGCAACTGGTAACAAAAACAAAATTTACAACACAAAGTCAAAAGTGGAAAACGTAGACGGTAGAAGAAGTTCGTCCACGTGACATGTACAGATCAGGCTCACGTGGTTGTGATGGTGTTTCCGTAATTTCAGTTAAAGAAAAACAATCTAGGTCGGAAAAAATAATTTTTCATACAACAGTGTGAAAGTAAAGTCTATAAGAAAACACGTGTCGGAAGATGAATGGATTATGATCTGTATTAAATACCCTACATTATGAGGCTAAGGTTGTCTCTGTTTGATAGGGTTCCTACATCACACAACCATTTCTTTTGCCTCATATCACCATTACAACAACTTCTCTCTTCTCTCTTATCTTTTCTTCCTCACAAGTCTTCGATTCAGTTTTCTTGAGAGCAAGAAAGATTACGTTAGATGATAGAGTCACCGTCGAGCTCGGATTCGCTTGGTGCAGGTCGGGAACTAATTGGCTGACACAGCCACGTGACTTAATCCTCATTGGCTTGTGAGCAAGAATTGGATCCCGCCTTGCATCAACTGAATCGGAGCTCTGAGGTGAAAGAAACTCAAAATCCAAATCAGATCTGGATGATTTTATAAGATATCTTCAAGATCTAGGGTTTGAAATGTTTTTGAGATTGTTGATGTAGTTAGGATTTGATTACTTGGAATAGAGATTACGATGAAGAGCTCTGATCTTAAGAATCTTTAGGGTGTTTGATTGGTTTTTATCCTGATTAGGTTTTGTGAAGCAAATCTTTTGCCCTGTTTTTATTGGTGTTGTTCCTTGTTAGAAAAGTGTGCACTGTATTTTAAAGTTTTGATAATTGTTGAATTATGAATTGACAATCCACTATATGCAAAGAGATGATGAAATGACAATCAATCTTCTTTCCATTTTTTAATATGTGATGCTAATTTAGAGTTCTGTTTTTTTTTTTGGTTCTGTTTGTGAAACAGAGTTCTGGATTGTTAAAGAGAACAAATGGAGTAGAAGTAAAGAAACAGAACCAATTCGATGAGTACCGTTAGTGCGGAATAAATGCAGTTAATGATGTTAGTGGAAACCAAGTGTTAACAAATTAGAAAAGGTTTAAATGTAACTTAAAAAATTAGTTGGTTGTTTGATCATGTATTTAATATCTACTAAATTGGTTGATGCATTTCATTGCAGATTAATGTTTAGCTTAGCTACCGTCTTGTACCTTTTGTTTCTTTACAGACTTTTTAGTTGGATCTAGTTACAACGTAATCACTAATTTATAAATGTATGTTTGTGTAAGTATAATATCAGAAAAGAAAATGAGAAGTTATAGATTTTGTGCCCAAGTCTAATGATGATATTTAGATTTGAGCAATTTGGTCAAAAAGTTCTGCATTTTGTCAATGGCAGGTTACTTATTTTCAACTGCTCCTCTTAAAAGTCTTTTTAAAAAGATATTTAAACATGAGTATACTAATAATTAAAGTAAATCGATTGTGCAAGATCTTGCGATTGATTGATGATGGTGAAAGATGTTCCTCCCTTTAATAGTTTTTTTTCAGCTAATTACTTGCAAGATATGTTTAGCGTACTAATTTTTGTCATAGATGTTGTTTAATGGGATATGAACAAAATGAATCAAATAAAAATCAAAAGAATTATCATGGGTGTGTATAAAAGGAGGTACGTGTAGATGATGATGAACAAAGTCTTGGAATATTTACAAACAAAAAAACAAGAAAGCATCTTGTGACTCATAAAACATATTGGCTCTCATTGGTAACTTAGTTTGAATACGGCGGTTAAGCATTTTTTTAGCGGTTGTAAAAGAAGCGTTTAAAAAGAAGACGATTAGAGATAGCAGAAGATAGAAGCCGATTGAATTTAAACGAGTAGTTAAATAATAGTTATGATTGGTAACAATCAGTTGAGTTATAAAAAAATTGTTATAGAAAATAACATAAAATAAATTAAAATATGAAAAACATTTAAAAAAAATTATTTATATTTTCAAAAATTTCTTTGAAAAGTAATATATATGAACATTATTTTAAAATTTTTTAAAAATTAAAAATATATAATAAAAAATCCAACCGCTTCTTTTACAAACGAAACGCCTTCTTTTTTAAGCGGTTGCAACCGCTGATTCCAAACGCTCAATTGATTGGTAACCTTCAAGGTGGTTCGTTTGCAAACTAGACGGTTGAAAGTTACCAATGATACCCATTTTTTCTTGACAGAAGATGAAGTTTCACTTTCAAGGATAACCCCAACCTCTATGTTCTCTTTAGAAACTCATGGTTACTAGCCAGGGCATCTAATCTTGTTTCTTATTTTTTGGATTTTTCTCTTTTTCTTTTTTGGTAAAAGAAAAAACTTATTTAATTTCAATCATTTAAAAAAACAATTACAAGCTTATTCTCTCTTTCTCTCTTAGGTACATATTTGATTAGTCTGGAAATAAATCAAACCTCAAACAATAAGAAATTTCTTTAAACAAAAGTTCCAACCAATAATTTCTTTATTTTCTGATTTCACATTTCATCATTATCTATATATTGATTTAGGATCAGCAATTCTCTTGTCCTATCATATTTGATGATTGAAGGAGATCCACATTTCACTATTCATCTTGATAATCTGTTTCTCACACCACATAACATAATGGTTATGAAATTGGCTCTTACTTGCTCTTAATGGTGATTGCAGGATGTTTCCGCTATGTCGAGGTGATATTTGCAAACATGATTCCCCTTTACCTGAGAGCATTTCTGATGACTCTTACATGAAATTTGAAAGATTCTAATATCAATATTTCAACAAGCCGGAAAAGACAGACTGTTGTTTCGTGCTTCAAGAACCTGATCAGTCTCAGGGATTACAAAACAACAACTATAAAAGGTGAGCATAAATGAAAAACTAGTTTTCGATACTCGAAGATCCTTTAGCAAAACAATAGTCAAACTTGGTTTACTTTGATAACAGAGAATAATGTAACACTCGTGATCTTCACAAAAGACGAAGCTAGAAGTTTTTCCGAGTCAGCTGCGAAGCAAACTGATCAGCTGCAGCCATAGCTTGAGAAGCTGAACCAATTGATCCATCATACCTGCAAGAACAACACAGTAAATTTCAAAACTTCTTCCGAGTATCACAACCATCTTTAGAGGTTTTGAATTGAATATGCGAGAAGAAGCATAGTGTGCAGAGAGAGTACTCACAAAGCAATCAATACGTAAACCGCGGTCTGCATAACAATAGTTCCTTCACCAGCAGGCTGAGTAGTGTTTAAGCACCGAGCAGCAAACCAATTCTCGTGTATTGATGTTACTATGTCTGCAAGATTCAAGTCCTATTACTAAACCAAAACTACTCTCCAAGCAAAAGGAAAAAAAATGCAAACAAACTAAAAATATTACATTGGTTGGATCCAAGAACAAAGGTCTCAGTAGGAAGATTGCCACGTCTCATGAAATCTATGAATTGCTTTAACTCAACAGGATAAAGATCAATCCCTTCTTGTTCAGCTCTACAAAGAACTCAAGATTTAATAACTGAATCTGAATCCAAAACCAAAACATACATACAACCTAAATGTTGATACCAATCTTAAGAGCAATAGATTATGATATTTTATGAATTTGCTTACATTGTTGATAAGAGACGAGAAGGTCCAGTAGGATCATAGTTAATCAAAATAGCAGCTTTCAATGGATTTCCTAAAAATAAAATTCCAAACAATCAAATCACCAAAAAAGAAGATTTTTTTTTTTCTGGGTTCTTCTTCTTTCTTTTCAAGAGAGAACAGAAATCAGAGAACTTACCAGAAGAACCGACATTACCAGGAACCCATTTGTCCCAAGCTTTGTCCACAATCGCCGAATCCATCGATGCGTTCTGAAAACTGTTTTACGATTTATAAAGCAATGATTTTTAGGGTTATGAAATGAATCAGAGCACCAAAGCTTTGAATAGTAGTAACACAGTCTCTGTCTCTGTCTCTCTCTCTCTCTGGGAAATTCGTATAAATTTGATAACTTTTCAGATAAACTTGATTAATACAGAAAACACAAAATCTTTATTCAATCAATTTTTTGCTGCAATTGTTATTCTTATTCCGCAACATATAAAATTGCAATAATTATTCATCCGATTAATGATAAAAAAAAACCCCCAATATTCGAGAGTTTTGAGATTAAAACATTTTAATCCGATATAGTCTTCACTCTTCAGTAGAGATAGCAGGACAAGTAGGATTGCAAATCGGCGATGGACAGTCTATTTTCTGAAATGCACTCCGCCCGTAAAACCAGTTTCCCACTGCTTTCGCTATTTTCTGTAAACAAAACAAAACTCGAAATCAAAATCAAAATCAAAATTAAGATGAAAGTGAAAAGATTTACAAATATAAGTTTACCGTGTTAGCGACTTGGGGACCTTTGTCACCGGACCAAGAAGCGGCGCTTCCGCCTTGGCAATGAGCGTGACACGAGTCCAAGAACAATCCTCTGGACGGCGTTGTGTGAACCGGAGATAACGCACGCATCATCTGATCTCTAAACCCTGAGATGTTTTAACCAAATCCGGTTTAATCTTATTTACCACCAAACCAAATTACTTACTTTACTGGTGGTATTTCTTCTCATTTATCATAAACCGGAACAAAATCTAAATGTACCAAAATCCGGTTTAATTATATGGATTTTTTTTTACCTTGGACGGTTTTGAGCTGAGCGGCACTACATTTCTTAAGATCAAGCTTACAATTCTTCCACTCTTTGCGTTTATCAACAGCAGTTGGAGCCAAAACGTTCTTGATCTGAAAAATTCACCAAATTCAATTTATGTGTCGATTTTTGCGGATAATAATTATGATTAATGAATGTAATTGTAATGTATCAGACCTGCCAAGAATCGAAGGCGGCGTTAATGACAAAGAGCGGTGTTCGCATGAAAGGAACTACATATTGTGGGAAGAAACACTGCGAAAACACAGTCATAAAAATAAGTTAATATCGCTCCATAGATGCAAAACAAAGTGCCGAAATCAACGATGTTTGGATTAGATAATTTAAGTAGCTACGAGTTCTGGTCTCATTTTTGAGGTGCAAGAAATAGGAAGACTCCTTGCAGATCCCTACAAAAAGATTTAAGCAAAAGACTTGAGTTTAGGATTATCTTCATGATTTAAGAAAAGTACTAAAAATATATATATTAGAGAGTGACAGAGTTGTACGTGGAGCGCGACGACTTTACTGTAATATGATTGGATGTATGATCCTCCTGAGATATCTTTACTGTTTTCATATAATCCAATTCATCGTCAATATGAATATATGATTTGTAAACTTTATAAAACCAATAGTTATATTAGTTTTATAAACTTTTGGTTCAGTATGTTTTTCGACCATGAACACTTACCCGTGGATAAAGTAACCGGCGTCGGAAACACATTTGACTCTAGCTGTTCGGGGAAGTATTGCTTGGAAAGTGTCACAATGTAGAATTGCGGCCAATGCTCCGGCTGAACAACCGGAGAGTATTGCCTGAAAAGTTTTTATAAAACTAGTCAGAAATTAAGAAGTTGAATTTAATACAAAAGAAAAAATAAATGTTGAAATATACGTTTTGAGCGTTTTTCATTCCTTTAGCCATAAGATCATCGATCACCGCACGCCAAACTCGTGCACCGCGGAAAAAGAGCTTACTCGCCTGAAAATATTCAAAGTTCCGATTAGAAAACCTATAATTTTGAATACGAAAATTTAATGTACTACCAAACAAAATGTGAATGTTGGGATAAAAAAACAAAGTATATCTTCAGTCACAAAATTACCGGATTAACGGCTTCTACATTGCCGGTAAAGGATGATCCATCGCAATATCTTACTTTGATTCTGTTCCAATTGTAAAAATCTGAAGCAAAGAAAATTCCTTTTTTTAGAAAACAAGATAGATTTCAACATCTAATCAATTGATTCTCAAACAAATCGTCGAAAAAAAAGAGAAGAAGAAGTGAAGATCAAATAAAAGAATTATTAGCTTAGACCTGGATTAGTGCTTTGCTTGCCACCCAAGATACCAGAGAAACCAAAGTCTTTGTTCATGAATTTGGAAGAACCCTTCATTGTACCCTTACGCTGATTACATGAAGCGACGTCGGTACACCATCCTCCTCCCTAATACATAACAACATTTACACTTCATTCAAATTCGATTTAACTTTCCTTTTTTTGATAATTTCGTCTACTAATTCTAACTTACTTTATGTTTTACATTGAATTTTCATTTCAGTAAGATAAAATATTGGATCTGATCGATAACCGCCACATTGTATATAAGTTTTACAAATCACACAACTAAAAAGAACTACGATTTGCCTTCTTTTTTTCTTTTTTTTTTCATGAAAACGATTTGCATACATTTCAACGATTAAAATATAAGTGGTCCACGAATTTGCAACAAAATTAAGTTTTTCAACTACCTCCATATGGACGATCCAGTTGTTAACACCCGAACCAAACCCTTTGTCGAAATGGTAAGCTGGTGCACTCCCATCCAAACACACTACATATATGTAAAATAAAATAAAAAATATTCTCAACAACTTAAATTATTAAATTATCTGAGTTCATGCAAAAAAAATTATATAGGAATTTAAACCGTAATTTTTAAAAGGAGTATTTAAACTATTGTTGCATATTACCGGCTCCTTTAGCGACGGCGCTTTGGAGATAAGTAATGGGAACGGCTCCGGTTCCGATCACCACCACTGCCAACACTAGCAGACTTGACCAACATTGCTTAAGCCTCCCCATACTATAACAATTTGAAAAACAAATAAACTAGCTTATGATTTAGTTACTGCTTTAATTAAATAATATTTACACATTTCTTTCCAATTAGAATGAGTCGAATTAGCAGTGGATATCCAGTCATTGGAAATTCAATAATTAGCTTATACAATTTTTTTTTGTAAAACATTAGAGATACAAATATATTAAAATATAATTTAATTGAGTGACAAAAAATCAACTGGAAGATTATGGTTTAAATATGGAAAATGCGGAATGCCAAAATTATTTATGTTGTATCGATCATGTGATTATGCGAATTATATATTTTAATGGAAATAAAATACATTGTAAAAGTCCAACTATAGTTTTCACTAATCGACACTATTACTAATTGGAAATCTAGATTAATAAAAAGTAATTTGGTTAATAGCCGGGAACAAAACAAACAAAAAAGATACCCATCTTCCATGTGCGTGTTTAAAAATCTTTGAGCTTTCTCACACCAACTTTTTTTAGTTGTCTGTAATTATTACCTTGCTCAGAGTGTAGTCCACTAAGGAAATATTATTATTACAAATCTAAACTATTGGACATTATCATCGTCAATATTATAATTAATCCATTGTTTAGCATTGCTAATCGCTATTACGAGTGTTGGTATTTCAAGATACCCAAAATACCTTTCATATCCATATTGTCTTTTACTCTGTAAGAATTTAGTTTATAGAAAATCATATTCGACTTATTGAACCGCATAGAAATGTGTTGAATCACGTTAATTCCCCGGAATAACCTTCGATGTCATTCACATATATGATAAGAAATTTTTTTTTTTTCTTAACTTAAAGATTTTCAAAAAAATTGTTTAATTTGCAAACTCCTTGAATCCTAAATGGCTTATTTAGTAAATAACTAACAAGACTAGAACCAAAGTACTGTATATTTGTATCGTAATACCGTAATTAATTCCATAAGATGATAACAATCTGAGTACAGATCAAAATTGCAGAACTATAAAAGGAGACAATTTAAAAAATAAAATAAAAAGAGGAGAGAGAGAAGACAATGTATTTAAGTAAGAAAAAAAGATCACAAAAAATGAAGCTTACCTTGTGAAAATGGAGTCCTTTGCTCAGGTAGAAACAAAATTTTTATTTTTATTTTTTATAATGTGTGTTGATGAAATGGATAGAGAGGAATCTGAAAGAGATAGAAGCCAGCCATTGTTTCCTTCTTCATTATATAGATACATCCACAAGTTGCAAAAAAAAGAAAATAATAAACTTTTTCTCTCTTTTTAATATTATTTTTTTTTGTCGACAATTTACGTTTTTTTTTTTAAGTTATTCTTTTGCTTTAATTTGGATAAAGGTTTTTTCTTTTTATAAGATACTTGCGTTGTGAATGGGCATACCGTGTGCGTCAGTGGATTCGCCAGGTTTTACAACGTCAGGAAACTTACGTTGTATGATCTTATAAGTCTATCTATATTAATAAATGTTTTAAAATCTAATCCGAGTTGATAGTTTAATTTTAAAGAAAATTAGAAACTATATACTGTAGTGATAAAAAATTTTTAATGGGTTATGTGTTTATTATATACTAAATACAATCTTTAATGATAATTAAAATTTTTGTTTGTTTTATATTTTATCTAGGGCTAACTAAAAACTTTTTTTCGATTCAGAAATCCTGTTTAACTATTCTAACCTACTACTCCGTTTGCTTTTTCACTAGACCTTGAAAATACTGATTATGCAAAATTATTTAAATATTTAGTTTTTAAAGATATCAATTTATAAGTCTTTTTTCAAAATTTTAACATTCATATGATAAATAATTTATCTTAGCTTGTTATGTTTGAAAATATATAAATCTCTGCACACAATAAAATAAGAAATAAAAAGTATGGTGTGGCACGAGAACTGAAAGTGTCGGTGCTGCACCGAATACGTAGCTGTTCAACAGCCAAAATATGTTTTAACTTTTTGATAAAGTGTCAAAATTTCAAAAGTCAGACCTTTCTCTATTTGATCTTTATTTATAACACGAATAATGTATACTATAAATATTTGTAAAAATGAAGACAGTTTTATGGATAAATATAAGAATTCATTCAGTTTTTTAGGAACTAAAGCCGTATAATCGTCTAATTAAGGAAGCAACTTGGAGATCTCAGTTGAAATTCTTCATTGTTGATTTTCTGGTGGAAATGATTGATCTGAATCCGCGTGCAACCAGCATCAAGGCATATGGGTTTCGCATAAAGGCATAAACAACACACACAAAAAAAATTATTCATTTGGTCGGTTTGCGTATAAGCTTAAGAAAATTTCTAGAGATTACTTCTATACAACTTGTTGCTCTTGCTCCTTTGTTTGGGTTCCTTGAGATCCTTAGGAATATGTTATGTTCTTGTTTGATAGTCTTGTTCATGTTAGCTAGATTTCACACCTCAAAATCTCAAGTGTATGGATTTCACACCTCAAAATCTCAAGTGTATGGATTTCACACTCTCAACTTTTTCTTTAGCCCTTCCCCAAAGTCCAACAATATGTGGCAGAGACAATATAATTGAAGGCTCATTCCTTAAAGATTTTGGTTAGAACAGTATTCTTAGCATGCACAGAAAACATCCAGTTATAACGAGTAAAGACTTTTTGGCAAAGTTGACCGCACGGAAATACCAACTACGTCCAACCATAGCGGAATTTGATCGAGCGACGATTTGGAGACTTCACCAGCATATTAATCAAGTGAGTGTTTCTTTTGTTTGGATGAGTTTCAATACTTAAATATTTGAGTTAGATTTGGTTGTTTAATATAAGTAGGGAACCAATATTGTTAATCTCTGAAAGGTCGTCCAATAGATCAAGTATTACTACGAGCTGACCAATCCTGTTGAATTTTGGGTAAATTATGAGTGCAACATCTATGGATTACTCTCTGAATTCTAATAAAATCTGTAGAGATAATCAAGTTGATTAAGTATATGCATCACCTCTAGGGCTGGTCCAACGTTTTTTTGTCATTTTTAATTTTTATACAAAATTATAAATAATAATAATATTAAAATGATACTAAAATTACATAAAACTCTTTTTAATTCTATAAACAGTTTATTAAAAAATAAAAAAGCATAAAAAATATTTATTTTATTAAAATATAGCTCTCATTGCATTTTTGCCGGAAAAATCATCCATCAAGTCACGTAATAGAGCTTTTCAACCAATATGATTCTAATTTTTATGAAGCTATGTATATTAATGGATCCAAGTTTCCTACAAAACAAAGTGGAATCAATAATAATTTTACTCCTAAATGTTAGTACTAAATAATAATATAAACTGATACTTACATAATTTTATCAAAAAAAAATATTTAACAAAACTTACATTCATTTATACATAATTTGTTTTTTGAATTATCCACTCAGTAAGAATTACAGTTGTATTTAATTTAAATTAATATGAAGAACAAATATATTAGTATAAATGTTTCGTAGATTTGATAATGAAAAAAATATTATGTACGAATTGTATAATTTCTTTATAGGTATTGTTTTTGGAACTTAGATGAAATAGTACTTTAACCAAAAAAAAGAGCTTTATCTAGCGCTTAAAAAAAAGCGAAAAGTGTTACGCATGAAGGTAAAGTCAGATCCTATCTGCTTGGTTAAATACAACCATTAAGGATGATCAACGACGAAACTAATGTGTTGCGTTGTTCTGTTTTTTCTATTAATGCTCTGTTTTAACCAGTTTGGTTTGCTCTGTTTTTTCTGTTTTGTTTGTTTCTTTGGACCAGTTTATGGTTTGAGTTCTTGTTATGGACGACAAAAAAAAAAAAAAAAAAAATTTATGAATTTATGCTTAGATAAAATTGATACACGAACAAAACGCTTCAAACATAGAGCTTAAATTTTTTTTACTTTATATAAGAGTAACAATTTGGTATTTTACCTAAGAATGGAAGAAAAACAGAGCAACTTAATCAGCACACAAGACATATTGCTGAAGAAAATTACTCCTTTTGCTTATTCGCAATACTTCAGAATCACTCACACCCTTTTCTTTCTTTTTTTCTTTTCTATAGCCTAAAAACTAATCACTATTAGTGACAAATGAATAATCTATAAGCAAATTTTCTTTTAAAGAATACTAGTAAATCTATATATGTATATTTATAGTAGAATCTCTTAAATTGGAGGAGCATCTTGAGGAGTGAAAACCCTGTGGTGGCAAGTTGGGTTACAAGGGTAAGGACAATCTATCTTCTGGAACAATGTTCTGTCATAAACCCAATCTCCAACAGCTTTTGCTATTGTCTGCAAATCAAGAAGAAGAAAATGATCATAAGAACACAAGGTCCATTGATTCTAATGGTATTTTGTTTCACAAGAATTTAAAGAGGTTCCTTTTCTTTTCGAGTATTTACCGTTCGGTTAAGAATTGGAGAATCTTGCCAAAACCATGAAGTTTGTGTCTCGGTTTGGCAGTGAGTGTAGCAAGAATCTATGAACATCCCTCTTGATGAAGATCTTCCTAAACCTATCACCGCACTCAAGAACTCTAACCTGAAATCTAAAAGAAGATAGATCCGGAACTTTCAAAACCTTTTTATGCATTAATGCTTAAGAAAAGGATCACAAAAAAAAAACTTCAGATTCTTGAATTGTTTTTGGTTCTGAGGCTAACCTTGCATAACTTTGAGCTGGTTTGGTTCGCAGTTCTTGATGTCAAGTTGACAACTTTGCCATTTTCCGTAAGGACCAGCAGCACGCGGAGCCAAAATGTTCTTTATCTGAGAAAGAAATGTGAAACTAACTAAGATGAGTTTCTGAAGTTATATTATGGAAAATACTTCTTTCAAGCTGAAAGATAACATACCTGCCAAGAGTCGTAAGCCGCATTAAGAATGAACAGAGGAGTTCTAATCTGGCGAGCCACGTATTGCGGGAAGAAACACTGCAGATTTTTTTGGTAATGGATTATATGAGTAAAAATTGAAGAGAAACAAAAGGGATCTAAAGAGATACTATAAATTTTTTTTTACCATTGCAGGATTTAGTCTTGATGTACATGACCTCGGCAAGTTCTTTGCTGATCCCTGGAAAATTATTTCATTGAAAAGTTCCAAATAACAAGAATGAGTAACTGAATTAACTGTCACTAGAGAGGAAAAAAGCTTACATGAAGAGTAACCACATCATCGAAGTATGTTTTAATGTATTGAACTCCTAAGACATCTCTTCTGAAAACATACCAAAGAAATGTATTTTTGTTAGATTGTTAAACATACTGATAAAGAATGTTAAACAAAATGGAATATTTGTCTTACGTATTGAGAAAAAAACCAGCATCTGAGAGACATTTTACGTTGGTCCCCATCGGTAATAGAGCACGGAAACTATCACAATGCATCAGCGAAGCTAACCCGCCAGCTGAACACCCAGACAAAACAGCCTGCCATAGTTTCATCAAATTTTTTTAACGTGTCAAAAGCTTACAAGAGTTAATGGAGATAGGAGAAATTTTGTGAAGGAAAAACAAAGCTTACATTCTCTGCGTTTATCATGCCTTTAGCTAGAAGCTCTTGCATAACAGCTAGCCAAACACGAGCACCTCTGAAGTGAAGATTAGTAGCCTGATCAAATCACCATTATGATTATCGAATGAAGAAGATAACACTAACATAAATCTCATTTTTTTCTTCTCAGTACTCACAGGGTTCACTGCTTGCACATCTCCTGTGAATGATGATCCATCACAGTATCTAACTTTCACTCTATTCCAATTGTAAAAATCTGCCATTTCCAAAGAAGAACCAACCAAAACCTATTATAAAAAAAAAACTTAACTTTATGGTTGATCAACAAAGCTAATAGCATTGCATACCAGGATTATATTGTTTCTTATTGCTAAGAATAGCTGAGAAAGCAAGATTCTCCACCATTTTCTTCGATGAACCTAATCGAGTATGCATCCGACTAAGGCAATTTGTTACATTATTGCACCATCCTCCTCCCTAAATCAAACATTTCATAAAAAAATCATTCAGAAAATCATCTCCCAAGTCCCAAAAGATCAAACAAAGCAATAAACTATTAGATATGAGCATGCTCGAGTAAGCAAACAAACAGAGCACAAGAGAAAAAAAAAACAGAACAAAACCTCAAGCTGTATCAACCAACTATTAATTCCAGTTCCAGAGCCTCTGTCTAAATGATAAGCTGGTGGACTTCCATCCAAACAAACTGCAAAACCAAAAACCATAAATTAAGAATTAAAAACCAAAAAAGGAATAAAATTTGTATAATAATATATGTAATTATGACTCACCGGCCCCTTTTTCAACTGCGTTTTGAACAAATGTAATATTGACAAACAGTCCTTGTGTGTTCAACATTACTAACGAAAACACCACAAGAATCAACCATTGCTTGAAGTTGAACATTCTGGAGAAAAAAAAAATAAGGAAAATAAAATAAAATTGAATATGTTATAAATTGAAGTGTACAGCTAAAAAGAAAATAGCTAACAAAAATGGCATTATACTATTATAGTACTTTAAGACAAGATTCCACCATTTTGGAGGAAATAATACATAAGTAGACAACATATCTTAGATTAGATCCGAACTATTATTCACATGATTTTTATAGCATTTTGGTATCTAAAAATACCTTATTTTCAGATTTTATTAGATTTTTTGCGGTACCTGAGATTCCTAATTCCCATCCCAGCTAATCAAAACAAAAGACAAAATTTTCCCAGAAAATTTACAGACATGAAAATTTTCATCTATGGATTCGATTTTGTCAGAAAGATGTTTTAACAAAAAAAGGCAATGAAAAAAAAATTCGAAATCTTTCTCTCTACGTAGAAGGAATCAACGAGAAAGAATCAGCTTTGCATATTGGGAAAAGAATAAATCTTCCTTGGAAAGAAAGTTTCAGCCGCAAACGCACTTACTTGGAAACGCGGTTTCTCACAAAACCCAAACCTGCGATTAGTGTAAACCTCGAAGTTTCACTTTCGCTAACTCGGAACAGTGACTCAGTTACAGCACATTGCCCTAGAGACGCGATTTCCGAGCAATGGGCGAAGGAGAAGAATCCGTAAACGATTGTATATCGCGCGTTTTGGATCCGACGTAACAATGTTTTTTTTTGGCTTTCAGAACCCAAGAGCCGACACTGATTCGTTTTCGCGAAAAAAAAAAAAAAAAAAAGAAGAGAGTATAATAAAACAAAGGATTGTGTTGTGTACGAGAAGATGATGTGTTTATATATACCAAAATGTTTTCAGATTTCACCCAACATTATTATTTCCTTATAAAATTGACCCTTTTCTTTTGCCGTATCAACTCCTTTATACTTGACAGAATGAGACGTATATCTAAGAAATAAATCATTACAGAAAAATAATGATCAAATCTAATAAGTATATGTAAATTTTCTTAATATTTATGGTTTCTCTAGTTCTTCTATTGGTAAATATTTAAAAAAACATTCAATACAAATAGATGAACCTAATGATTGTACATAAGTTATCATTTTATATTAGAAAAATAAACACTTTGAAGGACATCGATTAATTGATTTTACTTGGTCAAAATAACATTGGTGATTGTGGGGTTGACTTAGCAAAAAATAAATGGAAGGGGTTATAAATCAAAGACCGACGTGAAATTGGGGGTTCGTGAAGAAGTAAGAAATGTTTGTCATTAGTGGGTCGACGTCACAAAAGGTTTTCGTTTTAAATGGGTTGGATAGGATCCGACCCGAATGTCGGGGTGGGTGACGTAATCCGGTCGGACCGGTAATGGTGTTGTTGAAATGTAGACGAATCTTATCAGCTTGCGAATTACGCGTTCCATAGCCAACAAACGGCTGATGAATAGTTTCAGGAATTTTGGACTGTTTTGTCTTTTCGGTGTGTTTTTATTTCCTGTGTGCAACCTCACCGTAGTTCCGCTGATCGCCAACCAACTTTTTTACAATAAAAGATTCAAGCAAATAACATAGATAATCAAATTAAATTCAAGACGGCTTAATGATTCAAAACAGAGATAAAGAAATCAAATTTTGGTTGCACATGTTTGCTTTTACTCAGTACAAGACATTAAAAATGGACAATCAATCAACAAAGTACTTTGGTTCCGAGAAGCCAGCAAAACAAGAATGCCACTTTCACAAGAGCTTTGGTTCCGAGAAAATGCACAAAAACGTTAATTCAAAGTTACAGAGAAATAGAAATAACTGATTCATTAGAAAAATTGAAAGTGCATACGAAAGAAAGACATAACAGTGAAATAAAATTAGAAACAACAGAAAGACTTAACTTATGTTGCAACAGAAAGACTTAACTTAAGAAAGACTTAACTTATGACAGTGAATTGAAATCACGAGTTTGATAACATATCAGTTATTAGTTTGTTCTTGAGAGCCATTTCCATATTAGAAAGTGGCTCTGCTTTTGTAAAGAGACTGTCCAACAACTTGTTCATAGAAAGCCTCTATTTCATTGCTAAATCTTTCTGCTTTATCTCCCACATGCTCTGAAACTCCAACAGAGTTTTGCCTTTTTCTTCCACAGTGGTTGCTTTGCTCACAAACTTTTTAGCTTTGGCTTTTGATGCCTTAACACCAGGAGGACGAGCTTGATCCTCTTCATGGCTAGCTGACACAGATCTTGATGATTGTGCAGAGTGTTCATCACAATTTTCTCTCTTTGATGCTCTATTATCTTTAGTAGAAGAAGATCCACACCATTTCTGATCATGGCGAAGCTCCCTCCAAGCATGCTCAAGGGTGAACTTCACCTTGTAATCATTGAAGATGATCTGGTAAGCCAATTTCATGACATCATCCTCATTCTGGCCACTTGATATCTCTTTTGTTGCAGCCTCATAGCTTCCTACAAACTTGCATACTTGGTCGTTGATCTTTTGCCACCTTTGCTTACAGTGAGTGGGCTCTCTCTTTTCCAGACCAGCTAGCTTAGGACTTGCAGCATAATATGTTGCAATGCGTAACCAAAACGCATTACCTTTTTGCTCATTCTTAACAACTGCATCCTTACTAGTGTTGAGCCAAGCACTGATGAGCACCACGTCTTCTGTGTGTGACCATTTCCTTCTTTTTCTACGCTCCTTAGGTTTGTGTTCATCTAGGCTTGGATCATCAGTACATTGGGTACTAAAGACAGAATCATCATCATAAGGATTGGTTTCAAGAGTGTGGTTTTCTTGTTGACTAGTTAAGAGGTCCATAAAACCTGAAGCATGATCCATAGTCAAGTTTATAGTTAGGTGTTTAAAGGAGAAAGAAGAGCAGAATGAAGAGTTAATGGTCTGATTAGGTGTTTAAAGGAGAATGAAGAGCAAAATGAAGGGTTAATGGTCTGTGTTAAGGAAGATTAGCTGAAGACTTTAATATATAACTAGAGGTGAGGTTTAAGTGTATTTCGTGTTTAAGTGTGACATAATAAACAATCAATGACAACTACTAAGCATTGAGTATAAACACTAACTAGACAATAAGTATGATGTAAACAATCAAATTAAAGCATTTCAATATCTTCACATAATCTATGTCTTCAAGTATGATATAGACAATCATTTTACCTAGTCCAAAAACTAGAAATCCAACGAGTCTAATTTTTTAAACATTTTATTATTTTTATTGGTATGAATCGACATTGAAAAAGATGCATTTGTTCTCATTTATGTAGTTTATTCTTTACTCGTTTTATTCTTTTCACTTTTTCTATACGAGAGTACCAGATAAAGTCTAAATTTGGCGGAATAGTTAGGTAAGAAAATACAACCTTTAGGCTTTAACAAACAAAAGTTTTACACTAAATGAATTGAAAAAAAAACAAATTAAGAAAAGGAACGGAAAAAGAAAGAAGCATATCACCTTTTCGAAAATAATATTCGTAACTATTTTATAATCAATAAGTAGTAAAAGGTTTGTCTATTTAAACAAAAAACAGCTGTGTTTTCTGTTGACGTAGCTGTTGACAAATTTTGACATTAAAAAAACACAGCTGTTGAAAATTTTCGCAACTGAGAAACTAATCGGAGAATTGCTAGAGACAATACGATTGGTGGACAGGTTTTCATATTATATAAAAAATTGGTGATACATCACACATACATTAAGTCATTAATTATTAAAAAAAAAATAGAATGACAGGTGAAGTAGATAAAGTAAACCAAACTGAAGGACCAAAGTGATGTAAAAAGTAAACAACAAAGTCAATTCGGTCCATACGAACCTCAAACGAGAAGTATGATTATTCATTTCCAAGCTTATCTTATCTTTTTAAAATATGGAGTAGTTTATTTACAACAACAAAAATCATTAAGTTCTAACTTATTTAGACATTTTAGTTAATGTCAAATCTCTTAGGGAGTTTGTAACTACCTACTGAACCAAATAAAACTTAACTCTCACATAAATATTCAATTATTTTGTTTAAAATTCAGTCACTATCCCAAAATACATAAATTTCATATATAAAACATTTATAATTGGAATTAACAAAACTATATATATATATATACATATTTAAAACTGAAACTAGTTATCAAAGCTGGTGGAGAATTGTAGTATAGGTTTTTTTGCTTTCTTTTTTTCTGATAAATAAGTAGTAATGTAATTGAAACTATGTTTTTTGGTGGAATGTTTGAAATGACTAACCATATAACAGAATTATACTCCTACGTTTAGTTATTTTGTTCATAAAGATCTGGTAGATTCAAACGAAATTCCCAAGTTAAATTCCAAATAATGTCGTAAGTTTTCCTTATAAAAAAATTAAAAACCTTTTCGAGCTTAGTATATCAATTAATATCCTTTGTCAGGCGACAATGGAGAAGGTATTACTAACATGCCATATGATTATGGTTCATGTATCATTACCAAATGATTAAATGGAAGCAACGTGCCACATTCAAATATTAATTTTATAACGAAGTTATGATGTTTTATACTCCTTTAACAAACACCTTAAATTGGAGATTTTAAGAAGAGATCTTAAGAGAAGTTCTTAAAATTTTTATTAATAATAAAATAAAAAATGTAAGAAAGAAAAAGATAAAAGTTCTTAAAGTTTTTGTTTAAAATATATAGTTTCTTGTTTAAAAACTCATAGAGACACATGTCTCTTATATATTGATTCTATTTTTTTTGTTTAAATTAAAGTTTAATTATATCACTAAATTTTATTAAAATAATCGTATTTTTTTGTTTAATAAACTCTAACTCTAATCATTGGAGATGGTCTTAGAGCATCTTTAGTGGAAGTTCTAAGAGGGGCTCTAAGTAATTAAAAAAAATAATATTAAAAAGTTGGAAAGAGAAGTGAAAACCGATTCTCATTTGAGAACCTCTGATAGATTATGTAGAGACTTATTTGACACATATATCAATGTGATTAGTTTTATTTTATTTTTTCTAATTTAAAAATTAATTAATTAATTAAACTATTTAAAATAATTAAAATAATATATATATGAGAGACTCGAAGAGGTTCTATCCAATGAGGTTGCTCTTATATTTTGAAAGAGGAAGTATCCTTTAACAAAACAAAATTTTATATTTTACCATTTGCATATTGCAGGATGGTATTTAGAAAATTAAATTTGTGACAACTGTAAAACAAAGAAGACTCAAAGAGCATTTTCAATTTTATATCCCGAAAACAAATTCCGGTGACATGTAATTTCTGCTCAGAAAAAAAAAATTTTTTTGCTCATATGGTCACTATTAGAGCATGATCAATGCTAGAACTCCATATGGGGTTCTTAAATTTTTTTTATTATTATTTTGTTTTAATTGAGAAAGAGAGGTTCTTAAAATTAAGAAACTGTATCTAAAACCTTTTAAATAAGAACCGATTCTTAACAAGAGTTTCTTAATGCACGGTTACAGATACAGTTTATAATATTTATTGCTAAGAACTCCTCTTTAAGAACTCCTTATGATACGCCATTGATCATGCTCTTAGTATTTTTTCTAATTGCTAAACCCAAAAAATTTAATTACCGTTTTATTTTTATAATCGGCGGGAGGAGTGAAGTATTTGATTGGATAACGAGTTTGTGGATGATACGTGGCGGCAGATGGAGTGATGAAACACGTGATTGACGGTGGGATTCTTCTTACATGGGTCCTACACATTTGTTTTAATTAAAATCCTTAGTTAAATGTAACTTTATGAATTCTAAAAAACATTTGCATCCGTGTTTAGTTTCATCCCCACGACCATAATCGGCGCGTGTATTCCACTTCCACCCGAAAATGAACGAGGTAGAGCGAACAAAACAACCATGCAGATTTCAGTCAGTTTAACAGTTTCATCGTAAAAACTATAAATTTTATAGAAATTTCATACATCATGTATGTAGATTTTATACAGTTCAAATGTTCAATGCTATTTATAGAATTATTATATGATATTTATTGTCCACAGAATAATTATGTTTGTCTAATTATTGATGAAAAGGATAGTCACCTAGAGAAACAGTTCGTGATTTTATAAATTTTCATAAAATACTGAAATTTTTTAAATAGCATTGATTGTCCGCTTATAATTATATATAACCAATAGATGAAGAGAAGAATTTAAATACGTCACATTGAAGTTAAACATTGACGATAAGATGTAAAAGTTTGTCCAACCATTTTAATTGGTATATATCTAGTTGGTCACTAAGGCTGCTTTAAAGATAAGACTACAATAATCCATGAAACTAGTGGGCTTCAAAACTGAATTAGTTTATCATCCTCCATCATATAATCATCATCAATGTAGCAAGTGGTAATGAAAACATAAATGTGAATTAACAGGTTTGTGGATGCTGGTTTCATGTATGAAGACTGGAGTAGCTAATTTTGTGCTCATGCACATTTATTGTGTGTTTTGCTAACCAAATGATTGATAGTTAGTTGAATATTTCGTAACCTGGTATTTCCCATTTGATGTATTTTGTTAATATGTTCAAGAAGAATTAAGAACATGTTTGCATTTAAGAACACATTAGCTGGCCAACTATCTACCAATATATTTAATCGTTACATTGTAATTAATTTAATAATTTTCAACAAAACAATTAGACAAGTTCGTGAACTGATTGACTTTATATATATACGAAAACCAAAATTTTCTAATTGGTCTATGCTCAATATGGATTGGTCGTTATCTATCTTCCTCTAATGAATTGATGATTATCCAATCAGAAATTAAATATGGTCCATCACCACTTTGTCTATATGGTAGATTGGTCGTTATCTATCTACATGGTACGTCTAAACATTATAGATGTATAATAAGCATCGATCTGAAATTACATAAAACATACCATTTGCTAGTTAATTTACAACGCCTAGTATTTTCGAATGTATAATAAGCATCGATCTGAGATTACACAATATATACTATTTGCTAGCTAATCAATTTAGTGCTAATTCTACCATAGCTTAATAGGGAAGAGCAAATGAAATTATACGCTTGATGGACCAAGGAAGACATAAATGGTGTAGTTGTGAAAGTTTTAATTCCAATCACAACATAAAAGTGAATTTATAGTGGTGAACCCAAAAAAGGGTTAATTTAGAGAACGAACGCAATTATATGATGAAGAAAACAAAAAAGTTCTCTTAGTTTTAAAGATGTTTGCAAGTTGTAACATTTTTGAGAATATCCATTAAAAAAAAAACTTGTAACATTTTTGAATATACAGGAACATTCCATGTGGGTTGCCCTTGTTCCCAGAAAACACCATCAAGCAACATTATTATGTAAAGCCAGTTAAGCTAATCACATGATTATTACATAATTAACCAAAAATATTATATACACTTTATGATCCAACGAATACACGAGTTTGATTACTTTCCCTTATTTTGCCATTTATTCAACTAGATCGGTTTAATTCATAATGGAAGATTTTGGTGTTACAAAATTGTAAGATGAGATTCTAGACAACTAAAAAAAGTTGTTGCCTTTGACTTTGATGGAGGCTAGATAAATTCGAATATCTACAACAACAAAAAATTGTCGGCCAAATTCTCGTCATAAGAAAAAAATGTTGTTTCAGGTTAATATATATATATATATATATACCAAGTATGTACTAGTACAAATCTAATCATAGATACTGTTTGACTTAAGGACAAGTTATGGCTATCTATGGGTATTAATTTTACTATTCATGATTACGGGAAAATATAGGCCATCCGTGTTGGAAGATTATTAGACTATAGGTGTAATTAAATGCATAATAATATTAGAGTCTTAAATCAACATAATAATAATTAGAATATAATCACAGAGACACGTTTATTTATTTTTTATTTTTTTTTGTTTGTCATATTAGAAAATGATCTTGATCTTGATCTTGATGATCTTGCAGAAAACAACATATAATTCTAATTTGAATTAACACCTTATTAAATAATATTTTCCAACATGATTTATCTGGGAATTTGACTGGGCTGCTGAGCCCAGTATGAAATTTTAGTCTAAATAAAAGATCAACTGGGCTTTAGGATTTTATTCTTTCATTTTTGTCTAGACAAATTTTCTTCTTTTTTCCCCATTTTTCAAGTCAACCAACTGCTTGCTTGTACATAAAAAGTTATTAAAAACCAACCATTTTCACGTCAATTAAATATTACTTTTTCAATATACTATAATCCAGTTTCTTAATCTAAAAATGTAAAATTTATGAAATTCACTATAAATTTGTGGAATCAAACATAGTTACCCGTAGTAGTTAATCTGGTAAAGAAAATCTAATCCTCGTCCTCATCAGCATCAACAAGAAAACAATAACATGACTAAGACTAATCATCACTGGCTAACCTCTGGTGATAATTGATCATACGATAGTTGCCTCATGACAATTAAAATATCAGTTATTCAACATGACAACATCGTGATTCATGCCTCAATTTATATCTATATAGTTGTAGAAGTAACGAAGAAGAACATAAAACTCGTATTGAATGGGACAGGTAAGAGTCAACATAAGTTACCATATATAACGGTGCAGAAACATTTATGGTGAAGAGGACCATAGAAGATATAGATTTATTTAAATATTGTGTGGTCCTTAATTAATTCTCAGGAAATTTAATAATTTAACTACAACGTTAGGCATGTGATTCTGCATGCATGGACAGTTGTCATATACTATTCATACGTACAAATAAATTAATATACACTCGGTATACAACAGTACTAGCTTCTCGCTAAATAGAGATGTTTATAAGATGATGTGAATAAGACATGTTGATAGTTTTAAATTTGAAGTATGTGTTTGTATAAAATATAGTTTTTTTAAAAATCTAATATTTTTGTACTTTAAAATCAAAAAAGAAATATTAACACTAACAGTTAAGAAAGTACAACATCTTCAAAAATTTAAGCCCTTCAAAATGGGTCTTTAACAAAAAAAAAAAAAAAACATCTTCAAAATGGTTCCGTGGATTTACTGAGTTGCATGGTATCAGAAGTTGATTATATGCTTTTCACCTTAAACATGTTGAGAAAAGTCGCTCAGACATTATACAAGTATAAAACAACTCTGTTAGCTCGGTCGCATATACACATTAATACATGAGCAGTCAATTTTATAGACAACTATCTTTGGGATTCTTTTATACGTTTTAATCTTTCAGGCCTGGACTTTAAGAAGGTTAAGGGACACTTTTGCATGGAACTATATGAATCATGCGTCCGTTTTCAACCTTACTATGGATATACCACTATAATCCCGACTTGGAGAAATTTCAGCAATATCAATCTTCCCGATAATTAAAGCTTGACTTTTAGCTCAAAACTAGTGGAATATATACTTGGGAGCTATAAGGTATCTCTGTAGTATTAATTCAGATTTTGTTCTTTTAAAAAAAATTGTGTAGTATGTCAGAGTTCTATATATCTATTTGTCAATGGATTTATGATTGTGGTCAATATTATTTATGAAATATGTTAACGTGTTATGAGTAATATTATAAACTTTTTTAAGATATGTTAATTTCCATATCATATACATGTTCTTCTTAGTTTTTTTTGTTTAAAATCCTAAAGTAAATAATAACTTTAATGATTAAAAATTCACTTTCTCTTAAGAAGTAATCTTATATGTCTTGCTCATGCATACATGTTCAAAGTTTTAATCATTTAAAAAAGAAATATAACTTTTGACAAAATATGATAATCTTTCTATTCCGAAATAGTCAGATTTTGTCACAATATTTGTGAGATTTTAAGCGCATTTCTGATGATATATAGTTACACGCACACATAATTAACTTAAATAGTATAACATTATTAGTTACATAATTGACGTCTTTAATTTTTACACATACAGTATGTGGACGTACAACACATTACAACACAACAAAGCTAATGAAACATAGTTGTAATTAAATACAATTTTTAGTCACGTAGATTTGCCTATTTGGAGATATTAATAAATTACCGGAACAGAAAAATACGGATCTACCACAACCATAGTGCTACTGTTACTCTCAACATAAGTATCACAACAAAACTCATTGTAATACGCTCTTGCCTTCCTTAATATATAGCTAATGGAACATTTCATGTACCACAACAAGCTTAATCGAGCAACTTCACGCCTTAAATCTCTGTATTTCGTCTCGCTTATCGACTTACCTTCTTTGCAGTTGATGTTCGAGACCTTTCCATGTTCTTGATGACTCGTGATCTCCACTTCTTTTACTGACTGATCTTCAATAAACAGTAGTGGATTTGTAATAGGGTGCGAATTTATGTTCTCATGATAGATTTCTGTTAGCGTTTTGGCAGGAAAAATGTTGCTCAACATGTTTTCGCTTATGGATTTGGATGGTTTGGGTTTGTTTCGATTGCATCTACGAGATTTTGGGGTTGAAATTAGAGTTTTAGGGTGGTGGTGGATTTTAGTGAGGATGATGAATTTAGTAGCCATGGGACTATGAGAGCGATTGCTATATGGTTTGAAGTTATTGGTTTGTGAATTGCAATTCACTCCTCTCTTAACATATTTATATGCACACATCTATACATACACATTAATACATTATATATGTATGGTATGTGTATGTGTTTAAAGTTTGGTATAAGTGTAACTTGTAAGTTTTTATAACATTAAACTAAATTTTGAAAATTTTCAGATGGGTACATCTTGAAGGAGTGGAGCCTAAAGCGATTAATTTGTCTAGCCGTCCAATGTTTATAAAGTTACAATTTAAGCTATCGCAATCTTTCATTGTATATTGCCTAACAATTAAAAGGCAAAAGCTATAAAAGAATATTTAAATCATATATAGATCTTTTTCTTGTGATCGTGATATTTATGATATTATATATATGAACTATAAAATAATCTTCTGTATAAGGTATAATTTATGAAGGAATTTCATAATAACCAGTTCGAGATATAAACTAGTAACATTAGTTTGTAGAGTCTTGGTACAGTTTTGGTTTTGGTATTATTTCGTTACTCTAATTAAACATAATTATAATAATTTTCGCAAAAATTCATTTGGCTCCATTTTCTATATTTTGGTAATTTTGTTTGGTTTCGATCTCTTGGATAAGAAAAACAATACAAATTTAACCATAACCAAACTAAGGCTTCTTTTGTCCATTTCTTGATTTTACTAAAATCTAGATATAAAATCTATACAGAACTTGTTTTAAACCAAGATCTTTTGCCCCCAAAAAAAAAGAAGGAAGAAATCTAATTTACGAGTCCGTACTGTACGGAATATATTTACTACGTAAAATGATTTAATAGCATACAACAAGAATATGATCGTGTGGTCAATATTACTGAATCTCAATTGGTTAAAAAAAGGGACCATGAAAGCTGGATGAAAATGAAATGTACTTCCACTAACAAGTGACTTTACCTCTTCCTATTCACATATTTGGTTTCTATAAATTAAATATGGAAGTCAGTAATTTTCATGATCCACACATCTAAAAATAAAATTGATTCAAAAATAAAAATACAAAGGAAGAAACCCGAATTCTCTGGAACTGAAATATGGACTTTAGCTGTGTAAACCCAAATGGTGCTTTGATGGTAGAATAAGAAAGAATGGTCCATACCCACGTGCATACGAACTGTTTGGTATCTATAAGTTTCCTTGTTGTTCTTTTCACTTAAAAGCCGGTGTTCTTTTGTATTTTGACGTTTCATAGATCCCAGCTTTTCCGGTAATCGACTCTCACTTTACCAAATCTCAAGCTTATTAAACCCTTTATCCAAAAAAAAAAAAAAAAAAAATCTCAAGCTTATCCTAAAAATCCATAAATTAATATTTGTGAATGCAAAATAATAAAATCTAGTATAACTTATTGGGTAATGGACAAGTAATCTGTGACCGTAAGTATCGTATTTTACTTCCAAGCGCCCAAAGACTCAGCCAAACTATCATCGAGTAATCAAGTCAATTATATATTTAAACCAGATTGAATATCTGAAATTTCTCAAATATTGGCTCACTTAGACCCCCCTAAATAGTATCAAATACAAAAGATAAATCTATAAAATATCTTGAGCAGAAGAGACTGCAATGAGATGATTTAGAACTAATACTATAAGGTTTCTTATTGACTTTTGCATCTGTTCAAAAGAATCTCTGATTAGGGTTGTGTTTGATAGTATAAATAAAAACAAAAGGCATGAACAGTGGAAGCAGTTGTATTTCATTCTTGTTTTCTTTCTACTGTTTTATGTACATCTAAAAACAATATTTTTCTTACCTCTGTACGAGAAAATTAACAAAAGTAATGAATTGTATTTAAGAAAAATAAACAGTAAAAACCCCACCGAAAGACTTTACTATACGGTGAATGTTGTTGAATTAGTTGATACCGTTATAAAATGTTACTTCATATCAATCGATTAATCTATGTGGGCAAAAATTCTGCACATCTGAGAAAATTTTCCCCAGCGACGTGTCAGGCAAGAATTAGTTCTAAACTACTCCGGTGAGATCTAGCTTAAGCTCTCTGTTGCACAAAAGACTGAGAAAGATTAATACTTTCAGCCAAACAAATAGTAAAAAAAGAAGCATTATAAAGTGGAGTTTGAAGGAGTATTTACATTTATGTGACCTGTAAATAGAGGAGTTGGTCCACTCTCATAGCTGCCATGAATATCTATGTGTAAGCTTTTAATTGACTGTCCATGAGAAGTGTATCTTTCTTTCAATCTGCCAAAAAGGGTGTAACATAAGGGTAAGTGTTTTAGATTCAGTAAACAGTATCAAGAGATTCTTTGAAAGAAGCAAACCGATCAAAGAATCCAAGTGGTCTCAGCATAGAATTGTGAACAGCAATATACTTAAAGCACAAAGCTGTGTATAGATACTGTACCTGTATTATCTTTTCAGATCTGCTGTCTGAAGTGCTCCAGTTCTGTGGCACTCGATTTTTAAACCTGAGGAGTACCAGACATGTCGACTTGTAAATCATAAACCCTTACAGTATATGCAGCCAAAAGAAACATTTTTTCTCCCTAAAACTGAAGCAGGCCGAAGCTGTTAATGTGGCTAGAGAATCAAGTAGAACAAACACTTGTATGATGCAATGGACCATATGAATTTACCAAGTAACTCCTTGCTAATGTATTCCTCTAGTAAGAAGATGCAGATCCCAGGCGTGATTAGAAGCATCAAAATTGAGGACGCCACTGTATCTCAATTTTCAAACTGCAAGAATACAAAGCACATTCTATTAATAAACTGAAGTACAGTAATCAGAGAAACTAATAGGAAAATGGAGAACCCAGAATAGAAACCTTTCTTCTACTAATTCATCAGTTACTGTATGAGCTTGTTCCATCCTTCAATGATTGCTGTGTAATTTTCTTCATCAGAGCCTTTACAAACTTGCAAAACACCTCCCTGCTTAAGATATCCGTATATAAACTCTTTGTATGTGATACTATCTGGAATAATTCCTTTTTCCCTCATCTCATTTAGAAGTCTAGAAGCTTCTGTTACATTCCCATCTCTGGCATACCCACCAATCATCACGGTATATGTAATCTTGTTTGGGTGTATGTTCTTCGAATGCATCTCACGCAATAGACATTCAACTTTGACCATCTGACCCAATTTACCATATCCATCGATAAGTGCTGTATAATGAAAGACATTGGGTTCCAAACCCTCCTCCCTCATCTCCTCGAGGAGGAGTTTTGCCTCCTCAACATGGCTAATGATCGACATCCCCTTTATTAGTGAAGTATATGTAGCACAATTAGGTGAAATACCTTTGTGTCTCATATCTTCACGGAGTTCCGAGGCCATTGATAACCTCCCACTTCTACAGTAACCTCCAATTAGATGATTGTAAACAACAGTATTTGGCTGCACGTTATTGCTAATCATCTCATCAAACAGTTTCTGACCCTCTTCCGTTTTTTCAGCTTTGCAACATCCATCTATCATCACTGAATATGTATAAACATCTGGAAGCATGCCATTCCGTTTACAATCATCCCAAAACTGTATGGCCTCCTGAACTTTATTCATATTAAACAATCCGCGAATCAATATGCTATAAGTATAATTGTCAGGCTTAAGTCCTTTCTTAACCATTTCATCCATGAACATAAAAGCTTCCTCCAATTTCCTCTTTCCGCAACATCCAGAAATCAACGTGTTATAGGAAACGCTATCCATAACAAAACGACGACCTAATATCTCCTTCTGAATCCTAAAAGCTTCTTCCAGCTTCCCTGCTTCACAAAGTCCATGAAGCAATGCATTAGAAGTCTTTGTGTCTACTACAAATCCTTTATTTATAAATTTAAACCAAAGTGCTACTGCCTCTGAGTGTTTCCCATGCTTACAGAGACCAGACATCAATGTAGTAAGTAATCCACCACCAGGACTCATGTTACGCAATAGCATCTCTCCAATAAATCGAAGTGCCGAGTCAAACATATGATGACTGCATAACAAGCAAATTACTGATGTAAAAGAGCCCTGATTGACAGTCGAACCCATCAACAGCATTTCCTTTAGGAGACGCTCGGCCATATCTGCTTGACCACTTTTGCAGTATCCCTTTATGAGAGTATTATACGTCGACGATGTGAGAGACAACCCCTTCGAAACCATGAGATCCTTTATCTCAATAGCTTTGTTCAAACTTCCAGCCTCAATTAAACTATCAATCAAATTATTATATACAATAACATTAGGAGGAAACCCTTTCTCTGTCATTTCCTTCAAGACACAATAAGCATCACCAATTCTCTTTGCTTTGGTCAAACCCTTGATAAGGATACTATAAGTGATCAGAGTTGGTTCCACACCTCTTTGTACCATCTTTTCTTTAAACATAAATGCCTCATCATACCTTCCCCTCATCCCCAGCCCATCAATGACAGTGTTATAAGTAACAACGTTTGGTTCAACACCCATTTCTTCCATTTTCGAGAACAAATCAATAGCCTCCTCCACTTTTCCTCCCTTGCAGAACGCATTAACCGCTGTAGTGAACAAGTAAACATCAGGAGAAACCCCTTTGCAAACAACTTCAAAAGCTTCACAACACTTCTGAAACTCGTTGGCTCTCACTAGAGAAGTCAGCAAAATGTTGCAAGTCGTCTTAGAAGGAAACATACCCTTGTTTGCAAGAACAAGAAATACATCAAGAGCTAAATAACAACCATCACGCTTGAACTGTGTGCAATAAACTTCAAGCAACAAATCTGAAATTCTCCTTCTGCTTTCTTCATCAAAACACAAACTCAAACTCCCAATTGCATCTGCAATCGCAACTCGACCATCTCTTAAACCACTATCACCACAAGGCAAAACCGGAACACTCCCATTGATCAAACGAATCAAAGTTACTCTAGCAGGCGATAACAGATTCGCATCAAGCAATAAAGCAATCAATAAACAATAGGAACGAAGACTGAAGGAGAAACTAAATGAATCAGAAGCTAATCGGAAAAAATTCAAAGTCGTCTTGGGATTAACTTTGGATCGAAACTCAGGAAACAACCTATCGAATTCGTGAGGTGATAAAACAGTTACGAGTTGTTTACACTGTTCATAATCTAGAGATCTCCTTGACAAAACTGAAGACAACCGTTCGTGCAAATGCCGATCAGAGGAAGGCTCTTCCGATTTCTCCGGCCGGTGATCGTGCTGTTTCAGGTAACGTGTTGTGTGGAAGCTTTTCCGAGCGTCTGCTATGGATTTCAAGCGGCGCGTGAGTAAGTAGCTGGCGCGAGCGAATCTTCTCAAATCCATGGGTGAAAGAGAGATGAAATGTGAGGAAGTCATTTCTGAAGAGATTTTAGGGAAATACAGAAGAGCCGCCATTGATCAATGTCGAAGAAGAATTGAAGATGGTGTTGAGCCACGCCATTGGAGAGAGACGTGTTCACTGGACGGAGAGAAATTCTCAAGAGGAGGCGATTTGGGCAAAAACCCAGGGTTCAGACTTGAGAGACACGATCGGAGACGATGAAAATGGGCCTAGTATGGGCCCATTAAGGATTTGTACGAACCATAATATTTTGGCCCATTTTCAAACTATTCAACACAAAACTTTCAAAGTTTTTCAACTAATGTTTTATTTTTCTGTTATAATGCGATCACTAATGTCCATACAAACTGAAAAATCCCATAGAGAGATCTAATGCGATTGAAACATTGTAAGAAAGAAACAAAAGCAGTTTAGAATAATGTAGCTAAATAAATTTGTCAACAATTCGCTACGGAAGAGTCATTTTAAATGTGTTTTCTAAGAGAACCAATTTCGTTGACCAAAGAAAATAACTATTTTAGATGTTTTAGTTTGATTATAGAGATGTAACTCTATTTGGTTGTGACATAAGATGACCCACTTATTCTCACTTCAATTTAATCATGTACTAGTATATAAAGTCATCAACGTTTTGGAATAAACCGTGTGCTTTTTGTTTGTTTGTTTTAAAACCGTTTGTAATATTATGATTCCCGTGAAAAACAAAACTTATTTTGAGCCACACATTGGAATATAAACGCATCACCGTTTTGGAATAAACCATTTTTTTTTTGTTATTATATACTGATTCAGTTTTAATTTAGTTTTATCCGGTTTGATTGAAGTCTTTGATTAAACTGAGTTGCACTGGTTCAGTGTTGATTTCTAATTTGGAAAATATTGAGTAAACCAAGTCTTTGGAGAAACAGAGTAAAGACTCTAACTGCAGTGGAGGCTTTGCTGATATATTGATATATCGTCTTATGTATAAGTTCGATTTATCATTGTTTTTCTTCTTGAGAGAGTTGTTACGATCTTCTTTGTATTGAGAGATAGAGAGAGATTGAGTTTGCCACCATTGTTGTAAGCTCAAATTGAGCTAAGATCTTCTTGTTTCTAGTGGATTGCCGGTTGATTCGGCTCCACACGTAGACTTGATCACATTGATTTTGTCGAACTGGGTAAATAAATTTTTGTTGTGTTCTTTTGATTCTTTGCAAATTCTATCTTTTGTTAGAGCTAAATCGAGTGTTAGTGAGAGTGATTGTGAGGTTTTGAGTTCGAAATTGATAAGTATCAAAGGCAATTTATAACAAAGTGGTATCAGAGCCTACGGTTCTACATTAATGGCGAATCAACGAATCAATCAACGAGTTGAGATCAAAGAGTTTAATAGAGCAATATATTTCTCACTGTGGAAGATCCATATGATGGCTCACTTAGGTATTCTTGGATTAAAGAGTATCATCACTGATTTTGACCTTACCAAATCGGTTCCGGTCAAGAGTGAAGGAAAGAAACCTAAGGTTGATGGTGACGATGATGATTCTTCATCAGAGCCGGCTATCAAGATTGTTCCCGATCCAGTCAAGATTGATCTTTCTGAACAAGCGAAGCATCTCATTATCTTAAGTGTTGGTGACACAGAATTAAGGAAGATTAATAACTGTGAGACTGCTGCTGAGATGTGGGCAACGTTGAATAAGCTGTACATGGAAACTTCTCTTCCAAATTGGATATATTTACAGCTTAAGTTTTATTCTTTTAAGATGGATCAATCCAAGAACGTGGATGCTATTGTTGATGATTTCTTGAATATTTTAGCTGAATTGAGTAGCTTAGATATTGAGGTAGCTGAAGAAGTTCAAGCTATTCTGATTCTGAATTCTTTGCTGGTCAGCTATGATCAATTGAAGCACACATTGAAGTATGGAAACAAGACTTTGTCTTTACAAGATGTTATCTCATCAGTAAAATTAAGAGAAAGGGAATTATCTGAGTTAAAGAAAATTGATAAAGGGTCAGCGACTGTGTTGTACACAAATGAGAGAGGAAGTCCTGCAGCTAAAACTCAGAATAAAGGTTCAAATGGTCGAAACAGAAACATGTCTAACTCGAAAACTAAGGTTACTTGTTGGTTCTTCAAGAAAGAAGGTCATGTCAAGAAAGACTGTTATGCTAGAAAAAGAAAACAAGAGAATGAAGGTCTCGGAGAAGCTGGTGTAATCACTGAGAAATTGGTATTCTCTGAAGCTCTCAGTGTTAATGATCAGCTAGTTAAAAATTTGTGGGTCTTAGATTCTGGGTGTACATCACACATGACATCTAGAAGAGACTGGTTTTGTAGTTTTGAGGAGGATGAGTCAACAACTATTCTTCTTAGTGATGATCATTCAGTTGAGTCACATAGACAAAGATCTATCAGAGTTAATACTCATGGTGGATCCATAAAAGTGTTAAATAACGTCAAGTACGTTCCTCATCTTAGGAGAAACCTAATATCCACTGGAACTCTTGACAAACTCGGGTACAATCATGAAGGTGGAGCTGGTAAAGTGAGATATTTTAAGAACAAGACTACATCACTAACAGGAAATCTGATGAATGGACTATACATTCTTGATGGAGAAACAATTCAAAGTGAAGCTTGTAATATTGAAAAGATTAAAGATGATACAAGCTTATGGTATAGTAGGCTTGGATACATGAGCTTCAACAACATAAAGGTCCTGACCGGTAAAGGATTATTAGATAAGAAGAATGTGAAGAATTTGGCTTTCTGCGAGCACTGTGTGATGGACAAGGCTAAGAAACTAAGCTTTAATGTTGGAAAGCATAACACAGAAGATGGTCTCGGATATATATATCCAGACATGTGGGGATCATCAAACGTGACTCCTTCACAATCAGGTATACAATACTTTCTGTCTATTATCGATGACAAAACTAGGAAAGTATGGTTGATGTTTCTGAAGACTAAGGACAAAACTTTTGAGAAGTTCTGTGAATGGAAGGACTTAGTTAAAAATCAGATAGATAAGAAGGTGAAGATTCTACGAACCGACAATGGATTAGAATTTTGTAATGCAAGGTTTGATGAAAATTGCAAGAAACATGGCATTGAAAGACATTGCACATGTACTTATACTCCTCAGCAAAATGGAGTTACAGAGAAGATGAAAAGAACATTAATGGAGAAGATCAGATGTTTGTTAAATGAGTCTTGTCTAGAAGAAGCTTTCTGGGCTGAAGTAACATCCACTACAGCTTATCTGGTTATTAGGTCACCCTCGTCTGCAATAGATCACAATGTTCTTGAGGAGTTATGGCTTAATTATAAGCCATGATATAAGCATTTGAAGAAGTTGGGCTTTAGCACTTATATGCATCAAAGTCAAGGAAAACTAAAACCAAGAGCTCTAAAAGGCGTCTTCTTGGGTTACCCACAAGGTACAAAAGGATATAAGGTGTGGTTGTTAGAAGAGAAGAAGTGTGTTGTTAGTCAAAATGTAATCTTTCATAAGAAAGAAGTCTATAAAGACCTGGATGTTTTGAAGAATAATGAGAAACAATGTCATTCAGAGATAACAAATCAGAGAACATATATAGTTACTGATTTACCTAGCGAGAATAAGCAAGTTGGGGAAATTTCCAGTCAAGGTGGAGTTGTTCTTATTGATTCTAGTAAGTCAGAAGATGAGTTATTAGAATCTGAGGAAGCTTCTGAGGCTGTTAATGATTTGAGGAATTACCAACTTGCAAGAGATAGAGTTAGGAGACCAATAAGAGATTCTTCCAAGCTATCAGACTATTCACAGTTTGCTTTTGCACTTATATCTTCAGAAGATATTGAACAGTGTGAAGATCCTCAGTGCTATCATGAAGCTAAAGCTGATAAAGATTAGGTTAAATGGAATGGAGGTATGACTGAAGAGATGGATTCTTTATTAAAGAATCAAAAATGGAATATAGTTGATCAACTTATAAATCAAAAGGTCATCAGTTATCGATGGTTGTATAAGAGGAAACCTGAGATTCCTAGTGTAGAACTGAAAGGTACAAGACACGGTTAGTTGCCAGGGGTTTCTCACAAAGAAAGGGTATTGACTATGAAAATATATTTGCTCCAGTGGTGAAATATATTTCAATCAGGATTCTTATTTCACTTGATGTTAATGAAGATTTAGAACTGGAACAGATGGACGTGAAGACTGTGTTCTTGCATGGTAAACTTGATAGAGATCTGTACATGGAACAACCAGAAGGGTTTGAGGTAGATCCTAATAAAGATCAAGTCTGTTTGCTTAAGAAATCTCTTTATGGATTGAAGCAGGCACCTCGTCAATGGAACAAAAAGTTCAATGCTTTTATGATTGATCAGAAGTTTATTAGAAGTGGTCACGACGAGTGTGTTTATGTTAAAGAGGTACATCATGAGGTATTCATTTACTTGTTGTTGTATGTAGATGACATGTTGTTGGCAGCTAAGGATAAAGCAGAAATTGAGAAGCTCAAGAGTACGTTAAGCTCTAAGTTTGAGATTAAAGATATGAGAGTTGTAAGTCGAATCTTAGGCATTGACATCAAACGTGATAGAGAACAAGAAATTATGTATTTGTCTCAGTCACGATATCTTGAGAAAGTCATAAAGAGATTCAACATGGATGAAGCTAAAGCTGTAAGTACTCCTATTGGTGCACATTTCAAATTGAGTTCTGTTAAAGAAGATGAGGAATACGTAGATCAAGATGAGACCCCTTACTCTAGTGCAGTAGGCAGTATTATGTATGCTATGATTGGTACTCGGCCAGATGTTGCTTATGCTATTGGTCTTATGAGTAGGTTTATGAGTAAACCATGAATTATACATTGGAATCTTCTGAAGCTGCTCAGATAAGTCAAGTGTGACTTGGCCGGAGGTTAAATCCATGATAGTGCAGCTCATTAGTGAAGAAGAAAACATGAATTAAGGTGGAGTGTTATTATATGCTGCTTCAGTTTCATCTGGTCTGATTGAAGTCTTTGATTAAACCGAGTTGTGCTGGTTCAGTGTTGATTTCTGGTTTGGGAAATATTGAGTAAACCAAGTCTTTGGAGAAGTAGAGTAAAGACTAACTGCAGTGGAGGCTTTGCTGATATATTGATATATCGTCTTATGTATAAGTTCGATTTATCATTATTTTTCTTTTTGAGAGAATTGTTACGATTTTTATTTTGTATTGAGAGATAGAGAGAGATTGAGTTTGCCACCATTGTTGTAAGTTCGAATTGAGCTAAGATCTGTAAACAAATTTTTACTGTGTTTTTTTTATTCTTTGCAAATTCTATCTTTTATCAGAAGTAAATCAAATGTTTGCGCGAGTGATTGTGAGGTTTTGAAATCGAAATTGATAAGTATCGAAGGCAATTTATAACATTCTTCCTTTTTTGGTTTTAATACCGTTTTGTAATATGATTTCCGTGAAAAATTATTTTTAAACCCCACCAATTATAATAACCTTGGTACCTATATTATTATACACTTGTAATATGTTTTAGTCACACATAAGCAATCAGATTTTGTCAACGATTTTAGAGAGTTGGTAACGGGATAAATAGGCCGGGAGACTAGTTGGCTTTATTAATTGTTTTTTTTTGTTAAAGGGACTAGTTTGGCTTTCTTAAACACAACCGACATAATCTACTTCTCTTTCATATCCCATTAAATTGTGGTTCGCAAAGCGAAACATGCATGTTCGCATTTTCTCTACATTTGAAGCTATTGCTTCTTCGACATTACCGGATTTGGATCCGACCTTACGTAAATATGTAATGGTTGAAAAGCTCACATATATATTAATTTGGTAAATGCATTATGTATGTTTGTAGGGGAAAATAAACTACCAGCCTATCACTTGTTGTACTATCTTTTTGTTTTATAAGACACTTGTTGTACTCTTAGTTTTTAGATCAACCGTTCTATATTTTTCTAATAGTCATCGAAAAGTTTACTAGAGTAGACACAATGCACCAATCAACTATAAGTATGTATGAAGCTGTAAAAGTAAAAGTACTAACACTTGATGTAAAAGTAAAACCAAACATAGACATTTTAAAAAGACAAGATACAATTAACTTTAATTGGAGTATTGTTTTAATTCTTAGTTTTGTGCTTATTTATTAGATTTATCATATGCCATATGATATTTTAATGGAATAATCAATGATCACCTAATTGGTTGAAAAACATTAATATTGAAGTTCTATGTATAGGTATTGAGGATTGACTAATACTGATTATTAATTATTTTATACAGAAAATATTGTCCAAATCAGTGGTTATTAAATTAACTTACTAATACTAACTTCTACTACATCATTATATCATCTCCAAAAGACACATTTTGTATTTTAATTATCAAAACAATCAAAACCAATTGATCTGTTCAAAAAAGGTTGCCACGTAAATAAGATAATTGTTTTTTGTTTTTGTCAATAAAATGAGAATTGCTTTCTATTTGTAATGTAAACACACCAAAAGAGAAAAAAACTCACTCACAAAAAAACACCTCGAATTCTCTCTACCATACAAAAAAAAATAAAAAAATCTCATTGATTCGAATTTTCAGAAGCCGACGACGGCGGGAAGATTTATGGCGGGACAATCAAGAAAATGGATGATTCTGGTGGCAACGATATGGATTCAAGCTTTTACTGGGACGAACTTCGATTTCTCAGCTTACTCATCAGATTTGAAATCGGTATTAGGAATCTCACAGGTGCAGCTTAACTACCTCGCCGTGGCTTCTGATCTCGGAAAAGTTTTCGGGTGGTCGTCGGGGCTTGCGCTTATGTATTTTCCGCTGTGGACGGTGCTTTTCGCGGCGGCGTTAATGGGATTCGTCGGTTATGGAGTTCAGTGGCTTGTCATAACTCATTTCATCTCTTTGCCTTATATTTTGGTAAACTATTTTTACTCATCATCTCTTTACTTTTTATTTTTTGAAACTGTTTGTTTTGTTCATTAATTTTTTAATATTTTTTATCTCTTTCTCTTTTATTGGGAATCACACTACTTTTTCTGATTCGAAAAAATTCGTTATTTTAATTGATGTTCATTAATAATGTCTGGCAAAAAAAAAAAAAAAAATCCAGAGGTTGGACTATTTTACAAGTTATCTTCATTGTTGAGAAATTGAAATATAATCCAATAACTCATTGGTTTATATATAAAAAAATATATAATTTTGAGATGATAATATTTTAAGGGTCGATATATTTGTGTGTTCAACTTCAAAATTAGTTTATTTAATGATTTAATAAAGAAAAAAACTCAATTCATTTTTCTTTTTTAATCAGGATTTGATGCAATTTTATTAAGACAAAATCAGGATTTCTTTTTTATCTGTTTGTTAAGACAAAATCGTCAATGTTGAAGTTTTCACAAATGAGACGAAAACAAGATTTTGAATCTAAGATTAGGTGATGACTGATTGGTAGTTTCAGTTTTTTTTTTCTTTGCTTTGTCGATTTGTCGTTTCTATTTTCTTGGTTAATGCATTATTTTTAGTACTTAAATAAAATAATTGGTTATTTTGGTACAAGTCTTAATTTTGTCCTGTTCGGTTTAGTCTCACGTTTGATGGCTATTTCGAAAATATGCAACTAATTTTATGCATAAGATGACGTCAATAAAATAAAATACCAACAATTATTTATGGTTCCAGTTGCATATAATTCTTTCTGGTCTCAGTCTCAGACCATATAAATAAAGCTAAACAATTACAACTGGATTTTTTTTTCTTTCTTAAATGTCTTTTTCTGATTGGTGAAAAAATAAAAGTCTCTTTCTTATGGAGGGGAAAATGAGGATTTTTTTATGTGGAAAATATAAATTAGTTAGACCATCTTTATTCCAAATATTCTCATGGGTGTCTTAAATATAATCTAATATTAAAATTCAAAGACACTTACACTTTTGGGGATATAAAGTATCTAGAAACACTTCATTGAGTTTAAAGACATTTTCATTTTTTTAATAATTTTTTTATTTTTTTAAAAATTTAAAGACCGTCCCAAATAACTAATGGAGGTGCTCCTAATGAAGTAAACATTAAAATATTGACCGAAAAGTCAAACTATATGAACAAATATTAAAATGGAGAAAAAAACTTTATAATTTACAGTCTCTAAAGAAACTTTTGATTAAGTTTTGACTAGTTTATGTATGGTGCAGGTGTTTCTCTGTTGCTTACTAGCTGGTCTAAGTATCTGTTGGTTCAACACAGTTTGCTTTGTCCTCTGCATCAGTAACTTCCCTGCAAACAGATCACTTGCTCTTTCCCTCACAGTGAGTTTCAATGGTGTAAGCGCTGCTTTATACACTCTTGCTTACAATGCAATCAATCCAATCTCTCCAGAGCTATACCTTCTCTTAAACGCTCTTATACCACTTGTTGTCTCTTTTACTGCAATCATCCCAATTCTTCGTCAACCACCTTTTGAGCCTCTTCCACCAGATGGAGTTCGTCGTGACTCTCTTATGTTTCTGTTACTCAACATTCTCGCCGCTTTAAACGGTGTTTATCTTCTTCTCTTTGGATCAAACTCGTCTGATTTAACCTCTTCTCGTCTTCTCTTTGGTGGAGCTATCATTCTTTTGATCTTCCCTTTATGTATTCCTGGTTTAGTCATTGCTCGGAATTGGTATAACCGTACAATTCATACTAGTTTCCGTTTAGAAGGTTCTGGTTTCATTCTTGTTGATCCTGATGAGCTTGAGTTGCATAAAGGGATGCTTGCACATGAAGCAAATCGTGAAAGCTATCAATTGGTGAATGAAGATTTAGTGCAAAACCTAGTTAAGACTGTAGATGTTGAGGAAGATGATATTGATGAGTCTTGTTGCAAGAATCTTATTACAAGAGATCAGCTTGAGGTGTTAGGAATTGAACATTCTTTGTGGCTGCTCTTACGTAGATCAGATTTTTGGTTATACTATATCGCTTACTTCTGCGGTGGAACCATTGGACTTGTGTATAGCAATAACCTTGGACAGATTGCTCAGTCTTTAGGACAAAGCTCGAATACAACAACTCTTGTCACACTTTATTCATCTTTCTCATTCTTTGGAAGATTGCTTTCTGCTACACCGGATTATATCCGAGCGTAAGTTCTTTATCGATCTTTCATTAGTTTTTAAGTCTTCTTGATTGTTAGGAGATCTCATAATCCCGAGATCTCCTAACATTGATGATTGAGGAATTTGAAAATGTTTTGTAACTTGTGCAGGAAGGTTTATTTCGCGAGAACCGGTTGGTTAGCAATCGCGCTATTACCAACACCAATCGCGCTTTTCTTGCTTGCATCATCAGGAAACGCATCAGCATTACAAGCTGGAACCGCGCTGATCGGTTTAAGTTCAGGGTTTATATTCGCAGCAGCGGTTTCCATCACATCAGAGCTTTTTGGACCAACCAGTGTTGGAGTTAACCATAACATTTTGATCACAAACATACCGATAGGATCATTGATCTATGGATTCTTGGCTGCATTCGTATATGACTCACATGGTTTCACAGGGAGCAAAACGGTGACATCGGAGTCGGTGGTGTGTATGGGACGAGATTGTTATTACTTGACCTTTGTATGGTGGGGTTGCTTGTCTCTACTTGGACTAGGTTCGAGTCTTGTGTTGTTTATTAGAACTAGACGAGCTTATCAACGGTTTGAACAAGCTCGCATAAGTTCAAATATCGACTCTTAGAAATTTGTCTCAAACTTCAACGGTTTGTGGATATGTAGGATCTAAAATTCTAAATTATAACAGATTTGATTAATGGAGTTTTTAGCTGATAATTACATTTGGGTTTTGATATTTTTTTTTCTATTGGATTTAGTAATTAGTGGAAGAAGCAAAGAATATAGTTAGAAAAAGTTTTTATAGTTAAATTTTGTGACACTAAAAATGTATACTTTTCAGTTTATCAAAAAGATAAAAATCATTTTGATGCAAACCAAAATCTAAAAATGACTATATATTTGTATAACTTTATATGTGTCGCATATGTAAATGATTACTTTGCTATATGACTCACTTTTCCAATAAAGAAAAAAATAGTAAAATGTTGATAATCATCAAATAGTTGAGTAAATTAAACTAAGTACTAAATTAAGGATAGATACAAAACCTCTGATCCTTAATACAAATAAAAAGCCTCTCATAAGCCAAAGCCATCTTAGTCGCCGTAAACATCTCCGCCGCATACTCTTTACACTTCCTCCCTCTCTCCGCCAATCTCTCCGCTCCTTCCGCCACCGCAACATCCATAACCGCCGTCAAAGCTTTCACATTCGGTGCAAACATAAACCCAAACTCATCATTCACCACAATGCTTCTCTTTATGCTAGCGTACCTAGACGCCATCACTGGTTTACCACTCAACATTGCTTCCATTAACGTTAAATCAAGCCCTTGTGGTCTAAGCGTCGGATTCACAAACACATCAATCCCATTGTAAAAACCCTTGAGCTCATTTGGGTTTAGAGATCCCAAAATGGAAACTTTTGCGCCTAATTCCTTGTAACGGTTCTCCCATGGCCCTGATCCAGCTACTACAAGGTAAACATTCGAATGCGTTTTGATTAGTTTGGCGAAAGCTTCGTAGAGCAATGGATGTCCTTTGTCTTTAACTAATCTCCCTGCGGCTCCTAAAACAATCGCTGTTGAGTTTTCCGGTAGCCCTAACTTTGACCTAAACAGAGAACGTAGCTTCTTGTCTGATGTGAATCCGTTTTCATCGACTCCGTTGAGGATCACGTGAACTCTTTTATCTGGGATTTGGTAAACGTCTCTTAGCATTTCTCCGCAGCTATCGCTAATTGCTATGTGGTGAGCGTAGTTGTGGAAGAATCTGATTTCGTCTAGTATCTTGGGAAGCACGGCACCATATAGGCTTGCATTGAAGCCTTGTGATCTTGGTTCATCTGGCTTACGGATTAAGTCTTGGTAAATTATTGATTGTAAACTCTCTAGGGCAATGCCGTGCCACGAGACCGCTAGGTTTGGAACCTCACGAGCAATCCAATGCGGTAAAGCCACGCTTTCGGAGTGAACCACGTCGAAAGGTTCTTTCCGGTTCTCTTCTTGATAAAGCTCCCAGGCTTTGTTGTACCGCCATTTTCCGGGCTCTGCGTCGCCGTGTGAATGGATTTTAGGGTTTATGGTTTCGTCAGAAACCGGAGTGATTTTCTTGGTTTCAGGGGAAGGATCTAAGGGAGATGTGAAGATGTGGACACGGTGGCCACGGCGGGCTAAAGCAGTGTAGAGAGTGAAGGCGTGGCGTTCCATGCCGCCAGGAGCTGGCCCGGTGGGCCATTTCCGGGAGAAAACCGCAAGTTTTAGGATTTTGGGAGGAGGGTTGGTTAAGGAGAAGGCAAGTCGGTTCCAGGCGAATTGGGCGGTTTGGAGGTCACCGGACCACGGTGGTTGGTGTATGTTAGAGGAGGAGGAGATCGCGGCGGTGGAGGAAGAACAGGAGGAGGTGCGGAGGAGGAAGAGAGCCGGGATGGTGAAGAGAACGGTGAAGAAGAGGAAAGTGCAGAGGCTAAAATGAGAATTAGATTTCTTGAGTTTGTTTTGTGAAGCCATTGTTTGTTCTTCTTCACAATGTGTTGGTTCCCTTTGTACAATTAAATGATTCATAGAAAGCAAAATGTCATATTTCATCTTTGGGACTTCAATTATAAACTTACAATATAAGTAAAAAGTGATAAAGTGGAGAGGTCCACTAAAGTTGTTTTCAATTTTTTAAAATTTTTATTCAGTGGGTTTGGTAACGTCTAAAAATGACCAAGAAAGAAACGTGAGGCTTCAATTACTTTTGTTTGTAATTGTGTATATGTGGGAAATATTCATGTGACTTGTTGCGTGACTTTTTAACACGTTATGTGAACACTCGTAATTGGCCAATTCTCATGGAGTCTCATGATATATACTTTAAAAATAGTATTTTTCGTATGAGGAATTATGCATCTATAATTTTGGTCAACGGTCTAAACATTGGTAAAGTTTGAAGCAAATATATTGTTAAGTGTGTTTGGCGTCTACTTTTTGACTGTGTTAGATTCATTCTTTTAGTGCGGATCTTTTGGTATTTTACAACTCAAGCATTTGACTTTCTTTAACTTTTTTAGGCTATAAACATTCTTACTTATTATTGTTAGAAGACGTAAATCAAATCACTCAAAGGCTTGTGGATAAAGTTAACATATGCGTGGTGGCAAATGAAGGTAATGCATTTGTATTGGAACTTTACTTCTCTCTGAGAATCTGATTAATTTATATGCAGAAATATATCGCAATAAATTTGAATTTGGAACTTTACTTCAAGTCTCAATGAACTTATTACAAGTCAAACTTTAGCTCTTTAAAAAAAAAAACATTTAAGAATACCAAAAACTTATTTTGAGATTATGTACTGATGAGACTGCAGAGAAAATTTTACAGGACTTAGACTACATAGATAAAAATGTGTCATCTTGAAAATTGCTAAAGAGTAGCAACTTCACTTAAAACTGCAGAAATTTTATACAACGTCTCTGCAGTCCACATGAGAAATGGAGACCAAATAGAGTTGAAACATGATTCAACCTATGTTTGAATCTAAACCCTTGTCTGATGAATCGAAGCAAGAGTAAAGACATAAGAAAGTATGACTTAGAAAAGCTGTCTGAAATTAGTTATTTCCAGGGATTTGGCTTTGGTGGCTCCATGTAACTAAGAACAGAAGTTACAGAACATTCATAATCAGAAAAAGAGATTTTTTCCTTTACTCTTTTCCTGTTCATTAGCTCTTCTTCTTGTAAACAGAAACGAACTCTCTTGGACACAACAGCTTCATCCGCTTTCTCAAGGTTACTCACATGTAGCCCCTGCAACCTATAATCATTCTCGTCCGGTGCATATAACAAGCTCATCCCACATTTCACCACCTCACAGCAATCTAGCTTTCTTTTGGCTTTGCCATCAGTAACAAAGAATTTGAATGAGCCAGTGGTGTTGCAACATCTATTGAGATCATGGCTTTTCTTGGCATGGAAGCAGTTGTTATAACTGATGAACACATGATCAGAGCTAAGTCTTCTTGGTTCTTCGTGGTTAGACGATCCAGATGACTCGTTCCATCCTCCAAGATTGCAAGTAAAGCTGATGGAATCACCATCTTCGTTTCGGAACTTGCACTTGCATATTACCGAGAACCGGCTGGTTCTATCTTCATAGTCCTTGAAAGAGACAACAACGCAGAGAGAAAGTCCAATGAATTTATCGTCGCACCAGTGTGGAGGCAGGTGGGTTTCCATTGAAGATCCCATTCTCTGATGGCGGAACCATAATGGCAAATCGTTTCCTGGAAAACTTGCAGCAGTTAAAGGTTCCAAAACTAGTCCCTATAAAAACAGAAAAACCATTTAAGCATGACAATATGTGAATGGCAATGTCACTGGAATAATAACAGAGTAAACAGAGATTTGACCTTATGGTTACGTTGAAGACATCCATTAGCCAGTATTTGACTCTTTAGTTGAGTGTGAGCCACAATATTTTCTTGTGCATCTCGGCTTAGCTTGAAGCAATCGGTGAACACGAAAGTAGAATGGGTCTTTTCAGCAACCACAAGAAGCGTCATGGGTTTTGCTACTGTTTCGAGTCAGATACATCCATGAGCATCCAAGTACTGCAGATTTGATGGAAGCACTAGAAGAGAGATAAGCTTTTGACAATGCTTCAAGTAAAGAGACTTGAGATGATTAAGTTTCTTGATGCTTCCTGGTAGATTCTCGATGTTGTTTCTGCTCAGGCATAAAGACTGCAGTGAGGACAAGCAGCTAAAGTTGTCCGGCAACTTGTACAGATTACAATCTGTGAGATACATGTCTGATAACTGAGAGCAGCCTGAGAAAGGTAGCAATTCCAAACCTTTGAAATCTTGGACTTTAGATCCACCAAATGAAAAAATCTTGAGATTACTCATGCAGATTGTTCTGGGAGTTTGTTTGATGGCTGTATCATCCATGAGCAGAATCTCTAAGCTTCCCATGTCTTCATGAATGTCCGGAAAATTTTATAGCTTTGAACAGCCAGAGAGAATTAGTTTTTTAAGAGATTTCAGCTTGCAAAGAGTGTCAGGAAGATGTAATAACCTGCAACATTTCTTAAGATTTAACACAGCAAGTTTCCGGAGACTCTCTATGGATTCAGGAACTCTTTTTACTGCTGTGCCATCCAAATATAGAAACTCTATGTTTTCTGAAATAGTTGGGAATTTTTTGAGCTTTGACAAGAGTCTTCAAAGATTTCAGGTTAATGCTCTTAGGAAGACGCTTGAGGTTTATGCAATCTCTGAGATTCAGCAAAACGAGACTATCCATCTGCTGGATAGATGAACACTTGGCTAAACTTGTACAGCATTCAAGATTCAATCTCTCGAGTTTACGAGCTTCCAACAAGCCAGATAGATTCAGCAAGTCTTTCGAATAACTGAGATCAACCCACCTTAACTCTCCTGTGTTCTGCAATAAAATGTATCAATAGTTTAATAATCATACTCTAATCTGATCAAATGGGAGACTTTACACCTGAGGTTGTACCTTTTCATCTTCCCATAGTTGCTTAATGCTGCTATAACGCATACTTAGATCAATGAGTTTCTTTGGGTTGAAGTTCAATGGCAGATAATCCAAAGGATATCCTTGCCAGTGGAGATACACTAGCTCATCTGGAAAGCAATCAAGCCCATCAGGGAAACGAAATCTACAATCATTCTCACACCACTTGGAACAATGAGAATTGTAGAATTTCAGGAATTTGAGACTCAACATCCTCGTAAATATATCAGCACTTAGCTTCATAGTTTCTACATTAGACATATCTAAGAAGATGCCTCTAATTTCTGCACTGCCCTGGAATAGAAAGAAAAATGAATTAGAAACTAGAGTAGAAGAATCACATTTAGAAGAACAAATGAGACATTCTGGCTCACCGTTTTATACTTTAAAATGCGACATATATCTTCTTGGTCCCATAAACGACTGCGTTTACCTGCCTCTTTGATGGATGATTCATAGCCAATTTCCTTCCCCATTGTAAGCAGTAAGTCATGCATCTCAAGAAGGTTATCCGAAATTGTCACCAAGCACTTGTCAGTAAGATCATTTATCACATTAGAAGCATCAATATGGTAAGTGCTCAGAATCCTCGAAACAAAATCCAACTTTTCTGATCTAAAGAAGCAAGCAACATCCAGAAATATGCTTTGCTCTTCCGGACATAGTTCCTCATAACTCATTTTCAGGACTTCTTGAATCTTACCATCTGGCCTTCTCTGCAATCTCTCCATTTTCCTGATCCAATATAACTTACCTCTTTGACAAAGATCAGAACCTAACAACTTCAAAGCTAATGGATGCCCTTTAGAATAATCCACAAACTTGTTTGATAGATCCATGAGTTCCGCGGTGGCGCAGAGATTACTAGAAAATGCACTCAAGCAGAAAAGCTCCAGAGACTCTCTTCCGCTCAATCTCGGAACCACATATGTTTCATTCACAACTTTCTCCAACAATTTCTTGTCTCTTGTTGTTATAATAATCCGACTTCCTTCTCTGTACAGATCCTTTCCTTCTTTCCCAATGATAAGTCTTATTTGGTTTTCGTTAGTCACATCGTCAAGCACAATAAAAAGTTTCTTGTTCCGAAGACGATCTTTCAAGGCTTCGTGTGCTCCTTCAGGAGCTCCAACATCAAGATTTTCTTCATCCAATAACTTACGAAGGAGTTTATGTTGCAAATGATCTAATCCATGTAGTTTTGACTCATTGTGAACATTTGCTAGAAAGCAGTAACCATCAAAGCGACCATAGTTTCGCTTATACACACAATCTGCAACAGTGCTCTTACCAATCCCAGCCATCCCAAGAACTCCAACAATTCGCACACAACTCGTTTCTTCAAGACACATTAACTTTTCCAGTTCCATCATACGCGATTCAATCCTCGGAAGACCCCGAATTTCAGAAGGAGACAACTTGTTTAGCAACTTAAACGTCTCCTTGGCAATTTTGTCAACAAACTCACACTCTGGGCTGCCAAATACATCATCATTTACAAAAGGATAAGTTTTACAATCAACGGAAAAAGAGAAGAAAAAACATAAATAAATGATTGATATCCTGAAATCATTTGGCTCGCATTAGAATGTGACACAACACGAAGATATGAAGAACTATCCTGAGGCTCCAAATCGATGAAGAATGACAAAACAAAAGAGTAAGATGCTGTGAAATTTTCATGAAATTACAGACCAATAACAGTGCTGGTATGATTCCCTTCCTCATCAGCATATGCAATGAAATATAATCCAGACATTTTTTAAATTTGCTCCGACTCAGTGAATAGTGATCATTGATCAAGAAGTCTTATATAGTGGCTTCAAAACAGTAAACCGAGGCTTAACCAATCACTAAACCGGAATTCAATTTGAAACTAAACCCAACATCTTAAAAGTTAAAACAGTAAACGACCAACTAAGCCGGCATTCAGTCAAAACTCGATCAGAAGCAGCTCTCAGGGCTTCCTTCCATGCCGGAATCCTTTGTTCAAATCCCTCGAAAATCTTTTCAGATCTCTTGAACGGAGCTCCGAAACTTCCTGTTTGATACCTCACGTCACATGTCGGAACTTTGTAGAAGACCGGTAAAACCACCTGATCAAAGGTCTTTTTACACTCCATGATCTTCGCGAGTTCCTCTAAGCACCACGCGGAATTCGCGTAGTTTTCGGAGAAAACGATGATTGAGATCTTTGATTGCTCGATCCTTTCGAGAAGCCTTGAGAGATCGTTGCCTCGCCGGAGTTCCTCATCGATGAAAGCATCGATCCCTTTCCGCCGAAGAAAATCACGGAGATAGCAAGTGAAGGAATGGCGCGTGTCTGCCCCTCGGAAGCTGAGAAATACGTCGTATTGCCGGCGGGAAGGATCTACTGTCGAGGAAGGTGAAGCAGCCATGGAAATAAAATTAGCGGTTAAAATGAGGATAAAGAAAAAGAAACGATAAGGCGAAAGTGAATCGAAGTACTGCTGAGATTGATTGACTTTAAACAGTGAGTCTTCGTAGTGGGTCATACGAGATAGGGTTCACATTCAATATGTTCCCATTTGAAATTGAAAACCACATCATGAATTTTTAGTCTGCAGAAATTGATTCAGAAAGAAATCAATGGAAGAATCAGCTGGTTCTAGTTCAGGGACAAAGATCGGCGGAAAATTCGAAGCCGCAGATATTGCCGGTAGGGACCTATTTGAAGACTGGAAAGCTTTCTTTGCGGAAGAACAGACTAGTGAAAAAGAATATGACAAGAAGAAGCTCAGTCACCACAACAAGGAGGATCTCTTCGAGATGCGTTTGACAACCAAGGATTTAGATAACGTGGACTCCCTCCTCATTCCCAACGAGGACGCCAAGAAGTACTTTCCCTTCATCAACTTCCAGGGAGGCACTACGAGCTTCATTAGATTTGAGGACGAGGACGGCAAATAATGGCTGTTCGGGTACTCATACCACAACATCGGGAGAAGGTGTGAGTTTACCACAGGTTGGAGCATGTACGTTAAGGAGAAGCAGCTTAGTGCTGGAGACTCTGTTTTCTTCCAACGAGACCGTATGGACAACTTGAGGTTCTTCATTGGCTGCATAAGGTGTGACGGTGTCGCTGCTCCCAGAAATGATGCTCTTGAGGCTTCTCGAAGTGCAGTTCTGACTCCAACATCACCGGATACATCCGAAAAGAAGCTAGTACTTAGAGAGAAACCCAAGGAAGTTAAAACTCCTTCCCAGCAAAGATTGCCTGAGCATAGCATTACAGGGTTTGACCCTATATTAGTAATTTCTTGTGGTAACAACCAAGACTCTGATGAGATATACTTCATCAGCTGCATCTTTAACGAGCTTTATATGCGTGGCTTCACCCCTTGTAGATATGATCTGACCAGGAGGAAAGTGACTGGGAATCCGGAGATGCTATACAGATCACGGGTTTGTAGTATGATTATTACGATGAACTGTGCTCGTTCGAGAGAGTGCCTGGAGGAATTGGTGGCAACCATGGGCCATTTAGAAGCAAACAACCTTGCGCTTCTGCCTGTATTTTTTAACGTAATTCATGGCTCTTTTGAGAATTCAGTACCGGCATCCCAAGTTCAGAAATGGAGGAAGGCCTTGAATAAATTATCTGTCCACAAAAAACATCATTATACGAAGGGTTAATTGATTTCTCTCTTCTCTGTAGACCATTTTACATCTGTATGGTTTTGCTATTTGAACATTTGTCCAAAGTATATACTAGAGCACATATGCTTAATTAAATAGGAAATCCTTTTAATGATTTGTCTATTTAACATTTAACTATTGGACAGAGCATTCATAAAGAAGGTTTTTTTGACTACTTCAATTTTTTCTGGTGTCTTTTTCTCTGCGCAGGGATGAGGTTACGCTTGCCAAGAGTATCGTTAGAGATGTCTGCTTGTTGATTAATTCCGAAACTTGCAGGAACCTAGTTGGAATCAAGCTTCTATTAGTGTGTATCTTGCCACTGCTACATTGTTCTCAACCTTCAGGCCCACAGATTGTTGGACTTTGGGGTATGGCTGGTATAGGGAAGATGGTTATCACGAGAGAAATATTCAGAACGCAAGCTCAGAGATATGACCTGAGCTACTATCTGCAAGACTTTCATCTAATGTGTCAAACAAAAGGATTGAATCATTTGCGTGATGATTTCTTCTCGAAAATCCTTGGGGAAGAAAAAATTTTCATAGACAAATGTGATACTAAAATAAGTTTCATAAGGGATAGGTTCCTTGATAAAAGAGTTCTCATTGTTATTGATGGTGTGAGTAATGCTAGAGATGCAAAAGTTTTGGTTGGAGGTTTTGGGTGGTTTTCTGGTAGACATAAAATCATCTTAACATCTAGGAATAGGCAAGTTCTTGTACAGTGTAAAGCCAAGGAGCTTTACGAAATCCCAAAACTATCAGAGTATGAATCTCTTCGCCTTTGCTGCCAGTTTTCCATTGAACAGAATTGGAAGGGAAGGAGGCCGTTGATCTCTGAGCTGGTGAACTACTCTAATGGCATTCCACTGGCTCTGCGAGTCTTAGGTTTGTCTGTACAAAAGCAATGTATTAACAATGAGAAGCAACATCTTAGAAGATTGCGTCAACATCCTCCTATCGAGATTCAGGATGCATTTAGAAGAAGTTTTGATGGACTAGATGACAACGAAAAGAACACATTTTTGGACCTCGCATGTTTTTTCAGAGGGGAGAATAAAGACCATGTGGTGAACATCCTTGATGGTTGCGATTTGTTTACAGATTTAGGAATCTATGGTCTCATTGATGAGTCTCTCATCAGCCTTGTAGATAACAGGATAGAAATGCCTAACATTTTTCAAGACACTGGTCGATTTATTGTTTGCCAAGAATATGAAGAGGCAGGCAAGCGTAGCAGATTGTGGGATTCTAATGACATTGTTGATGTGCTGACAAACAATTCAGTAAGTCTTGGTTAGTTCAAGAGAAACTTTAGATTACTGCTTAGATTCCTTTCTTCACTTAGAAAAACTGATGTTTTTCAGTTTCTTTCCCTTTTTCTTCAGGGAACAGAAGCAATTGAAGGCATATTTCTGAATGCGTCTGGCTTGACATTTGAGTTGAGTCCTATTGTATTTGAGAGGATGTATAGACTTAGATTGCTGAAGCTCCACTATCCAACTTTTAAGAACCATTACAAGATTTGTCTACCTCAAGGCCTTTACTCTTTGCCTGATGAGCTACGGCTACTCCACTGGGAAAGATATCCTCTTGAATCCTTACCTCGGAACTTCAATCCGAAAAATCTTGTAGAACTGAACATGCCCTATAGCAACATGACAAGACTATGGAAAGGAACAAAGGTATGTCTTGACATCTTTTGTAATTTGCTGCATACATGAAGTAATTAATATGTACTTGATGTCTCATTTTGGTTGTTCATGTTTGTAAACAGAATCTCGAGAAGCTAAAGAAGATCATTCTGAGTCACTCCCTACAGTTGAATAAATTCCCAAGGCTTTCAAAGGCCAAGAACCTTGAGCATATTGATCTTGAAGGATGTGTGAATCTGGTTAAAGTTAACTCATCTATTCTTCATCATCACAAGCTTACTTTCTTGAGTCTAAAAGACTGCTTTCACTTGCGAATTATGCCTCCCATGGTTCATCTAGAGTCTCTTGAAATTCTTAATCTATCTGGCTGCTCAGAGCTCGAGAACATTCAGGATCTCTCACCGAACCTGAAAGAGCTATATCTTGCTGGGACCATTATTAGAGAAATGCCGTCGTCGATCGGTAATCTCACTAGACTTGTTACTTTAGATCTGGAAAATTGTGAAAGACTTCAGCACCTACCTCCAGGGATAAGCAACTTAAAAACTATGGTCACACTTAAGCTGTCTGGGTGTTCAAATCTAAAGAGACTTCCAAATCTTGATGCATTATTTCTAAGCAATTTGCATTGCCTTAGCACAAAGAGAACCAGGGAAGTACTTGTGGCCTTTAAACTTCACTCTGCTATTCAAGAATCAAGGTTAGATGGCTCTGAAATTCTTCTGAATTTTGATAATTTGCAACTAAGACCAGATATTTACAGTTCGTGTTTCAGCAGAGATGCTGCAAGGGACCAAACACCACTAGAAAGCTGGCTACGGGTCACTATTACTCCGTTACCTTCATCAATTTTACACTCATTGGCGTCAAGATTATATAGCCTAGTATCTTTGTTCCTGTTTAACGCGTACCTGGTGGATATACCTGAAGAGTTATGCTGGCTTGCTTCGGTGAAGACACTAGATCTTGGTGGAAACTCTTTCAGCCAAATTCCTAAAAGTATTAAGGAGCTTCGTAAACTACACATCCTTAGACTACGACATTGCAAAAACCTCATATCATTACCAGAGCTTCCCAGAAGTCTAGAAATCTTGAACGCACATGGTTGTGTGTCTCTGGAATCATTTCCATCGGACTTTGAAAAGTTTCCAAGGCACTACACATTCAGTAATTGCTTTAACCTTTCCACAAAAGTCGTCAGAGAATTTCTAAGAAAAGTTCAATATAGTGTTGAAGGCATGGCCAAGGGGCATCAGCTGGTATCCACTCTATTTTTCCCTCTCTTTTCTCTCACATGCATTTTCAGATACACATTTCGCATATATGATAATTTTCTTGGTCTCACTGGAACAGGAACACAGCAACACACCTGCATTCAGCATCTGTATGCCTGCCTCTGCGGGTCACAAATCCTCAATTAATTTTCAAGCTGGTTCATCTGTAATAGTAGAGCTAACTTCTGGCATAATAAATACTGTAAAGCCGGTGTTCCGAAAATTAATTAATTTAATTAATTTGGAAATTCTTTCGAGTTTATGAACCTTAGACAAGTCTCGAGAAATTAATTATGGGGTTGAAATAATTAATTTAAATTTGTTTCGGGGGTGTCATAATTTGTTTCGAAAGTTTTGGGGTTTTCTTAAAGATTGGAAAAGTTTGTGTTGACTTTTCTTTTTCTTCTCTTCTTTTTCTTCTCCATCGTGAGTTTTGGCTAAGTGTTGGTAAGTTGGAGCTGAACTTGGGTGAGAGAAAGAAGAGAGAAAGAAGAGAAAAAAAGCTTGGTGAAGCTTGGTTTCCTTGAGTTCTTGCTAGTGTGGAGCTTGTAGAGCTTGGGAAAAGGGTTGTGGCTGATGCTTGAGAGCTTGCCGTGAGGTTGGGCTGAGTTGGTGAGAGCTTGGCGTGGCCTAGTGGAGCAAGAGGAAGAGTGTAGAGAGTTCCTAGAGCTTGGATCTTGAAAGATCAAAGGGAGGGAGAGGCAGAACTGTCAGAGTCCGGTGGAGTAGAGTTCCGACCTAGAAATTCGTTGTCAAAGGTAACGAAATTTTATGGGTTTGTAGGTAAGACATTTATCTAGATGTGGCCTTTTGAGGATATTGATTTGAGTCAATATTCTAGGAGTTATCTGAGATTTCCTGGACTGTTCTTCTGCAGTCACGATTTGGACCAGCGTGTGTTCAAAGAGAGATCGCGAGTGAACCTGCCGTCGGATCGTCACAGAATTTTGTGGATAGCTTCAGGACATCTAGGGGAAGCTTTTAACCGGTGGGTTTTGAAAGTGGACGGTTAGATCTCGTTTCGTGATCCCATCTTTCAGACTGAGTTTCTGTGTGTTTTTCCAGATTTTTAACTTTGGGGTTATATGTTGCTTTTGGTTGGCTGTAGGGGGAGTTGAGCTTGAGAAAGTCTACCTAAGCTTAGATCCATCCTTAGCTAAGGTGAGTTGTGACAAAAGGTTCATGTAAGCTTGGGTGGGGGAATTTGGGGAATTTTAATTCTTGGTTGGTTCCGATTTGCTTTGATTGTGCCTTGGTGGTGTGATTTCTAGTCTTGTGATGTGTAGAGATCATTGATTAGATGCTTGTGGTGATTTGTTGAGCATTGATTGTGTGAATATATGCTTGAATTGTGATAGTGAAATCCGTTTTTGGAAGTGATGATGAATAGTGAATTTCACTATTCATGCCGCAGAATACTATTCACGCTGTGGAAGCGGGTTTATTATTCCGGTGGTTGTTAGATTATTTTTATGCGTGAATTTAATCTTGTTAGGAAATCGATGTTGATTTTGTTGGTGATGAATAGTGATTTTCACTATTCATGCTGCGGAATACTATTCACGCTGCGGAAGCGGGTTTACTATTCCGGTTGTTGTGATTATCTTCTTGTGCGAATTTAATTGTGTTAAAAATCTTTGTGTTTGATTTCTTGGTGTTGATGAATAGTGAATGTTCCACTATTCATGTGGCGGAATACTATTCACGCTGCGGAAGCGGGTTTACTATTCACGTCGTGGTAGATTATTTTCATGCGTGAATTTAATCTTTGTGTTGATTTTGTTGGTAATGAATAGTGATTTTCACTATTTATACTGCAGAAAACTTTTCACGCTGCGGAAGCGGGTTTACTATTCCGGCTGTGGTAGATTATTTTTCATGCGTGAATTTAATCGTGTTAGAAATTGATTGCTGCGGTGATTGATTTTCTTGTTGCAGCCCGGAGAGTTCAGGCCGAGATGGCTTGGGCGGATTTTGTGGAGGAGTTTAACTCCAAGTTTTTCCCTCAGAAAGCGTTCAACTGGTTAGAGTCGAGGCTAGCGAGATTGGCTCAGGGGGATCGGTCGGTACGTGAGTATGAGGTGGAGTTCAACCGGCTCGGGTCGTATGTTAGACGAGCGGTTGAGAGTGAGTCGGCCCGTGTGCAGAGATTCTTGATGGGTCTTAGGGTTGACTTGCGGAACCGTTGCATGGTTAGGTTTTTTTGCACGGTTGATGAGCTGGTAGAGACTGCGCCGTTGCTGGAGGAGGTTCTGAAGGATGAGGTGGTATCGGTTACCCCGAGTCTTCAGGCGAGATCCGTGCCGCAACAGTCTGTTCCGAGCAGAGGCGGTAGGCCGATGCAAGGACAGAAGAGGAAGCATGATGGCGCTTCGAGTGGTACCCGAGGTGGTCCGGGTTGCTTCAAGTGTGGGAGCACGGATCACAGAGTGGTGAGCTGCCCTAGGAAGGGCGGAGTACGAGTGGATTCTCGGGTGTGCTTTCACTGCAAGGAGGCGGGGCACATTAGACCTCAGTGTCCCAAGCTGCGGCAGAGTGAGGCTACAGTGGTGCAGCCCGGTAAGCCGGTGGCAGCAGTGCCTCGAGTGTATTCCGTCGTCGAGTCAGGAGAGCCGAGTTCCAGGCCGATCACAGATATTTTCTTAGACTTATCTAAGTTCAATTCTGTGTGTTGGGGAATTTTGGTTGCTTGTTGGGTGTTAAGGTTCTAGGTACATGTATATGTGCAGGGACCTTGTGTGTTGGGGGTGTTAAGTGTCATGTGTTGTCTGACACGGGAGCATCACATTGCTTCGTTACTCTGGAATTAGCCGAGAAGGCTAATGTTCGAAGCGAGTCGGGTGTAAGTTTGGGTTTCATGGAGGTTGCTGGAAGGAAGCTCCTGATGATTCACGGTCGGGTTAGAGACGTGGATGTTCAGGTAGCGGGAGAGTCTATACCTGCCGATTTGATTATCTGCTCTATGGAGCTATACGATGTTATTTTGGGCATGGATTGGCTCGGGATGTTTAGAGCGCATCTAGATTGCCACCGAGGGCGTGTCGAGTTCGATAGAAGCAAGGGGAGGTTGGTGTATCAGGGGGTGAGACCGAGTTCCAAGAGTCTCGTGATCTCGGTTATGCAGGCTGAGCGTATGATCAAGAGAGGTTGTGAGGCGTATTTGGCTACCATTTCTTTGCCGGAGGCCGTTGGAGTGGTTAAAGTAGAGGATATTCGAGTGGTTCGGGATGTTCATTTGCTCTATGGAGCTATACGATGTCATTTTAGGCATGGATTGGCTCGGGATGTTCAGAGCGCATCTGGATTTCCACTGAGGGCGTGTCGAGTTTGATAGAAGCAAAGGGAGGTTGGTGTATCAGGGGGTGGGACCGAGTTCCGGGAGTCTCGTGGTCTCGGTTATGCAGGTTGAGCGTATGATCAAGAGAGGTTGTGAGGCGTATTTGGCTACCATTTATTTGCCGGAGGCCGTTGGAGTGGTTAAAGTAGAGGATATTCGAGTGGTTTGGGAGTTCCTGGATGTGTTCCAGTCGTTGCAAGGGTTGCCACCGTCTAGGTCAGATCCTTTAACGATTGAGTTAGAACCAGGGACGGCACTGATATCCAGGGCAGCTTATAGGATGGCTCCCGCAGAGATGGCAGAGTTGAAGAAGCAACTGGAGGAGTTGCTGAGTAAAGGGTTTATTCGCCCAAGTACTTCATCGTGGGGAGCACCGGTGTTGTTTGTGAAGAAAAATGACGGAAGTTTTCGGTTGTGCGTTGACTACCGAGGACTTAACCGAATCACAGTGAAGAACATGTATCCTTTTCCTCGGATTGATGAGTTGTTCGATCAGTTGAGAGGGGCTACTTGGTTCTCCAAGATTGACTTGGCGTCGGGATATCATCAGATTCCTATCGATGAGGTAGATATCCGGAAGACGGTATTCAGGTCTCGTTATGGCCACTACGAGTTTGTGGTGATGCCATTTGGGTTGACAAATGCACCTGCTACATTATTGAGATTGATGAACAACATTTTTCAGGAGAATCTGGATGAGTTTGTTATCATCTTTATTGACGACATCTTGGTGTTTTCGAAGAGGCTAGAGGAGCACGAGGTGCATCTTTGTGTGGTTCTTGCGAAGCTGCGAGAGCAGAAGTTGTTTGCTAAGTTGAACAAGTGCAACTTCTGGCAGCGAGAGATCGGTTTTCTGGGTCGCTTTATCTCGGCGGAGAGGATTTCGGTGGACCTAGAGAATGTTCGGGCCATTAGTGCTTGGCCGAGGCCGAGGAATGCCACCGAGATTAGAAGTTTTCTCAGGTTGGCAGGTTATTACCGGCAGTTTATTAATGGTTTCGCGAGTTTGGCTAAGTCTATGACGAAGCTGACGGGAAAAGATGTTCTTTTCGTGTGGTCCTCGGAGTGTGAGAAGAGTTTTGCGAAACTGAAGGCCTTGCTGATTAGTACTACAGTATTGGCGTTGCCTGATCCGGACGAGCCTTACTGGTGTATACTGATGCGTCTGTTGTTGGTCTTGGTTGTGTGTTGATGCAGCGGGGGAAGGTTATTGCCTATGCTTCGCTGCAGCTGCGGAAGCATGAGTGCAACTACCCCACCCATGATCTTGAGATGGCTGCGGTGGTTTTTGCTTTAAAGATTTGCAGATCTTATCTTTATGGCGGAAAGATGCAGGTGTACACAGATTATAAGAGCTTGAAGTACATTTTCACTCAGCCTGAGTTGAATTTGAGGCAGAGGCGCTGGATGGAGCTAGTGGCCGATTATAATCTGGAGATAGCTTATTATCTTGGTAAGACTAATCTGGTTGCGGATGCGGGTGGCTTTGGCTCGGAAGCATGAGGTTGAGTCTTTGGTGAGCGAGATTAGCACATTGTGTTTGTGTGTTGTATCTCAGGAACCATTGGGCTTAGAGGCATCTAATCAGGCGGATCTTTTGAGCAGAGTTCGGCTGGCTCAGGAAAAGGATGAGGGTTTGGTTAAGGCTTCGAGAGAATCGGGTTCTGAGTATCAGGTATCTCCGAATGGCACTATCCTTGTGAGTGGGAGGGTATACGAACCGTTGGATGAGGATTTGAGGCGTGAGATCCTGAGTGAGGCTTATGCGAGTATGTTTTTGATTCATCCATGAGCGACTAAGATGTAGCGGGATCTTAAGTGGTATTATCATTGGGTCGGGATGAAGAACGATGTTGCTAACTGGGTTGTGGCGTGCAACGTGTGCCAGTTAGTGAAGGCACAGCATTAGGTTAAGAGTGGTTTATTGCGGAGTTTACCCATTCCAGAGTGGAAGTGGGATATGATCACGATGGATTTCGTGGTGGGATTAGCAGTTTCTCGGACCAAGGATGCTATCTGGGTCATCGTTGATCGATTGACTAAGTGTGCGCATTTTCTGGCCATTAAAAAGACCGATGAGTCTGCAGTTTTGGCTAGGAAGTATGTGCAGGAGATTGTGAGACTGTATGGAGTACCAGTGAGCATTGTCTCGGACCGGGATCCTAAGTTCACATCTGAGTTCTGGAATGCGTTTCAGACGGAGATGGGCACGAGGGTGCACATGAGTACGGCTTATCATCCTCACACAGATGGGCTGTCCGAGAGGACCATCCAGACTCTAGAGGATTTGTTGAGGATGTACGTGCTAGATTGGGGTGGTCATTGGGTGGATCACTTGAGCTTGGTAGAGTTTGCGTATAACAATAGCTACCAGGCGAGTATTAGGATGGCTCCATACGAGGCTCTGTATGGGAGGCCATATCGTACACCTTTGTGTTGGACTCAAGTGGGGGAGAAGAGCATATTGGGTGCGAGTTTTGTTCAAGAAACCATGGAGAAGATCCAATTTTTGAAGCTGAACATGAAAGAGGCCCAGAATCGGCAAAAGAGTTATGCCGATAAGAGGCGGAAAGAGCTTTTGTTTGAGGTGGGAGATAGAGTGTATCTCAAGATGGCTTTGCTGAGAGGTCCGAACATGTCCATTACTGTGACTAAGTTGAGTCCGAGGTATATGGGCCGTTCCGGATTGTAGAGCGTGTTGGACCGGTAGCGTATCGGTTGGGGTTACCCGAGATTATGCATGCATTTCATAAGGTCTTCCATGTGTTGATGCTGAAGAAGTGTTTGCATAGGGGTGACGAGGTATTGGGTGAGATTCTGTCAGATTTCCAGCCCAATATGACTGTTGAGGCGCGACCTTTGAGAGTTCTCGAGCGGAGGGTCAAGGAGCTTCGTCGGAAGAAGATTCCGATGATGCGAGTTCTGTGGGACTGTGACGGGGTGCATGAGGAAACTTGGTAGCCAGAGGCTCGGATGGAAGTGCGGTTCCGGAAGTGGTTCCAGGAGCAGGTTACGGGTTGAGTTCCATCTAGTGGTTCCAGTTTCGGTTTGTACCTATATGCTATGTGTATTTCATTTTGTATTGCCGTTATGTATGACGATGTTACATTATGATGTTTAATAATAAGATGTCAGTTTTCCTTATTTTTATTTGACTTGCGAGTCTTGGATTGCTTTCGTTTTGGTGTTAAAAAGCGTTAAGGCATGTGAGTAATAAGACGGTGGTTCTTATTGGTAATGGCACAAGTGCCATGGAAAAGTTTTTAAGAGAGTTTAAAAGCTTGGTACATAATCGGGAAAAGATTATGTGGTGCCCGAAGTGTTGGGTACCAGTGCTATAGCCTTGGTTGGTTATGCACGGCAGATATTCCGGGTGCGAAATATGGGTGATACCAGTGTTACCTTGCGAGGACACACAGATCACGGGAGGTAGATCAGTCGGAGATGCTTATAGATATGTGGCATATTGCTCAGTGAGAGGACTAGTTCTTCTAGTGCCATTAACTCGAAGGACTGCGGGCCTAAGAGTGTAACTGGCAATGTATCCAGACTCGTGTGGAGTATAGCCGAGAGTGATATGAGATACCGTGGATTCGAAGGGTATATAACCAAGAGTGATATATGATATCGTGGATTTGTAAGGTGTATTACGTAGACGTAGGTTATATTGCCCATAATTGAGGGATAAAAGTATATCGGAGACTCAGGAAGGTTATATGGCCTAGAATTGAGAGGTATGTGATATCGGAGACTCATGAGGGTTATATTGCCCCGAGGAGAGTGGTACGGCAGATACCCAGAACTTAGAGATGCTGCGGTGTCTTAGGTGCTGTGGTATGGGTTATACCTTGCGAGGTATAGAGGATATCCTGCGGGGTATGTTAGAGCCTAGAGTTTGGAGATGCTGCGGTGTCTTGAGCCCTAGGATGAGCAATAAGTACATATGATGCTGCGGTGTCATAAGCATAGAGAGACTGAGTGGGAAACCTCGGAGGTTAGTTATAGGCCTCATGTGTACATGTGTGTACCTGTGTGTGTGTGTTCGCCGGGTTGGCCAAGGTTTGAGTAATCGCTGCGACGATTTAGGTTCATTGGAGATGAACGGTAACGTGAATTCGAGGTCGAATCTATGTTAGTGGGAGAGAATTGTAAAGCCCGTGTTCTGAAAATTAATTAATTTAATTAATTTGGAAATTCTTTCGAGTTTATGAACCTTAGACAAGTCTCGAGAAATTAATTATGAGGTTGAAATAATTAATTTAGATTTGTTTCGGGGGTGTCATAATTTGTTTCAAAAGTTTTGGGGTTTTCTTAAAGATTGGAAAGTTTGTGTTGACTTTTTTTTTTCTTCTCTTCTTCTTCTTCTCCATCGTGAGTTTTGGCTAAGTGTTGGTGAGTTGGAGCTGAACTTGGGTGAGAGAAAGAAGAGAGAAAAAGCTTGGTGAAGCTTGGTTTCCTTAAGTTCTTGCTAGTGTGGAGCTTGTAGAGCTTGGGAAAAGGGTTATGGCTGAAGCTTGAGAGCTTGCCGTGAGGTTGGGCTGAGTTGGTGAGAGGTTGGCGTGGCCTAGTGGAGCAAGAGGAAGAGTGTAGAGAGTTCCTAGAGCTTGGATCTTGAAAGATCAAAGGGAGGGAGAGGCAAAACTGTTAGAGTCCGGTGGAGTAGAGTTCCGACCTAGAAATTTGTTGTCAAAGGTAACGAAATTTTATGGGTTTGTAGGTAAGACCTTTATCTAGATGTGTCCTTTTGCGGATATTGATTTGAGTCAATATTCTAGGAGTTATCTGCGATTTCCTGGACTGTTCTTCTGCAGTCGCGATTTGGACCAGCGTGTGTTTAAAGAGAGATCGCAAGTGAACCTGCCGTCGGATCGTCACAGAATTTTGTGGATAGGTTCAGGACATCTAGGGGACGCTTTTCACCTGTGGGTTTTGAAAGTGGACGGTTAGATCTCATTTCGTAATCCCATCTTTCAGACTGAGGTTTTGTGTGTGTTTCCAGATTTTTAACTTTGGGGTTATCTGTTGCTTTTGGTTGGCTGTAGGGGGAGTTAAGCTTGGAAAAGTCTACCTAAGCTTAGATCCATCTTTAGCTAAGGTGAGTTGTGACAAAAGGTTCATGTAAGCTTGGGTGGGGGAACTTGGGGAATTTTGATTCTTGGTGGGTTCTGATTTGCTTTGATTGTGCCTTGGTGGTGTGATTTCTAGTCTTGTGATGTGTAGAGATCATTGATTAGATGCTTGTGGTGATTTGTTGAGCATTGATTGTGTGAATTTATGCTTGAATTGTGATGGTGAAATCCGTTTTTGGTAGTGATGATGAATAGTGAATTTCACTATTCATGCCGCGGAATACTATTCACGCTGTGGAAGTGGGTTTATTATTCCGGTGGTTGTTAGATTATTTTTATGCATGAATTTAATATTGTTAGGAAATCGATGTTGATTTTGTTGGTGATGAATAGTGATTTTCACTATTCATGCTACGGAATACTATTCACGCTGCGGAAGCGGGTTTACTATTCCGGTTGTTGTGATTATCTTCTTGTGCGAATTTAATTGTGTTAAAAATCTTTGTGTTTGATTTCTTGGTGTTGATGAATAGTGAATGTTCCGCTATTCATGTGGCGGAATACTATTCACGCTGCGGATGTGGGTTTACTATTCACGTCGTGGTAGATTATTTTCATGCGTGAATTTAATCTTTGTGTTGATTTTGTTGGTAATAAATAGTAATTTTCACTATTCATGCTGCGGAATACTATTCATTCTGCAGAAGCGGGTTTACTATTCCGGCTGTGGTAGATTATTTTTCATGCGTGAATTTAATCGTGTTAGAAATTGATTGTTGTGGTGATTGATTTTCTTATTGCTGTGGTCGTTTGAAATTGTGTGTAGCTTTCATATAATCTGTTGTTGGGAGGATCAATCTCACTCAGCGTTTGGTTTTCCAAATGTTGATGCATCACTTTTGTCGATGCAGGTAAAGATAAGGTATGATCGTGGAATCGAAGGCGTCGAGAGGAGGATGATTAGGATTCGGGTTTTTGCTGTTTTTGTTGTTCCGCTGTGTTGGTTAGAACTGATAGTTTTTGGCGAGTTCACGTAGAGTTGTATTGAATGTTTAATATTAAATATTTATTATGCAAAAAAAAAAAAGTGCGGTGGTCACAAATAGTAGTAGTTGCAAAACTCTCTCAAGTTTTGCTTTCTCAGTAGTAGTTGAATTTTGGGATAATTATCGCAATGATGCTGGTTTTGGCATCACATGCATATGCTGGAAGAGCAGAACAGACCTCTCACGAAGACAAGATATAATTTTCCATTGTTGGGCTCCAAAGGAAGTCCCCACTGTTCAAAAGGATCATATGTTTGTTTTTGGCTGTGCGAATATGATTACTGCTGCTGAAGAAATTGACCATGATTTCTTGGGTGATATAGTTAAGTTCGAATTCCATCCTGTCGATTGGGAAAAGAACCTTCTAGATGAAAGCTGCACAGTGAAAAAATGCAGAGTCAATTTATTTACCGCTGCAACAGATGATTCGACTCTTAGAGCAAAACGTCCTTCTTCTTCCAAGGATCGAGAGGATCTTTCTACCATGGAGCATATGAAACCACCATATAAGAAATTTCGATTGAAGAGAGTTTTCGAAACTGTTATTCTGAACTTAAGAAAAAGGAAGCGAGAAATGAGTGTCTCTACAGTCAAAACCCGTTCTAAGGTAAAACATTTCACTGGCATAATAGATCTAAGTATGTAAGTTTCTGATGTCACTTTCATGCCAATCAAATTGATTTGGTGTCAATTTGCTTGAATACTTTGTTTGCTAACATGTTAAGTATTTGTAATTTGTGTTATACATTGCTTCTGACCCTTCATAACTTATATTTTCACCGTTTGCTGGTTATTTGGCCTTTCGGTTTTCTACTGGGAGAGGAATAAGTCTTCTTGAGTTGAAAGGTGTCTGGATTTTGATATTTTAATGAAAGTACATCAACTGAATATGAATGAGATTTCTTAATGGTTTAAACAACTGTGTGTCTCTCCTCTTCTAAACCATCTAGCTTCATTTTGCAGGTTCAGCTTGGCTCAGTTTCTCCCTGGTCAAATGATGCAGCTTACAGGTTTTTCTGGGGATTGCCTCCAGGGAATGTTTTCCCGGAAAGACCTGGCCATCCAGAATGCCAATATTACATGAAGTTTGGAGACTGCAAATTCGGAAATTATTGTAAATTTCATCATCCGAGAGACAGAGAAACCTCTGTTCCTAAGAACCTCCTTAAGCCCCACAGGCTTCCCATTACGGCCGGTAATCCACTTCATAAACTAGCAGTAGCAGACGTCGAATTCTTTTCTTTAGACCTCGTCATAAAACTATCCACCACTGTATTTTGTTTAAGTTTATGACAAAACAGCATCCGTATTAGCTTGAAACTGGTCCAAGAAAACTTAAACCTGGTGTCTGTTCTTATCTCTGCTTTTCTGTGTGCTTGATTTCTTCACTTACTCGATTGCTTTGAATTATATTGATAGGAAAAACGCTGGTGCTGATCGTCTGTTCTCGAGGGATACTGCATCTTGGGTCTTAGTTGTCCTTTCGATCATCCGAGGTGGATTGCAACACACAAAAATGCATCTTCCGAGCCTTACAGTCCTCCGCACATGGATATGCTAGAACCAATAATGAATGCACCATCAAATGAGCTTCTGGAAACATCAATTGAGAAACCCAGAAGACTCTCTGTGTCTGAGACAAGACAAGCAACCTCTGGTAAAGACGTCATTGATACATAGCAGGAAGAGCTATGGAGATTTGATGATTGGTAATGGAGAATTAGTATAAATCAGTTTTATGTATCTCAATACTCAAGCAATATCGTTTGTATAATAGAGGTGAAGTTGATCTTACCCTAGTTGATATTATACCATAAATATACACTAGTCATAGGTGAAAAGTTAAAAACAAAAACTAAGAACTATTTTTTTTTTCTTGAAAAGTTTTACACTAGTTTAAGCAATTTTGGCCCTCTCTTCTTGAGGATACTTAAAAGAGCCACTTGTATCAGAAAGAGATGGATCCGAAATAACATTTTCAGACACACAGTATCATTAGCCTTTGATACATGATTGACCTCTGTCTAATCCACTAATCGTCTAAAAACCAGCTTTCTACAATTAGTTAATTACAGAGATTAGGCTTTGGTGGCTCCATGGAAAAAATAAAAGAACTGTCTTTGTTCTTATTTCACATCTGTCAACGGCTTCTTGAAAAGCCTCTCTGGTTCATGAGTAGAGTTTGCGTTTCCAGTTGTCATAGGGTTCTTGGAAAGTCTTTCTTCTTCGAAAGTAGAGTTTGTTGTACGTTTCTTCGAAAGCCTCTCTGCTTCACGAATAGTATATTTTGCATTTTCTCTAGCAGCCGCAGCCGCAGCCGCAGCAGCAACAGCCTCAGCCTCAGCAAGGATTTCTCGTATCTTCTCAAGACATCTTTCAAATATTTCTTGTGCTTGATTTGCAGTCTTTGGTTGGTTATGCATTCTCTTTTGATCATACGCAATTCTGCGAGCTTGGTTAGATAATAGATCCCAAGCTTGTGAAACAAGTTTAAACGCTAAACCTGTTCTTGTCCGGATGAAGCAAGAGTCAAGAGAGCTAACTTCTTGTACTGTTTCTTCCATGCTTCATCATCAGACATCAGCTAAAGGATCTACACCGAGAACTCCATACAATCAGCTTCTCCGTTGATATTGTTTGTTGCAGATATATAAACATTGATCATTATCAGTACTTGTTTCAAACCATCAAGTTCTGGATACAAACGTTGAGCCTTGTTAATGAGTTTCTTAGCCCTATCGTAATCATTATCTGAAATCTTTTTTTCAGGCAAGATCGATTGCTCTTCGAGCTTCTTCCTTATTACACTCCATGTCTTTAACACAGTTTTCTTAAACAATGGGGGAAGCAAAATAAAAATAAACAGGTTCAGACATTTATTTAATACTCCCTATCACAGGCATTGAGACTGTGATTGTGATTTCCCTAGTTCCTAGAAAAACCCTAGAGACTAGAGACGCGAGAAAGAGTTCACAGGAAAATAATTGGCCAGTCGACTCCGTGAAACCCTTTCTATAGTGCTGCTGCATCAATCCACCCAATCTCTAAAACTCTTAATTTTCACCCCTATAATATTACATTAATTTACTTGAACCTCTTTACTTTTTGTCTCTGCCCAATTACTTATGCGAATCTAAAAATTTTAAATTGCAATCAAATTTAATAAATCGCATTTACGAAACAGTGATTGCCCGGTTATCCTTTTAACCCAACCCAAAATTCAATTTAAACTCATTTACCCATTTCGATTAAACCCAATTCAAACAAATAAAATACATCAATCAATCACTTGTGATTCAATCAGATCAATTTCACAAAACAAAATCACAAATCATTGAATTAAGCAATTTCTTGACTTCGTGTTTCAACTTCGGATGTAGTCTCAAGCAATCCTTGATTCTCCATGACACGACAAGCAATTCCTTTACCGAGAATATCATTGACTCTCTTATGCCTCTTGTTCAAATCATTGAACTTGTCTTCACACTTTTGCGGTGACACAGAGAAGCCTTTCTCCACCATAGCTCTCGACACAGATTTCCACTTCCCTTTCTTCTGCAACATCGCTCATCCTCTGCTGCTTCCACTATTTTTTCTTGGCATCGATTGGATCAGCTAAATCAGCTTCGTCGCCGATGTAGAAAACTGCCATAATCAGAAGTGGAACCATTGTGTCAGTTTCTTTCATCCTATGCCACTGTGACAATTTCCTCTTTCCTTCTATTCCCGCACTATCAACTGTGTGACAACCAGATCCAGAACCTGAACCGCGGCCTTCGTCGTCTCCGCCACCACCACCACCGCTTATTAGAGATAATTGTTTGAGTTTTGAGGCAGCTGAGGCGTATGGGTATAAGGATTTCATCGGTGTTTGAGTCTGTTGATGGCCGAAAATGGGGCAAGGATGAGGATGCTGGAATTGAACTGAATTTTGGGGATTTTGTGGATTCTGCGGCATTTCTTTTTATTTTTATTTTAACAACACCTGCGACATTTCTAAGCTTAACATTCTTGGACTAACCCCAGAAAACATCACATTCGAATCCATAAAATAATCGAACCCTAAATCGAAGAAAAAATCTAAACAATTTGTAAAGAAATAAAATTGGAATCCCACGAATGGTTAATTATATTATCTTCGAGTTCTACTTTTCAATTGGTTTTCGAGGCGTCAAAGGGATGATCTGAAAGTTGCCCATGGTTTTGTGGTTTTTTGTTAATTTGATCCGATTGAATCACTTGTTTGTTACCTTTGATCAATTTAACAAATGATTGATATATTTTATTTGTTTGAATTGAGTTGAATCGAAATGGGTAAATGAGTTTAAATTGGATTTTGGTTCGGGTTAAAAGGATAACCGGTCAATATAAACGCGATTTATTGAATTTGATCGTAATTTAAGATTTTTAGATTCGCAGATGCAAATGTGCATAGATAAAAAGTATAAGGGTTTATGTGAAGCAATATAATAATATGAAGTAAAAATTAAGAATTTAAAAGATTGGATGAATTGATGTAGAAGCAACACTATAAAAGCGCTTCCCACAGCGGACCCAAAAATAATTTGGGAAGACTTACTTACAAGCAAGAAAGATCATGGACTCATGGTGCAAGTAATTATTGATTTTCTATTTATGTAGACACTAGGGTGAGTCCGGCGTATAAAATAGTTTACAAATGTTGGAAGACTTTTCTTTAATCAAAACATGAATTCGTTTTTTTAGCACAATATAAAGAGTCATCAATATTGTAATGTTCTGTAATAAAGTGATTTCTACAATGTCATCAAAATCATTAAAAAAATTAACACATTTTTAGTTTTATTTTCCACAAAAACCAATTTTTTTTGTAGAAAGGCTTAATTAAAAAAATTACTTTCATTAATCTTATAATATCTTCACAAACCAAAAAAGTAGTGGCATTTTTATTTAAAAACAAAAATATAGTTTTCTAAATTTTACTGAATGAATCTCCATTCAATTTTGTTCCCATGTGTTCTGTACCTACTACCTATAGAACAATGAACAACTGTAGTTTGATTCATTGTAGATGACGTGGATACCTAATCCACCGTCGATTGAATCTTCGCAGTGAAAACCCCGTACTGCTCACACCACCTCTCGAACCATCTCACCGAGACTCGAACCCAGAGAGGGCTTTTCCTCAGTCCTCCATCCACAACTCTCTCCGTTCTTCGATTCGATCCACACTCTTAAAAATCTCAAAGATCTCTCTGATTTTCAAAATTCGATTTATATCTGTGAAAATTTTCCCCAGATCAACTTCTGAAATTTTATCTAGAGTTTGTTGATGATTTTGATTTGGTGAGGTCTTATGGATTCTCACCCTTCCTTAATGGGAAAGTCCATTGGCAATACGAATCGATCGAGCTTAGATCTTGGCCGTTCATCGTCTTCGTCTTCTCCTACATCGTTAACCAAATCGATCTCCGATGCAAGTAGTCAGAGTCTTTCTTCGATCCTTAACAATCCACATGGAGGGAAGTCTGGAGTTTATGGTTCCGATGCTTCTTGGGTTGGTTGGTGGTCTTCGTCGACCTTTGTAGCTCCATCTGAGTTCGCGCCTGTTGCTTCAACGAAGCTTCCAGGTTCGGAGCTGACCAGATCCGACTTCCATGGCTACGTTTCTTCGATCTCTGAGTCTCATGGTAGATTTGAGGATATTAGGAATCACACTAGGGAAGAGAGCTCTGGTTTTGATCAGGAGAGTCACGTTTCGGGTTTAGCTGCGTGCTTGCGTGAGGTTCCTTCACTTTATTTCAAGGAGGATTTTGCTCTTGAGGACGGAGCTACATTTCGTTCTGCTTGTCCCTTTTCGAGCCTGAATGAGAATCTAGTTCTTCAAGAGAAGTTGTCACAGTATCTTGATGTGGTGGAGCTGCATCTTGTGAAGGAGATCTCTGTGAGGTCTGATTCGTTCTTTGAAGCCCAAGGACAGTTACAGGATTTGAATATGAAGATTGTTGAGGGTTGTAGTAGGATTCGTGAGTTGAAAGAGACTATTCGGCTCCTGGAAAGGAATTTGGTAGATTCAGCGAGACAGATTCAAGAGCTGAGCTCAACTAGGATTAATATGTTGGAGCTGCAACGTAAATTGAGACTTATTTTATATGTTAACCAAGCTCTCTCTGCACTCAAATTGGTATTTTTTCTTACTCATTCGCTTGGAGTAGTGTCAAGTTAGCTACTTTTGTGTTTTTTTTTTTTTTTTTTTTTTCTTGACGGAAGTTTGATTCTTTATTGTTCAGCTTGTTGCGTCCGCAGATTGTGCTGGAGCTTTGGATATAACTGACGATCTCCAGAATTTGTTGGTAAGTTCATCTGTGATTGATGTTGGACACTTTTAGGTGATTAGGGTGCTCTTTCTTAAGAAGCTAAAATGGTTTTCCATCTTTTTAGGCTGGGGATGAATTAACTGGTCTACACTGCTTCCGCCGTCTTCGGGATCATGTTACTACTTCCATAGATTCCATAAACAGGTGTGTCTCTTTTCAGGTTATGATAACTGGCTAAAATAGGCTGTATTCAGTCTGCATGTATTACTCTTTTAGGATTGATTGATTGGGAACACAATGAGACTTAGTGGGATTTCATGTTAATTGTGCCATTACCTTACCAAAGAAACCAACTAATTCTGTCTTCAATTTTGTAGAGAAGAGGTGAAAATGTGATCTAGTGACTATGTTTTGAGTTTTTCTGTTGAACCTCTTGGAATTTCTTAAATAGTGAAGGCAGTCGATATTTGGAAAATGTTTGCAGGGTTTTGCAGCTCTAGTTTGTTCGTAGCAGATAGTCTCTCTATAATTTGCAAAGGTCACTATTTCTTAGTGTAAAATCAATCCTTTCACGTTTCCGCTGCGTGAGTCATTTGTTGAGATGTGAAGCGTAATAACAGCTGTGGATATTTTTATAGTCTGATGATTTTGAGTGTATCCAGGCTTGTAGCATTCTAAGAGTAATCAATCATAACTTATGAATTCTTAACTTTCCCCTCAACTTGTGTCTTTCCCATGGTAATGCCTTGCTGGCGAAATTCCCCTTATTATGATTTCCTTGTTTGCAGTTAAAATGTACTTTGGTCTACATTACTTGGAGATTTTCTTTCTTAATTAGTTACCTTCAAAGGTGTAGAACATTGTACAACCTGTAGGAAATTAGTATATTGTTTTTCTTTGGTAGTGCTGTTTCGTAAAGATTTAGTAGTTCATAATATTAGTTCACCTCCTATATCTACCTGTCCTGTTTTCTCCTTTTTATTTGTTTGTTTGGTCTAATGTCTGATGGCTTGTTGATTTTTTCTTTGTAGTATTCTCACAGCTGAATTTATGCGTATCTCAATACATGATACTGGGGAAATAGATGTGCTGATTTTATCTGCAGCAAAAATACGGGGATCCATTTCATCCAACGGGAAGACCGGTGATGAAGTAAGTCTCATCCAATACAAGTGCATATTTTTAATGAATACAGTGCTTCTTTTTTGTACTGTTTGGAACTTGATTGCTGGTGTAAAAACTGAATTGAAGATCCTAAACTGTGAGAAGTTGTAGATTAGTCAGGAAAAGAACTGGAACAGTATCCAGCATGACTCTGAATTTTGGGCTTACACCTTCGCAGGTTAAGCTAGAAGAAGAGGATACCTCTACCTTATGTGATCGACTTCTTCCTCTAGTTATTGGATTGCTAAGAACGGTGAGTGGCCGGTCCTGATCATTTTTGAACATATGCTACCACTGAGTTGACAGTGCTTTATTGTTTTAATTTCTTCGTTTATGCTCTTTCTGGTCTTTATTTTTGGTTCATAGTGCTCATTAAGTGTTTAGTCGAATTCAGTTTCTCATCTGTTGTTCTTTGAATTGTTTTCAATAGGCAAAGTTCCCCTCAATTTTGAGAATGTATCGTGATGCACTCACATCCGAAATGAAAAATGCAATCAAGAACGCAGTTGCTGAGCTGCTTCCAATTCTTGTTGCAAGATCGCTCGAATCTGATTTTTCACATAAAGATCGCTCAGTAGATGTTGACGGTGAGATTTTAATTGTTAGTACTATGTATAAAGATTGTCATGCAACTTAGTTTGCGCATGAAAACGTAATTAACCATAAGTTTCCTATTTGAAAAGTGCAAAATTCCTCTGATGTTCACATCAAGGTCAACACTGTAGAAACGACAATACTGGATTCTTGTTTTAGCAAGCGCTCTTATCAATATTACCGTATATTCCCATTTGCTTGTTTTATTTTTAATCTCTAATTTGATCTGAGACCCAACTGGGAAGTAATTTACATGGAAATTGGTCAACTGATGAAGAATGTTGGCTGAAAACTTATTTAAAGGATTGAATAGAAAATTTTATCCTTCTCTTAGGATAATGTATTGTACTTTGGTCGTAGTTGTCTCTCCAGAAACCATGCTTACTCCTAGTGCATATACAGGTGGTGGCTTATCTCTTGCGAGCAAGTTGAGGACTCTGTCATCTGAGGCATTTGTTAATCTTCTAACTGCTATATTTAGGATTGTTCAGGTAATATATGCATCAATTATGGAACTTTTAACTATTTAGACAAGCATTATAGGAAGTTATACATATATGTTCTATTTATGTTAAACCTTTGGCAGCATTCTTATCTTTTGTTTGATACATCTACCTTATAGAGGTTTGGAACCGTTCGTATTCTGAAGCAGTTAGATGTTTGATTAAGGTGTAATATGATTTCATTTCATTTAGTGAATGCAGGCACATCTAGTTCGGGCTTCGGAAGTGAAAAAGGCAATTGAATGGATCCTCTGCAATATCGATGGACATTATGCAGATGATTCAGTTGCAGCTGCAATTGCTGTTGGTGCTGTAGCAGCTGAAACAGCCCAGGAAACAGGTTTCCGTGGCGGGTCATTAGTGTCTTCTGCATTGGGTAAGGCTACCTCAAAGGCCCCTCCATTGCAGGGAAGATTGAGTGACACATCAAACTTGATGAACATGTCAAGAAACTTCAGGTTTTTTAGTTTTTTTATTAATCCAGTCTTCCAAATTCTCGCAGCCGTCTGTTACACTAGCCTTTGTTCTATGCTTGGAACTAAATTAGGCTAAATTTCTTATTTATATAGGGCTGATGTCTTAAGAGAAAACACAGAAGCTGTCTTTGCGGCTTGTGAGGTTACTCATGCTAGGTGGGCAAAGCTACTAGGTGTTCGTGCTCTTCTTCATCCAAAATTAAAATTGCAGGAGTTCATGAGCATTTATGATCTGACCCAAGAATTTATAACAGCTACGGAGAAGGTATTTGTTCTCAACTTTTCTTCATAAATGAGATAAGCAATTGCATTGCTTATTCCTCCGTGACATTTACTCTGAATCTAACAGATTGGTGGACGGTTGGGATCTAGTATTCGTGGGACTCTGCAATCACAAGCCAAAGCCTTTGTAGATTCTCAGCATGAAGCTCGGGTTAGTCTCTGTATATATATGTTTATTCGTTTTACGGGAAGCACATCTACACTGTTGTTTAGTTTCATGGCTATATAAAAAAAGAAAACGTTGTGAAAACATGTCAGAAAAAGTCATACCAAGAGCAATATGACCAAGCCATCTGATCTATGTACAAACAAAGAAAAAGTGGTGAAAAAGTCACAGATGCATATTCTGTCATCCTTTAACCATCTAAATTTTTTCATTTCAAGAGTTCTGGTTGTTAATTTGGATTTTACTTTGCTGTAGATGACAAAACTGAAAGCTGTGCTTGATCAAGAAACATGGGATGAGATAGATGTTCCCGAAGAATTCCAATCCATAATCAGTTATCTTTTCGCATCCCAGGAGTTGGTTTCTGGGAAAGTTGATGATGCTACATACCACAGTAATTCGCTCCCTATCAATGGGTCTCTCACTTCAGGAACTGGGAATCAACATTCTGAATTGCAAAATGAAAAATCTGAATCTAGTAAAGGCCCTGCAGTTAGTGATGCACAAGGGAAATCCACCGTCTCGCCTGAGTCTCTTGAAAGAAGCAAGGCTGGTGTATCTTCAGTTCCGAATAATCAAAGTAATCAGAAGGCCCACGGAAAATCAAACCTTTTCTATCAAGGAGTTGGTTACCACATGGTAAACTGGTTAGTTTTCTTGTTATGCATTTTAATGTTGTTACTTATGCCATTTTCTCTTGTAATTTGAATGGCTGTTGATTACGGAATATTTCTCTCCACTTTTCCATTCACCAGATAAAACTTTTGTTGTTTTGCATGCCTGAGATGGGCTGACACTCTCTAACTATGTACTGTTTGCTAGGTTTAGATTGATTAATGTTTAGCTGCTGTCCATGCTGGAAATGTAGTTATGCTGATGCAGTTCCTTTCATGTCTGCAGTGGGTTAATATTACTCAAGATGTTGTCAGAGTATGTTGATATGAACAATTCTTTGCCAGCTTTGTCCTCGGAAATTGGTCTTCGTGTTGTTGAAGTGTTGAGATTTTTCAACACTAGGACATGCCAACTTGTTCTGGGTGCTGGTGCTATGCAGGTATAAATATGCTTTAAATGGAGAAATTTTTATTTTTAATTGCTGATCAGCTGTATTGAATTTTCTAACCAGTAACCTGTGAGTCTGAACCTGTTGTATCAACTCACCTATTTGACTTTTGCAATTGAATTTTTTGACATAATGAAATTTGATTTCTAATGATACAAAACAGATGTAAGCTGCACAAATATTGACCTTTTGAATGGCCATATTCATGCTGTAGGTATCTGGTTTGAAGTCCATAAAGGCGAAACACTTGGCGCTTGCAAGTCAAGTAATTGACTTCACTTACACTATTATTCCTGGTAGGTGATATTTTCCCTTTTTCTTTTCTAACTGTTGCACTCATAATGTGTTAAGCGGGATTAATGCCTTGATTCTCCTCTTTAAAAGTGTTTTACTTTGTTATCCAAGCATTTTTACTCAGTTTTTTTTTGTCAAAAATATGAGCGTGATTATGATGTTTATTTTGGTTGTTGGGGGGGGGGGGGGGGGGGGGTTGGGGGGGGTGGGGTTGTTTGTACATGCCCGGATTGTTTGGTCTTAACATGGTCAGCTTAGTCTCGCAATTTTTCAGCTTCTCGATGATTGATTTTGTTTGAATCATAGCTCATTTCCCATTTAAGGTGAATCATCCCTAACACCTTTTTTTTTTTTTGGTCTAAGAAACCAGAAGAATTCTCTTTTCAAAAGTACCTGAGACGAGAAAGCCTCTGTTGTCAATAGAGATTGATAAAGTTGCTCAGGTATGTTTCTCTCTTTGCCTTTCAGCTTTTGTCTCTTAAATTTTACAGGTCATAGGGTTTTGGAGGTCGTTGCACACCGGATAAGAAAGTTGTTGAAAACACGTTCACACTAGTTGGGTATCTCAAGGTTTCTAGAATATAAGTATTATCATGGCGGTTTTAATTCCTGTCTCCAATAACTTTAGCTTCTCACCATTTCTCAGGATTATAGGGTTCATAGAGATGAAATATACACAAAACTGGTTCAGATAATGAGGGAAAGACTATTGGCGCATCTTCATGGGCTGCCTAAAGTTGTCGAGGGGTGGAACAGACCTCCAGACACCAACAAACAAACTAAAGAGTTTGCGTGGCCACTGACAAGGGTGAGTTATTCTCATTCACTTATCTTATTAAGATAATAGTAGATGTTTTAATGTGCATTTAATTTTACAGGAAGTCGGCTACCTTCACCGAGTTTTGTCTGAGACATTGCATGAAGCCGATGTTCAAGCAATCTTCAGGTGAGCATATATGCAGCTTTCATGGGAAAGACATTAATGGCTGCGAGAATTTTAACTTTTGGACTAGAATCGAGTTATTGTAGGATAGTAGCCAATTAGTGTTTAGATGTAGAGTCAAGTTAAAAAAACAAAATACCTGACCAGTGAAAGACTTAGGTCGTATTCTTGGGCAATAACACCTGAGATCGCAGAGACCTCATGAACCTAGCGAATAGTTTTACATTTTGGATCTGAGCAATCGAGATTTTATAGGTCAATGCTGAGCATTTCGAAATCTCTGCTATTTATCCCTGTTGCCATCATGCCTCTAGTTATTAGTGCTGCTTCATTTGTCTTTAGCTTTATGGCAGCACATTATTGTTTATTCTTATAAATGCAAAAGACAGGAAACAATCTTTTGGGTTCTAAAGTCAAGTTTTTACCTTACCCCCTACCCTACCTTATACAGTTTCATGATTCTTATAGGCAGGTGATTTTAATTATCCACACACAAACCTCTCAAACGCTTACAAACTTGGAGATAAGCTCCCCAGAGGCAAAGAAAAGGTAGCTTTATATCCTTTTCAAAAATAAACCAACTTAGCTAGCTTTTGTAATAAACATTTGTCTCGTATTAATCAGGTTGAAGCTTCACGTTGAGCTTATCCTTAAATGCATCCGGTCGTTACCATCCGACAATGCCAATCAATCAGGCATCCCAAACTGGGGACAACTAGATGAATTTTTTGCACAACACTTTAGAGAAGGAGGCGAAGCTGAGTGATGAAAATGGTCATTGTACAGCAATTTGTTTCTTCTCACTTCCTTTATAAAGTAAAAAAAAATCAGAGTTTGCATATGAGGATGGATTACTAGTCCTGTAGATTTAACTTACAGGTAACAAATTCCCTTCCATCTGCCTCCATTACTAGTGAACCCCAGAACTCCAAGGCACTAATCGATCAAATACAAAATATGATTTGCGAAAAGCGAACCATGTAGCATCTTGAAAAGCATGACCACGTTTTGTTCAGCTATTGCATAAAAACTTGAAGAGAATTCTGATGTTTTGGACCTTGAAAATGCAGGCATATTACAGTTCTTGTGGCTCGGATGAATATTATATCAATCTATGGTTGTACCAAAACTTTGGAAGCCAAAGTATTTCTATAAAGCAACCTTCTTTTCCTTTTTTTTTTTGTCGTCAAAGTAACCTTCTCTTTTCTTGTTTGGATTTTCTCATTTTCATGTTTTTTGTTTTGTTTTTTTTCCGAGTTTGTAAGAGGTACGAGTGATTGGACAGATGTTTTTGAAAAAGGTAAGCAGTAGATTTAGACGTATATATTCATTTCAGAGGGGGAAAATCTTTATTGTATTATGTTTATTTAAAATAGAATTTGTTTCGACTTTCGAGGGTATCAAAAGTTAGATCAACTAGATGGATACAGCCCATTTAAGAAAGTTGGTTATAATTTTTTGTTTTTTGGTCAGACCAAAAAAATTGTCAGAAGACTTGTTTTTTATTTGAAAAGAAAAATAGGATTATGTCAATCCAAACGACTTCCTTCTTGCTGGTGTCTGGTGATGGTTAATTTTACTGTCTAAAGTCGGGATTGTCAACTCAAATGCCCTCAAAAAAAAGAAAAAAAAAGAAAGAAAGAAATAAGATTGTCAAAAAAAAGCAGCTGCTCATTTTAGGCCAGGGTTCGAGCACATGAGATAGTTTAATAATTAAATTAATACGTCCAACGTTGACTTTGACTAAGTGGGGTTATCATCTTTCTCGGCTGATGTCCCGTAACGTTTCCTATTATTCCATTATCTTTGCAATTTTGAATCTGATAATCCGAGACTGAGTTGAAATCATAAGGTCCATTTCAATTTTACTCTGTTATTCTGGTTATACCTTGATCATAAGCTCATGCTTAAATGGTTTTCTTTGTAACCCATTTCAGAGACTAGTTTTGGATCCTCTGGTTGCCGTTTGCTTTCCAAGAAGTGACATACCCTCATGGTTCTGCCATCAGGAAATGGGATCTTCAATTGAAACCGACCTGCTTCCACATTGGTGTAACAGTAAATTTATTGGAGCTTCTCTATCTGTTGTTGTCACCTTCAAAGATAATGAAGCTCATCATTCCAACCGTTTATCTGTAAGATGCAAGTGCAAATTCAAAAACCAAAACTGTCAGTCTGTCAGCTTTAGTTTCTGTCTTGGGGGATGGAATGAGTCATGTGGATCATCTTGCCATGAACCACGGAAACTTGGATCTGATCATGTGTTTATCAGTTATAACAACTGTAATGTGCCAATCTTCGAATGGAGTGAAAAGAGTAATAACGGTAATAGATGTCATCCCACAAGTGCCTCATTCGAATTCTACCTTACTGATGCCACTGAAAAGAAACTAGAATGCTGCAAGGTGACAAGGTGTGGGATGAGTTTGTTATATGCCCCAGATGAGAACGACCGTGGACTTCAGGGAATAAGGGTTACATCAAGAAGGAACGGGAAAATCATAGATGAAATCCCCTAATGAGTGTTTTCTCCAAGACAGGAGGTCCTTAGATCTTGAAACCAACAAAAGGTAGTAGCAAGCTTATCAGACGTTATTGTTCTTGAACTTCTCTCAGTAGCGTTTATATGTTAAACACACAATTTACATTGACTTAGGAACTTGAAGATGTTGCACTGCTTTTACCCTTGGTGTATCGAAGGAGAGTTCTATCTACTTAGCTGAAGCTAGACGTTGAGCTTATCCTTGGAAGTAACTTGTTCGTTGCCATTTGAAGCTGATTGATGAAGTCGTCACTATACATCTACTGTCTCACTTCCAAAAGACAAAACAGAGTAATCTCTTTACTCTCTGTTTCTCCCTTTACATCGATGTATGCTCAGTTGATAGATTTTGAAGGACCAAAAGATTCCATGGCTTAATATGGAAATATAAGAAAGTTGATGGAGGTGAGATCCAATTTGTTGTGTGATTTATGGCCAAGATTGTTGTTGCTTGCTCTGCAAGTAATTTTTCCAATTTCGTAGCATTTGGGATTTTGGGTTTAAATTAAATGTTTTAATAAGTTGTGTGTTGTTTATGTATGCACGTATATGTCGTACCGTTACATGTTTTTGTTCTCATTTTGGCAAATATCAATAAACTTTCAAGCTTCGATTTACATGTTGCTCTTCATAAAACAAAAGTCTGAGACCACTTTCTTTATTAATTCGACCTAAAATAATCGACGTGAAGATGGGTTCATTATGTTAGTTAATGAATGTTCCCGAGCAAAATTTTCCAAATCTAGACAGATACGAGCCAGCCAATGGGCTTTTATAACATCTCTCTATATAAAAATAAACGTGATTAGTTAGGAGAAAGTTTATGTTACCGGGGATTTCGATCTTGAATGTCTTATAAAATTGGGCAAATTTTTATTTTGCACCCGTTTGAAAATATTTGAAAATTTATTTTCAAACGGAGTTCTTTGGGAAGAGTTTTTGAAACATTAGGATCCTGTTTGGAAATAAAATTTCAAATAGGTATATTTTTGGTAATTTTCTCTATAAAATTTTTGTTTTCTCGTTCGATAGTTGTTTTTTTTTCTCCTCTTAATTAATTATATATTTTTATTTTTGTTGCATAATTAATTTGATAATTGTTGGTGTGTTTTGATTTTAGGGGTTGTTGGTGATTTTTGATTTAAAATTGTCTAGGGATGGATGATGCTTATACTTTGAATCATCCAAGTTTATCAAATTTAGACCCACGCCGCCGTTTTTTCCCAAAAGTATTATATAAGTGAGAGAGGCAACCAAGGAAGTTGAGTGGCTTCACTCCTTAAATTCTTTGGCGTGTCGTCCACAAATCCAAATACCTTGTCATGTGATAGTCAACCGGTTATGCATATTGCTAAAACAGTGTTTTATGAGCGTATCAAACACATTGAAAATGATTGTTATTTTTTACACAATGTTGTCAAAAATGGGACAATTAAGACACCAAGGATTAACTGAACTGATATATTTACCAAAGCTTTGGTATCTGAATCCTCCAACTTGAGAAGGAATATTTAGGGATGTATATTCTCGTTAACCGAATAAGACAACACTTCCACAAACTCTGACACAGAACAATACAAATTTAGTCCAAGTGGTCTTTGGGATGGACTGGTTGATCTTGGACTTATTTTGGGCTGAACAAGGCTCACGGGTCTTTTCGGATCGGATACACTAAACATGCTTTGGGAAAGTCTTTGAGTTGGACATCGGTCTTCTCTCAGATTGGGCTGCTCCTGGGCTTTTGTCACGCGTCCATTCTCTTCTCCATAGGGGCTTGGTCCGATTCTCTTTGTTATTTGATCTTGGTTTGGCTTCTTTGACTCCAGTTTGGTCTCCTGGCATTCTCGGCTTGTCTTGGGTGATTGGAGCTTGGTCCATGGTTGATGCTTGGTCTGATGATCTGATAGAGTAGCAGAAGCTTAATAACAAACGTATCGAAAGATCTCCAGGAAACCGATCGATAAGCTTGGGTCTTGGCGAAATCAAAAGGATTGATATCGACAACAATAAGGGTGAGAGTCCTCACCTCAGGACTTGACACAAGCTTTTTGGGAAACTTCTCTTTTTTGGGTTTTATTGATTTTCTTAAAACAAAAGATAAATGATCGACAAAGCCCTAAGATCACCTATTTATAATAACGAAAGCAAGAGACGTCCTAAACCCGATCCTAGGCGGTTGAAGAGGTTATGAATAAAAGAAATAAACGGGAATAAACTAAAAGCCTGTTACTTGATGGACAAGAAAACACCATACGATGTGTCCATCGAGCTTAAAACACGTCTTTTATGCGCTGCATCATGATCTCATCAAGTTTTTTAAAATAATATTTTATTTAGCAGGAATTTGACCTTCTGCATAAGATGTTTCCTTCTCCTGGTAAACTTTACTTGTTTGTATTCACGTGTCATGTCCAATGTTTTCTGCGCTTCATTCTCCGTTGCTCTAGCGGACATGCCCATCCTATCAAGACGTCTTTCTTTGGCTTTCGGCAGGGAGCTAATGCTTACCTCAAGCTCTGAGCAGTCTGACAGATCAAGAAATTCGAGGGGATTCAAGTTCTGCATTCCCACTGGCAGGTGTCGGAGCCTTTTACAATTCTTCAAATCTAATCTAGCAAGATCAGGCATATCCCCAATAGAATATGGCAATTCTCTTATTGCAGTGCCAACAAGATATAACTTCTTTAGATTTTGAGGAAAATCATGAATAGTCTCCAGCTTGGAGCAGCCAGACAATGTGAGCGTGACAAGAGATTTTAACTTACTCATTCCCATTGGCAGACTCTGAAGCATTTTGCAATTCTCCAAACTTAATAGAACAAGCTCAGAGAGTCTCTCAAGCAACGATGATGGAATTGCTTTTAGCGCAGTGCCGGCAAGGTATAACTCTTTGAGGTTTCTTGGCAGATCTTGAATATTCTCAAGCTTTGAGCAGCCAGACAGTTTCAGCGTGGCAAGAGATTTCATGTTGCCCATTCCCATTGGCAAGTCACGTAGCTTTTTGCAATCCTTCATATCAAGTGTAACAAGTTCAGAGAGATGGTGGCACAGAAAAAATGGAATTTCTCTTATGGCCGTCTTGGCCAGATATAACTCTTTCAGGTTTTGTGGGAAACCTTGAATCTCCTCAAGTTGTGGGAAACCTTGAATCTCTTCAAGAGACTCAAAAGAAACCATGTCGACCAGATCTTGGTTAGAAGAGCTAACATTTACCTGACTTGTTAATCCTTCAAGATGACTCTCCTCAGTTGAAAGATCCTCGCTTTCTGATGAATGATGCAAAAAAGATATTTCTCTTATGCCAGTTCCCTGGAGATGCAATTTCCTAATAGACGGTGGAACTTTTGGAACACTTTTTATCTTTATGCAACTTGAGAGATCCAAAATTTGGAGATGTTGTAGTTGATCCATATCTGGAAAACTTTGCAACCTTGAACATCCCTGGAGTACAATTTTCTCGAGATTTCGAGAATATTGAAGTTCATCAACATTAACTAGTTGCTGGGAATGGCTGAGTGTGATCCTCTTCAACGCCTCTAGACTCTGAACAAACAAGCAAAACCAAGAAATAAATATTAGGCTACCTCAACCAACATCTTATATATATACACATTAAAAGAAGAAGTGGGTTTCCTAGAGTCGCTTATATATGTGTCGTTTTCACAGTCCATTTCATAAATAAATTTCATAAATAAATATTAAAACGCACTAATATATTTAAGAATTTGTTGATTTCTCTGCTCTCAAGAAGAATATCCCTCTTCAAATTTTACCTGAAACTTTTAAATCAAATTCTAATCATGTTTTTAATAATAATAGATTTGAGTGTAAAATTTAAAATCATTAATCCAATAACACTAGATTTTAAAAAATGTTTTAAAATTCTTGTTTCAATAACACATGATTTGTCACTAAAACACAAATCTCTCCAAATACTAAAATAAAAAGTGGGTTTCCTATAATCGCTTATATATGTGTCGTTTTCACAGTCCATTTCATAAATAAATACTAAAACGCACTAGTAACCTCATCTTTTGCACATGGTTACTAGTTTGAATGAAAAGTTTATTTTGACGTAAATATATATATATATATATTTATTTATTTAAGAAAAATGTCATTATTAATTTAATTTCTTTTTAAAATTATTTTCAAAAGATACTGTAAGAGATATTTTCCTACTCAAATTGTAGATTAGGTTGCTGCAAAACCTCACTTGATTTCTCTCTTACGGTTTTCAAATGTAAGCTCTACTTTCTAAAACTCTACATTCATAGGTTGAATCAAGAGTCATACCTTGTAAGTTCGGTTTCCCTTTAAATTAATGCAACAAATTTGATCAGTATTAAGCGAATTCGCTAATATGATATACTATGTGAAAACCATGTATTGAGATTCTTTTTTTTTTTTTTTTTTTTATGTATTGGTATTTTCTAACCTTGGTTCCTTCCCAAAGTCTCAGAAGTTTGCTATATGGCATATTGAGTTCCACAAGATGTTGACCATCAAAATCTTGTGGAAATGATTTCGAGGGGTAGCTTTCCCAGTGGAGAAGTCTTAGCTTAGGCGGCAGAGGTTGACCGTCCTCGGGAAAGCGGGATTCAAGATCCTCCGTAAGATCCTCGAGATTGACCGTCCTCCGGAAAGTGGAATTCAAGATCTTCAGATATCTAAGCGTATACATATCCTTGAACGCAACATGCCCTCTGAAGGATAAGTTACATGTGTCCAGTATTATGGCTTTAATATCTTCATTTCCCTGAAAGAACCAAACAAAAAAAAAATCAAAAAGGTTAATTGCTTAATCTCAAAAAAAATTTGAGAGTTCTTTTAAGAATAATCAGAATCTTAGAACCAATATTACTACCAGGATTGGTGGTGCTTTGAGATCTTCATTTTCTTCGATTTCATGCTCTTCCACAAGAGATTGAATGTTTAAATCATCCAAAAGTCTATAACCATTCCCGATCTCTTCTGTTTGATCCTTGATGATTCTGAGGCCAACCCCGTGAATCAGATTATGAATCTGCAATCTGTTTTCTGAAACGGTAACCAAACTTTTGTTCACAAGAACATCGATTGCAACGTGTGGAAAAAATCCACAACCTGAAAGAAATTGCTTCACGTTGTCCACATTTTCTTCGCTAAAGGAAAATATGATGTTAAGAAATATTTCCTTCTCGCTGTCACTAAGTGCGTCATAGCTTCTTTTCAATACATCAAAAATCTCGTCGGGAAAATGTCGCTCGAGCTTTTGCACTGCACTCTCCATTCCCGAAGATGTTTTGACCTCCAATGCTCTACCATAAGCGCTGAGAGCTAACGGGTTTCCATTAGCGTAGTCAACCAACTTGAGAAACAGCTTCGGGAGATTATGATGTGGTACGTCTTTCCCAAATGCACATCGGGAAAATAGCTGAAGAGCCTCATGCTTGTTTAAGTCTTGGACCTTATAAATGTCATTGACTCGACATTGTACAAGTAGTTGCTTATCGCGGGAGGTTATGATTATCATGCTTCCGGAACCAAGCAATTCAAACCATCCTAGAAATTTGGTTGCACTCAGCGGATTGTGCACATCATCGAGGACAAGAAGAATTATTTTTTTGTGTAATTTTTCTCTTGTAATGGGACTACGTAAGGGAAGCTTTGCCCCCAAGTTTTCCTCCAATAAACCGTAGACGCCCTTCTCCTGAAAAGCATTGTCGAAGTCTTTGATGAAGCAAGAAGCTTCAAAGTTGCCCTTGAGTTGCTCGAAAGCTGCTTCAGCAAGTGTCGTCTTCCCTATACCTCCCATGCCCCAAATCCCTACGCTGCGGATGCCCCATGGTTGCTTGCAAAGCAAGTTTTCTATCTTCAGTAATCTAGAGTAGATTCCAATCTTACCTGTAAGATCTAGCTTTTGACGCACATCTGCAACAATCTCCTCTATAAGTGCAGAGTCGCTGCATTTTAACAGAAATATTTATTTAGTCAAGATTGAAATATTAAGCAATTGTTGTACATGTCTTACAGGCTTTCAACTTAAGAGTTCATGGGTAACAGATTTTCCGATATATCAACATTTTCGGAAACATTACAAATTCATCAAAAATAAAGGAACTAGTATTTTTTATCGTAATTGTCATCTGTCGTCATCTTCACTTAGACTCGAAAATTCAAAATAGCTCCAATTTTTTTTTATGGAATTCACTCACAGCAAGGAATAAGTTTTAAAACGAAAGATCCCAAAAACCTCTAGTATTTTTCTTTTTAACCTCTACCATTCAGGAGTGTTCAAAATATAAGTCAAGTTTTTGGAAAATTAGCCTTGTATAAGTGAACGATTATGTGGATATCCAGAAGCAATAGTCTCTCACATAGTTTCTCAAATAATATAAAAATAAAATATTAATAAAATATTAGAAATCTCTCGAAAAGGATGAGAAACTCATGCAATAATCTCTCAAATGAGAGATTCATCCATAGAGTTCTCATATTTTTTTGAAAAATTCCCAATATTTTATTTATTTTTTATTTTTATATTATTTGAGAGACTATTAATATGATTGCTCTAAACCGGTTTCAACCAAGAAAGTATCTTCTTAAAAAAAAAAAAACCAAGAAAGTAACTCTTGTAGTCTTGTGTTATGATGATTCTTAAATCGAATTAGGGAAAATAGAAACCGTAACTCTCAAAACTGGGATTGTTCCCTCGATTACGATTTTACCCTTGAAAATCAACCGCAGTTGACTTAATCGGTTCGGTTATAGGTTGCCGCATAAAACACCCGTTAATGGAATATGGAACGCCGTTGGGATTCAAAACAAAAACTGTTTGAAAGCTGAATATTTAATTATATCTTGAGAAATACAATGGTTTCACAAAAACTTGGCAGTGGCGGACCCAAAATTTTTTTTTACCGGGATCAAAATATAACTAAAATTTTTTTTTCTTCTTTTTATTAAATATCAAAAATAAAATGGGCTTTGGATCTTGCTAAAATTTTTTAAAGAATAAGTTAATGGGTTCAAAAAGTAGATGGAGTAAAAAAAACTAAAATTTTCATGGGTTCAAAGTTGATTTTCAACAAACAAAAAATTATATATACACAGATTTTTTTTCTTTTTTAATTTATGAGATGTCAACTGACCCCACACTAATAGATGTGGGTCCGCCCCTGACGGTTGGTTAAAAATATGAATCAGGCACCTATACGCCAACCTTTTACATCCTTAATGATAAAATTTGACCCCCTAAACAATTGTTAATGAAAAAAAATAAACAAAATGGTTCTAAGTTCTAATATTACCTTCGCTCAAGAGATGATGCGTGCCCTGGTAAGTCTGCGATCTCCAATAGAGCGCGACGCCAATCAGATACCCGATCGTCAGAATATATATTTTTCAATTTCAAGCATTGTTTCCTCAATGCCGATTTCGTGAGTCTGTAGAAAACTGGAACAACCACCCGGTCGTTGCTATGCCGGCACTTGGAAACATTCAACAGTTCATTGAGGCATCGCTTGGAGAAGGCGTATTCCTCGGATAAAATCACCAGAGAAACCTTAGACTTGGCTATCGTGGCATCACGATCATGATCACTTGCTGGATCTTCCCAAGAGAGTCCTCGGCGGTGAAATTCCGCAGAGAGATGGCTGAGAAAGGAGTGCCGTATGGTGTCCTCCGACCTGTTGAAGCTTATGTACACGGCGTTGTCGTCGACCATTATTTCAACATCTGTGTCTTAAACATTTGGAGATTTTCTTTTTCAACTTTTAGGGATCCCTCTCCCTTATACAACAAGTGACATTTATATGGCCATATCTACGTAACCAAAATGAGGAAACTTCTACGAAAGACAAATGAAACTTCCAAATTTGATTATTAAAAAAAAAAATGAAACTTCCAAATTTTATTATTAAAAAATGAAACTTCCCCCACAGAACTTCAACGTCATATTTGTCTTTTTGACACCTCAATTCCTCGCAGTTTCAATTGATTTTTTTTCCCAAAAAACTAAACAGATTTTGGAAATCTACTACTTCCAACCAAATAAATATCTATTTTGGAAAAAATGGTGTCTCAAGTTTATAAATCTCATAGGTGCGGAGGTAGCATGCAAATGCACCCTATACAATATAAATAATTTGGTTTTTTACATTAAACATGTTTTTTACATTTGAGTAGTAGTAAAATAGTTAAAATGCACCCAACATGAGTTTGAATTTAATGCTTCAAGTCCCTTTTATACTACTTTTGCACCCTTTATAGTGTTTCCCTGGCTCTGCCACTGCGTATGTGGGATTTTTGAAATTAACTACTTTAATTTTAACTTCTATCAAGGAACTTTCCGACAGACAAAAAAATATCAAGAGGTTTTTATAAAAGATAATCATTTTTTTTTCAGATGTAAATTGCCAAACGTTTATGTCAAGATTAGGGAAATAGTTTGTATTTTCTTCACTAACAAAATAATCTAAAACCTAACACACAAAATTATAAATTATAAACCGTATACCCTACAATTACTTTGGAGAGTTAGGTAAATGACTTTATCAAACAATATAATAAAAATAATTAGATAGGTGACCTAATTATTGAAAATCAAGTTTCTAGATGCAGATAAAAATCCAAAAATACCCTCAGGCAATTGAGAGAAAATGCATTAGGGTAATCGTGTCACAGTAAAATCTCTATAAATTAATATTATGGGAAATATTATATTTTACTAAAGGCTCGACTGGTTTAAACGCGATGGTTGCGTTTGCGGGTGTCAAAATTTGTCGAAGCAGATAGTTATGGTTATTAACATTATTAAGCGGTTTGTACGACTGGTTTAACAAATAGGAACGGATGCGTTTGCGGAAAAATATTAACTGGTTGACAGCGGTTGCGGATGCTGTTTAACATATTTAAAATATATAATCTTTATAAAAAAAATTGTATTACCATAATCAAAATTTAAAAGTGAAGTTTTAAACAAATTTTATATTAAATAATTAAAATTATTAATTTTACGAGATTTGAAACATTTTTTATTTAAAAAATAGTTTTATACTTATAAATATATTTTAGTTTAGTTAGTAGATATATAAAGAATTTATTATAATAAATTTTGATTTTTCTAAAAAAATTGTTTTATTTTTTTTGTAAAATTTTATTAGTATTAAAAATTAAAAAATAATTATTTTTTAACCAACCGCAATCCGCAGCCATAAACGCTAGCTGGAAGGAGCTTTTGAAATCGAGGGATTTCAAGCGGTCAAAGCGGTATATTGTGATTTGCATGATTGGCATTAAACGCTTGCAACTGCAACCGCTCCCAAACACAGTATTTGCGAGTGGTTGCGGGTGAACCAATCAAGCCGTAATTTATAGTGATATTAATATTGAAAGATTATGAGAGACAATGCGAATCACTACAGGAATATGAGGCATTTATAGCGGTGCATTATAGTGTTTCTTGTTATTTTGCTATGGTTTAGTTTTTCATAGCGTTTGTTATTTTGTAAACGCTATGAAATTATCGGCTGTATTGAAAAAAATGTTAACGCTTAGAATACATAGCATTATTATTTTAAAATGTTATCTAAGTTGAAAGCGGGAAGACAAATTAATAAACTTATTTGCCCCGCTTAACACTTAGTGAAATTTTCAGTATCCCTCCATTCTCGTTCCCTCTCATCTCACTCAGAGAAATTCATCTCCTTTCACTCTCCCGCTAGTTTCACTTTCAGATTTTGCATCTTCTTTGATTTCTCAAGCTCCTCTTCTATTCTCACTCTCCTCCTGCTATCGTGCACATCGATTTCCAAAGCTGTCCGCCTCTAATCAACCTCGATTTGTCAGAAGCAAAACTTTTCGATTCAAGGTTAGCTTTAATTTGGTTCTTGCTGCTCGATGTCATAGATATTTAGGGTTTAGAAACTATTATCGCTGGTTTACAAACATCTTTGAGAAAAGGGTTTGGGAAATTTTAGGGTTTTCGTTTCAATTTGGGGCTAATTTCAGAAGGTCATCATTTCAATTAGTGGTTTCGATTTAGATCATCGATTTCGTTTGTTTCACTATTTCTGGGTCTGATTTCACTGTTCTTTGATTTCACTTTGGTGTGGGAGCTGTTGCGGTGTTGTAAAATGGACAAGTCATGGGTTTGGCTTTCGAGGTATGGACTTGTATTTTTAATTTTGTCAAAATCTTGCACACAGCTTAGAATCTAATGCTAATCAAAATTTGAATCTTTTGGTAAATGACAGGGCAAGCGTTGAGTATGAGGAAGGTGCACGTGCTTTTGTGTTTGCATCAGCAAAGACGTTGGGTAATCCTCTGCAGATGTTCTGCCCCTGTATGGATTGTCGGAATGTTAATCATCAAGATATAAACACAGTCCTGGATCATTTGGTTATTCGTGGTATGGATCAAAAGTATAAAAGGAGTGCTTGCTGGAGTATTCATGGAGATATAAGCAGTGAGAAGACAGTTGATGAGCAACGTGGTGACTTAGAAGCCTATGAGTTGTGTAGATCTGCTTTCTTTGACAAGGAAGACAATACACAGTTCTTGAATAAGAATGGAGAACCGCCTGAAGTATTTGAAGAAGAATCCGAGTTTAAGAAGAAATTAGAGAATGCAGAAACTCCCCTTTACTCGAGCTGCCCAAACTACACCAAAGTTGCAGCAATTATTGGTCTATACCGCATTAAAGTTAAGAGTAGAATTTCAGAGAATTTCTTTGATCAGATTTTGACTATGGTCCATGACATGCTTCCTGAAGGTAATGTGCTTCCAAAATCCACAGTTGAGATAAAGAAATTCTTGAAGGTCTTTGGTGTTGGTTATGAGGTTATTCATGCTTGTAAGAATGACTGTATTTTGTACCGGAAGCAGTATGAGGAGATGAGTAGCTGCCCAAGATGTGGTGCTTCAAGATGGGAAGTTCATAAACATTCTGGTGAGACAAAGAATGGGATTCCAACAAAGGTTCTCAGGTATTTCCCGATCAAAGACAAATTCTAGAGGATGTTTAGATCGAAGATAATGTCTAAGAATTTGCAATGGCATTTCAGTAATGCTTCTGAAGATGGAACAATGAGACACCCGGTGGACTCATTGACTTGGACGTAGGTCAATGCTAAATGGCCACAATTCGCAGCTGACCTGAAAACATGTACTTTGGTTTTAATAAAACAACTTCTGATTTATGAATATTTGTTGGTCCAAGAAATTGTATTACATAGGTCCTCATTACAAAAAATGGATAACAGATCAATGTTACAATATATATATCAATTATGACGTTAAATAACAAAAGAATAACACAAAAAAACTAAAATGCTACAATATAGGTATCAATTATGACGTTAAATAACAAATGAATAACACAAAAAATGCTATTGCATAAAATACAATTGCATATACTAAAAAGCTATTATAAAAATAACTTACATAGCATAACGTAAAACCGCTACGAAAGCTCGCTAACCTACTATCGCAGGCGCAGATATAACGTTTTTAAATACGCTGCGATATCAACATAGTGTTTTTCGGCCGCTATAAATGAGCGAATTTCCTGTAGTGAATATATGGTAAATTCTGTGAACATGTGGTAGATTCTGCAAATATTTGGTAAATTTTGTGGATATCTTACAAACTCTGTGGCTATTACCAGAGGTGAGGTTGATAACTCGACTAAAAAGATATCCTAGAGTAATCCAAGTGGTTACATGATCGAATGGTAGCTGGTACGACTAAAATATCCTCAAGTCTTTTTTTCCTTAAACACAAAAAGACAATAAACAATTAATCGGTGTATAAGGAAGTTTAGACAACTCAGGGATTACCTGAAAGGACATTAGCTGCCGAACTACCAGAGTCGGTTCGGGAAGAAGGCAAACTGCTCGAACGACATTTGCTGGATGATTTGTGAGGTTCGGACATTACTTGAGGATCTGTTAAAATCATCCCTTCCTGGACAGTGGCATCTGCTAAGGCAGGAAATGGTGCTGAAGAAGCTTCTCCGTGGAGTTTGGATTTGAAACCTCAAGGAGAAGAAGCAGTATCAGATTTTTTCTTTTGCTCGATATCGACGCAAGAGTTTCTTTTTCATCTACAGTGCCAGCATCAACGATAGCAGAGGGGCGAGTTGGGCGAAGACTTCCCCCTGAGCTGGGCCCGAGTCTTAGAAAGAAGAGTAGATGAATCAGAGATTAGGCTGAACTTCCGAGCAACACCGCCATTCAAAATAGCAGCAACTTTTTCCCGGTGTTTCTTACCAATAGTATCAATTTGGTCTATGATCTCCTTCTCAGTAGCTTTACAGTCTGCTTTCGCACTTTTCCGCTCACAAAAACTTAGGTGGGATAGAGATCTGGTACTTCAGGAGGACCCTCCATGCAGCAAGTTCTCCGCTTCTAATGCGCTCGCCAGCTCGGTGAATTCAATCTAAATTGAAAGAGTTCCAATCCATCTCCTTTCCAGTCACCGATAGGTAACAATTAAGAAGGCATTTGCAGGGAGTATGGCAAATTTGAGAAGCTATAAAGGAAAAGAAAAAACTCAGGTAAACCTTGGGAAAACGGTAGTAGAAACAACAAGAAAGTATAAACATTTACCAGGAGCAATGCCCCAAGTTTGGTGAAGTTGAACGGATGAACCATTAACAGAGGCATCATCAATTTTAACAAAAAAAACAATACTTTTCCCAGGATTGGTCTTTGTTGGAAGACAAAAAACCGAGTTCCTATCATCATTGGGATAAATAGCGAAATGTTCAGAGCCTCTCTTCGCAATTCGAATGCTGAAGAGTTCAAGAAGTTTGGTTACACTTAACAAGTATCCACCTTTGACAGCGGCCGTGAGCAAGCATAGGATGTTGCAAAGCATGTTGGGAGTCATCTGCGGAAAAACAAGCCCAATATGATCGAGATACTTTAGAAGTACCTCCGGAAAGGGAAAGAACAAGCAAACAACATGAAAAGTAGGCCTCAAAGACGCAGCAATAGCCAGGATGGACTGTCTCTGGAGATTCGTTCGGCTCCGGCAAGAGAAATTCAATTGACAAAGGAACTTTATAGCGATCCCTGATGGTTTGAAGAGATTTTGGAGTCGACCTTGTTTTATAATAAGGCCCGAATTGATCTCTGGATTGGGTACACAAGACAGGGGATGACTAAGTCTTAGAAGAATCCAAAGACGACTCGGTCTCTGAGATCTCAGTCTCAACCAGCTCAAGAACAGGGTTGTCCATAAAATCAGACATAGTTTATGGGTAAAAAGGAACAGCGAACCAAAGAAAAGGCAGTTTTTTAGGAAACGATGGAGTGAAGAGACTAGGGAGATGCAGAGAAAAAAGAGTATAAAGTAAAGCAAAGAAGAAAGAGAGTTAATCTAAATGTAAAAAAAAAAGAATCTTCTCGAAGATAATGGGAAGTGGAAGAGTTTCTTGCGTTTTAATTAAAAAATCTGTAATAAATGGAGACGCGTGTCAAGGCATCATATCAGCCTAACCCCAAAATCTAAGGGATATGGAAACAAGACGAGGAGCAAATCAAGAAGATAACTCTGCATAAATACACTTAAGTCCTCCAAGCCAAGCAACAACTCACATGATTTGAGGGACAATTGTTGATACTGGATCCCAAACAAAAGGAATCCATCCTCTAATAATATGACATGTGCCCACTGCCTCATCATAGCAAAGGGAAAGCGGCTCGGTCCGGGAGAGATCAAAGAAAAAAAATTAATATATTTTTAAAATTTTTTTTTTTTTAAAAATATTTTTTTAAAAATTAAAAAAAAATTTAAAAAAAGTTTAAAAAAAAAAAATACATTGGCGAACTGAAGGAGAATACGATTTAGAAGTCAAGATGTTACAACATTTAAGACCAAATCAAAACCGACACATGCAAAGAAAATCATGGGATTTATTCATAGCACTTAAGTCTTGAATTATGTATAAATATAGACTCCATAGCCTTGTAAAGGGGGGGGTCGGTTATTCTTACAACGAGAGTAATAATACAAACTTTATACAATTTCCTTTTTAGCAATACATTTTAGTTTATAAGTTTTAGATTATATTTTGAGTATTGGATACAGTATCCACAATATATATTTCATTATATTGCTAAACAATTTGTTACATACGTAGAAGCATTTTCGTCTAATTTATACAAATTAATGAAAGAAAACTAATAATACAAAAATATTATAAGCGTATTTAAAAAAATTTAAGTTCTCTAATGTTATTAATTTCATTGACTAAGAAAAAGAACCCCCCCCCCCACTTCAAGAGTGCTGTGGGATTAAAGAAATATATACTATTAATCGAGAGGAATAAACATAAATAATTACCAGCCATTTGAGCCAAATTTAAATATTTATGGCTTATGCCATTAGTTCTGTTTGTAAAAAAAAGGAAAAAACTAGTTAGAGACAAAATTAGAATTAAAATGTTGCATAAGCCATATTAAAGCTGATCCGGTATTCGACCCGTGTTGAAAACACGCGGACTCTATAGAAAATTTAAAAAAATATTAGGAAAAATGATTCTCAGCTACATGAACTATAGGTCATGGCATACCTACACATACAAACTATTTTAATGTTCTCAAAACTACACGAAGTATTGACTTCACAGATATTATGACATACATGAATATCATAAATTAGATCTGCAACACCCTAATCATTTTTACTATTTTAATTTAAAATCATCAAATCTACTTTTACATATATATATATATAATATTTTGATCAAATATTTTATTCATTATATAAATATACAAAATATTATATATATTATATATATGTATATATAAAAATGATTTTAAATTCAAATAATAAAAATAGCTATGGTGTCGCGCATATAATTTATGATACTTCGTTTATGTCATAATATTTGGTGTAGTTACGCACATGACACATGATACTTCGTGAATGTCATTATGTAAAATCAATAGTTCGTGTAGCTTAGTATTACAGATAAATACAAATATGTTGTGATAAGGTTTAAGGTTTATCCGATAAGGTTTAGAAACCTAAACCTAATAGGATTAGAGTCTAAGTTAGACCGTCTTATGTCTTGTATAAATATCAAACATCATTGAATCAATAAAGCAAGTCAGTTCAATACCTAATTGTACATTGAGAATCATTTTTCCAAAAAATTATGTATCCGATTACGATCCGATTCAAGGAATATTTCAATATCATTTTCCTTTTTTCGTCTATCTCATGCTCTATCTTTTTATGAAAATGTAGATCTCAGATTTTGGCCTTGCTGTTGTTAATGGCCAAAGAACAAGAATCTTAAACTCTCCGGAACTGTTGGATACGTTGCACTAGAGTATCTTCTCGATGGTAAAACCCTAAAATATAAATCCCTCGATTCTTAATTTAGATAAAACATTAGCTTCTGCATGATAAGCATATCTTCCTTATTACCATAACTTTTTGTATGCTTTATAAATGAATAGGCCAATTGTCAGACAAGAGCAACGTGTATGCTTTTGGAGTAGTGTTATTAGAGCTTTTACTTGTGAAAAAAAACTGTCGAGAAACTAGGTCCGGGTGAATACAAATTCATCATCACTTGGGTACATATATATAATCTATATTCTTTCCTTCGAACTCTCTCTTAGACATGGAATCTTGAATTGTTGTTTGTTTTTTTCTCTTCTCAATCAATGCCTTATCTCACTGTTAGAACCAAGTTATCATAGATCCTGCGATTAAAGACACAATGGACTTGAAATACCTTTACCAGGTTAGTTTATTTACAAATTTTTAGTTGATTTTGCAAAGTAGAGGGATGGTTTTGAGATAGAATAAAGAGTTGTGATGCAAATATACATATGTAAATGTGTAGGTAGCAGCAGTGGCGATTTTGTTCGTGCAGCCAAAATGAGTTATAGACCGCTGATCACAGATGTAATATTATCTTATACATTTGGTACCAATGGAACTTGGTGGAACCTTAAAAACCATCAGAAGATCTGCTTCCATGGATCATTGTTAACCATACCATAGAACCGGTTTTTTAATCGGTTCAAGATTGACCCGGTAGGTGGTTTTGATGTGTATATATTGGGGTTGGAAGTTCTGAACCGGAACATTATAATAAGGAGTTTTTTCTTTCATCTTTTGCCTTCTTTTGTATCCTTAAAAAAATATATATGTCTGTTATGTAAATGAGAAATATTTTTTTTCATGTAAAAGAAGTTGAGAATTATTTACATATATATTTTCAGACATGCTCTGTATCAGAAGAATAATTTAGCTTAGAGTCATTTCTCACTACTCTGGATTTCCACAGAAGAGACCATCGTGATAATTAGAAACACCAGTGTGGTATGTGGTGTCGTGCCATATTACGAACATATTTATTAAATTAAAATGGGTAATTTAGAAACACCGGTGTGGTCTATAAATATAATTAGCAATATGGGTAAACTGCGGGGTTTGCGAGTTATCTGTGGGCTTTTAAGAAAACAAAATATATAATTATACATATATATATATATATTTATCTAATATATACTATTAAATTTTAATACAATTTGTAATATATATATAAAGTAATTATCAAAATTTATGTTTTTCCTAAAGAGTATGTGTATTTATGTTTAATTATTTATTATTAATATTAATTAATTTTTAGCTTTAAATATATTTTATAAATTAAAAAAGTGATTTATTCAAATGCTCGCAAATTTCTCGGGGGTTTCGCTAACTCAAGCATGACAGATGCGAGCATGCTATTTACTCCCATGGATTTTGCATGACGAATTTTTTGCGGGTCAAAAAATTATAAATCCGCTGTAGGGCACACCTAACGGAATGGGTTTGATCAGTTTGATAGCTCTAATATTAACATACATTACATACTAAAACTACATTAAAATGTACAATATAATTAGTTAATTAATAAAAAAAATTATGTTACAATTTTACCTTCGGATGCCAATTATGTAGAACATTTAAAGTTATTTATACGCTTAACACAACAAATATATATATATATATTAGATTAACAACTAACATATACTCCCTCTGTTTCACAATACATGATGTTAAGGATATTTTACACAAATTAAGAAAATAATCATTACTTTTTTAATATATATTATTTTTTCTTACCAAACATTATTTTAATAATTATAAACCAATAGTAATATAATTATTTTCAATCATTACATCTTGATATTTACAATTTATCAATAAAAATAAAGTAAAAATATTAGAACATCAAACTTTCTAAAACAAAATAAAGTAGTTAAAACATCATCTATTCTGAAACAGAGGGAGTATTAATCAACCCAATCATTCTAATCACCATTAATATGTACTAAACACTAATACCAAAAAAAACTTAAACTAATATAATTAAGTAATATTCCTTTTGTTTCATTTTATTTGTAGTTTAAGATTTTTGCACACTAATTAAGAAAAATATGAATTTGTCTATTATATCCCTTATTAATATATTATATTTTTTTTTCATTGGACAATACATTAAAACAATGGAGGTAATAATATAAATTTTACCAAATTAATGCATTGGAAACACAAAGCAACACTCGTAATGCAACAAATTTAACACCCTAAAACAACATTTAAATGAAAGAGGGAGTACAATACCAAATAATTTTTTAAAAAATATTATCGGGACTTCAGCACTGGCAGACCCACGTTGAGCAAAGGGGGTCAGTTGATAACTTGACACCCCTAAAATACTGAAATCAGTTGTTAAGTATAGCAATTATCCATGTTCAAAATTTCGCTAAGTACTAGTCGGGCAGCAAATGTGGACCTAGCGCGGAATCGATTAATCGGGGATTATACTGAAATTAATCAGGGATTAATTTTAAGTTTTTAAAGTTATATAGATATGTTTAAGTTTCACTTAATGTTAAATTGATACTATAGTCCAGTAGTGTGTAACACGTGACAAGTTATACAGTAGTTGGGTTCAAAACCACCAGCCACAACTTTTTGTTTATTTTTAATGAAGGGCATATTTGTAATTTTGAATTTGTCTTCTTCCCCGAGACATATAGCTTCTGCAACTCTAATTGACGGCCATTTTTACATGTTCTTCCATTTCTCATCAATTTTTAAGGCATTTGTCTTCTATTTTATGCTTAAAAATCACAGATCTATCATATACTAACCTATTCTAGACTTTAAAAGCAAACAAATTGAGGCTTTTAAAATATTTCTGAGTTTATGCCCGATTAACCCAAATCGCAGCGGAGTACAACCGCCAAGCGACCAGGCGGATGATTACTCGGCTAATCGGCCGATTTTTTGAACAGGGGCAATTATCATTAATCGGCTAATCAATTCTCGTTTTCAGCCGCTATTAATTTGTTTCCTTTTGCATCTATAATCAGTTTTTTTTTTTCAATCGTTATTTAATTGTTTCTATTTTTAGTTACCTTATTTAATTTATTTTTCAAAGAAACTAAAAAAAGTTTCATTCTTTATGTATTTTCATTAAAAAAAATACAGTTTTTATTACTATCAAGAGAAAATTAATAATGAATCTTTCATTATAATACCAGATTTAACCATATTGACATTTTCTTCTTTCATTCCTAGCATATACAACAGGTAAGATGTTTTTTCGTTATTATCATTGTATATATACTTAAAAAATTTAAACTAATAAAAATAAAATAAAATTACAAAATATTATGAGATAATAATACATAATCATACAAAAAAAAACTTGATAAGATGTGAATTGTTTACAATTTGTTTGTTATATATTATTTTTATTAATAATTTATTTAAATAAATATTAACCCCGATAAAATATCCACCACTGGATGACATCACAAATTATTAATCTAGTTATAACTTTAAATAGAAACAAACAACACCGACGTTCAGAAAGAGAAATATAGGAGTTTTCGCGGAATGTCAGTCATACAGTACTAATCTACAAAGATGCTTGACCCCTCAAACCGCGGATTTGTGGAATTTAGGCGGAAGTTTTTCATTCTGAAATTTATAATATTATACTGATAAAATTGATTTTTTCAATTAGAATGTCACGTCGGTGTTTTGTTTTAAAAGACTATTTCTGTTCATATGCTTGTGTATTTTATCCCTTTAATATATATTTGATTGCGAACCACTAGTTCAAATAATTAAGAGCATTTTCAATGAAAAACACTAAAAGTCTCTTTCAAAATTTAATAATATTATTTTAATTTTAATTATATTTAATTATTTAATTTTAAATAAGAAATAGAAAATGAACCAATAAATTACTTAGGAATGTATAATTTTTTTATCAATTTTTTAATAAGTAGAGACTGCATCATATAATACTGATAAAAATGCTTTAAAGTTTTACTATTGGATAAAGACTCTTGTATGTATTATTTTAAGGAAAAAATGTCATTTAAATCGCGAAATTTCAAATAGATATCATTATAACATCAACTTTCTCGTCGGTCATTTAAAGCATCAACTTATATTGAATTCGTTTTTATACACGGAATTGTCGTTGACTAGTCTAATTAGACATAAAAAAGTCAACATAAATTGATGCTTTAAATGGCCGACGAGAAAATTGATGCTTTTATTTTTTCTGCAAAGAAGATATCATAAACTTAGAAGAATATGTTTGATACAAAGAAGCAAATGCTAAACAAAAACAAAGTGAAATAACAACCAGCACCAGTAGGCGCTTAACAGGAAAGTCTTGACGTGGCCCAGCAACCAGTTTAAAGAGAGCATACCCAAAGTTAAGAGAGACAGCATCAGAGATGCAATCAAATGAGTGATCTTAACCAAGGAGGGTTGCCTCGCTCAATGTAAGATTGATATCTACGTTCCGAAGTCACTATCCTGGCCAATGACATGGGGGTTTTATTGCAGCTGCAAGGATTAAGAACCATCTTCCATCCCGAGAAAGAAGACAAATAAGATGAAATATCAACTAACATATCACGAGATAGAGGGTGTCTATGAGGGTTGCGAACCACCAATGCTAATTCTTCAGACTTGACCTCAAAAATGACTTGATGTTGCCTAAGGTGACTTATACTCTCAACAGCCCAATACAAGCTATGAATTTCCGCTTCAATTCCAGACTTGAGTCTGGAATAAGATCTTCTGCTATGAAACAGAGGGATACCTTCATTATCACGTAGAATCCAGGCAACTCCATTGTTTTGGCAACGATCAATCCACGAGGATCCAATATTGCACTTGAGGAAATTTGTCGGTAGTGGGACCCAAGGTATATGATGTTCCATACTTCTTGCGTCCCTTCTTTTGTTCCGTTCTGGAAACTTATGAGCAGACAACCACTCTTCAGATTCGTCTATTGCTTTTGTCACCACCAGACTAAACGTCATGCATTGCTTTTCAAAAATAATAGCATTCCTGTCTTTCCAGATGTATCATAGAAACCAGGGGATAGCATTTCACACCTTTTTCGGGATGGATGCTTTCTGATTAAGAGACATGAGATATTTGAGATTAAATGCTACAGAGGACTGGGAGAAATAGTACCATGTTATCGGAATACCCGAGGCTTGCCAAATCTCCATAGCTCGAGGACATGTAAATAATACATGTGCAATGCTTTCTAGATTACTCCCACAGGCAGGACAACGAGGATCCATCAGAAAACCCTGATTTAACAGCTTCTCAGCAACAGCTAAGGCTCCAACTAAAGCTCTCCATAAAAAATGTCGAATCTTAGGTGAAGTTTTCATGTTCCATATTTTCTTCCACAAACCTTGGTCAAAAGGCGGATCCATCCTATGTTCATTTTCCTCATCCTCTATTAGAGATTCTGTCATATCATAACTAGACTTAGTTGTATACCGCCCTGATTCATAAAAGCCCCAAAAAAATGAGACACTTTGAAAATTATTATGGTGAGTGGAAATGATCTGGTCAGGATCTATCTGATTAAAGGTTTGTCTAATTAAAAGCTCATTCCAACTTCCATCATCACTGCTCATAAGATCACAAACCTACAATTGAGAGTCTATATGAACCCCAACACATGAGGGGGCTCGCAGATTTCCATCAAAAAGCCAGATATCCTTCCAAGCCAGTGTTTCCAGACCATCACCAATAGTCTGCAGCAGTCCATTGGCAAGTAAGTCTCATCCAAATAAGATACTACGCCATCCATAAGAGGGATGTACTCCTAATCTGCAGTCTAGAATAGTGGAGTTTTGGAAATAACGGCTCTTGAGAATCCTTGCTAAAAGAGTTGATGGCTGTTCCCAAATTCTCCAAACTTGCTTAGCCAACAAAGCTTGGTTAAATCTTCCAATATCTCTAAAGTCCAGTCTCACATCTTCCTTTTTCATGCAAAACTTCTTCCAAGCAACCCATGACATCTTTATTTTCTCCTTATTGTTACTCCACCAAAACTCCATCATAGCACTAGTGAGTTTCTTACAAGTCTCTTGAGGGAGCTTGAAATATGACATCACATAAACAGGCATTGATATGGCAATGAATTTTAATAAGACTTTTTTCCCACCATGTGAAGGCTTTTTTGCAAACCAACCATGGAGTCTAGCTTGTAGTTTTTCTTTAATAAAGTTCATAAGCTTTATCTTAGATCCACTAAAGCACTCTGGTAACCTAAGGTATGAACCCTCTCCACCTTCTGCTGTTATTCCAAGCGTATTTTGACCTGTAGCTTACACTCCTCCTTAACTTTTCTCCCAGATAATGGAGGATTTCTGAAAATTAATGACTTGCCTAGAGGTTGTACCATACAGGTGTAAACAACGCTTTATCTCCAAACTTTCATCAGCATTTTCTCTACACAACAGTAGACTATCATCAACAAACAATAGATGATGCACTGCTAGACCCGAGGGGTCAGCTCTCACTCCTTGTAAAAGACCCCTAGCTTCAGATTGATTCAAAGTATGTACCAAGGCTTCTACGCAAAGGTTAAATAAGAAAGAGGAAAGAGGAAAAAGGATCCCTTTTTCTAATTTCTCTCTCCAGGTTTGATAAAACCATGAGCATTATCAGTGATAAGAACAGAATAAGTTACCGATGAAATACATGCCATAATCCATTTGACCCATTCTTGGCAAAAACCCAGTTTCAACATCAACTTCTCCAAAAAACTCCATTCTACCCTATTATAGGCCTTAGACATATCAGTTTTTATAGCCATAAATTCAGAAGAAGCCTCCTCATTAGTACGCAGAGCATGCACCAATTCATGCGCAATGAGTATGTTATCAGAGATAAACCGTTAATACACAAACGCTTCATGCATGTCAGATATTATATCAAGCAAGAACTGTTTAAGGCGAGCACATAAAATCTTCGATATGATCTTATAATGTACCGAACAAAGACTTATTGGCCTCATATCAGTCATCTTAGTTTGGTTTATGATCTTAGATATCAAATTGAGGAGAGTAAAGTTCCACTCATAAGAGAGAGTATATGTAGTGAAGAACTCTTTGATCTCCTTAATAACATCCCCGCCAATGACGTCCCAAAATTGCTGATAAAAACTTGCTGTAAAACCATCAGCTCCTGGTCCACTGCTTTTCTTAATCCCAAATATTACTTGTTTGATCTCCATATCCGTAACATGCGCTATCAGAGTAGCATTCATAGATGTCGTTACTCGGGGCACAAAATCTTCAAGAATATCCTCATCATTAAGCACAACATTAGATCAAAAGAAAAGGTCTTTGAAGTAATCCGCAGCAATGTTACCCTTTGAGCCTTCAGAAAAATTCTGAAACCCTCTCGAGTCCCATAGCATGTGTATTCTATTTTTAGCTCTTCTCCCTTTCACAAAACTTTGAAAATACGCAGTGTTTTTATCTCCTTCTTTGAGTCACTGCTCTATGCTCCTCTGTTTCCAATAAAGCTCTTCCTCTTTGTGAGCTAATGCTAAATCCTTCTTAATCATTCGCAGTATAGAAGGATCAGAAACTTCTTCTTAATCTCTTTCTCCAGATCAGCTTTGAGCCTGTAAATGAATGTCCCAAGCTTTAGCCGAAGCTCCTTTCTTCCATTTAGATATTTCCTTCCTCACTGATATTATTCTCTCCGAGAGTGGAACAAAACGTCCAGCACCGTTCCCTTTCCATCCTTCTGTTATAGCGTCCTTAATACCCTGCTTAGATGCCCATCTACTATCAAAGAAAAAACAACGGTGTCCCTCTTCAGAATTTCCACTGCAAAGGATACCAACACCGGGCGATGATCATATGCCCACATATCTAGATAGACCATGTGAGAACGCGGGAAGAGTTTGAACCAATTATCATTCCCAAAGCTTATATTGAGACGACACTAAACCCAAATTTTGTCTATCCATCCTGCCCAAGAGAACCAATTACCAGAACTATATACTTCCCGTATTTTGTAGTTAGAGGCCATATTTCTAAAGTCCCAAAAGGTAGATTCATGTCTATCTGGACCTCCTAGCTTTCCTCACTGCACATAAGCTCATTGAAATCTCCTACCAAAAACCTTGCTTCATCTCTAGTTGTGCCAATGTATGATAAACGATCCCAAACCTGATTCCGAAGAGAACAAGCAGGGTCCCATACACACAAGAAATGAAAAAGGACAAAGACCCCTAAATAACTTTCATATCAATTATTCTAGAAGCTGTTTGCAAAATAACCACACCGTAATTATCTTTCCAAAATATAGCTAAACCACCACTTAGACCTTGTGGCTCCACTGTATATGCTTTATTGTAACCAAGAGAACTTTTCAAACCTATAACGTAACTATCTCGCAGTTTTGTTTCCATAAGAATAAGAAAATCCGGAAAATGTTTTCTTTGCATTTTCCGTAAATGTTGAACTGTCTATGTGCTTTCTTTGCATTTTCCAGCTCAATATGCTCATTAATGCTTCAGCGGCTTCACATACGAAGCCACCACATTTTCTGAAGTTCTTGGGGTTTTGTTTCTACTACGATCACTAACTGTCATCTTCTTTCTCTTTCCCCTCTCTACCAAAGCATTACCAGCGATTTCAACTTGTTCCTTCCTCAGTGTTCCCATGGTTTGTCTTGTTATCCTCTTCCAAGCCGGATGACGCCTATGCTCGCACTTCTCCTTGAGAGAGGTTCCGGTGTTAAGCTTCTCAGAAGAGGCAAACTCAAAAATCGTAGGTGTCATCTCAAGGGGGAAATAGCTATGCATAGAAGAGACTTCAACATCAAATAGATTAGCAGGGGTAGGTGTGGGCTCATAATGGCTCTTCTTGCCAAACGACT